>OU744448.1:31762159-32222159 GCA_916610825.1 Haliclystus octoradiatus
GCTACTAAGAGCCAACTTATTATTTTGTTTTACTTTTTTATTAGTTTATTAATAATTTAGCTGCAATTTAACGTTGAGCTCTTTGAGCAAATTGATGGCGTAGCTATGAGTTCGCTGCCAGGTCTCCTTATGGAAAACGTATACATGTGTTACTTAGAAAGTGTTTTGGATAAAGATAATTTATTACCGCAACACTACCGTAGATATGCAGATGATACATTGGCCGTTTTGTAAGATGAGCAGAAAGAGATATTTTGCTAAAAATGAATAGTACTTCATATCTTGAATTCATAAAAGAAAATCAGGAAGACAATGATTTATCATTTGTCTGTATTATGTTACACAATAGCGTTAATCAATTTAATACCTCTGTTCATCATAAATCAACGGATAACGGGCTGCTACTTTAATATCAAAGTCACGTAAATGACCTGTACAAGAATAGACTGATATGGACAACGAGTGCACCGACTGTCTTCTAACAAAGAGCGTTTGATGTCGAATGCTCAAGAATAAATGCCACGTTTTTAAATTTAGCTTATCCCATAGCAATAATAAATAATATATTTTTTGAATTTTTATCTAACATTAATAATAATGTAGAAGTAGATAGGCCACTTCTTGACAACAGTAGCATCATTAATATTGTATTGGCAGTATTTGAGGATCAGACCTCTGCGAATTCGCTTGGGAGGCTTGAGTTATTTAAGTGCAGGCATTGGCTGCATTTTAGACCAGTTTATACTAGTAAAAAGTTAATAGATGATTTAGAGAATCAGAGAATCCCTAAAAAGACAACATGGCTCCAATTATATTTTAGGTATTCCTTATAACAGGTAACCCTTTCTAACTGTAACTTTATACCAGGCAGATAAATAGATTATAATTTCTCTAAACCACAACTTGAGAACGGCTAACGAATGTAGCTTAACATTTTGCAAACCAAAAAGGCACAATCTCAATAAAGATAAATTCTGATGATAATAATAAATGCTCTTATGATGATAAAAACTTAAATTGATTAGTTGATTATTGGTAAAATATTAAACGGCTGTTGTTCGTCACTGAAACATCTAAATTTGATTCTGAAACAAACAAACAGCGTTCCCAAGCCTCATTAACAAACTTTAAGCAGTATAAGATAAATGAGAATAGCAAATACTCTAAGCCCCTATGTTTATCTCTCAATTACATATAAATTATAATTGGACGAATGATTAACTTTAATCGTATCTTTGTAGCTATGGATTTGATTGAAAAACGTATGTTGCTTATTATACGAAAAAATCAAATGTAATTATGTTGAACTTAATCGATAATAGTGAGGGAGGAAAAAAATAATTGTGCATTTTGTAATAGAAGCATGAACATTGGCAGAGATGCTCTTAATGGTGATAGCAGTTGATCGAGAAATTGCTGATTGTCAGCAAACATCACAATTTTTAATTTTGTTTTTCAAAATCTTGGAGGAATGCCTTTTCTCAGCATGACCTGCAAATATATAGTGTGTGCAACTAATTCTACTATGCTAAATGATCATTCAGATATGGCGATAAGATATTTTTGTCATATTTTCACCCCGCCCCCCCATTTCCACCAACAATTAACGTTCTTGATATTTTCTTACACTATAAGAGCAATTACCTTGCAAAACATACTGTACAAGTAAGTAGAGTGTGTACAACTAATTTAGCGATGTTAAACGATCATTCAGACTTGGCTATAAGACATTTTTCGTCAATATTTGCACCCCAAATTTCATCCCAACCAAAGAGCAACATTTTTGATTTATTTCTTAAAACTTTCATGCTTTAACATAGCATACACTGCAAATAAATAGTTTATGATACGTAATTTCTAAGCTATGCTAAACGATCATTCAGATTTGGCGATTAGACAGCTTTTGTCATATTTGCAACCTCATCCAGACTAAAAATCGACATTTGTGATTCATTTTTTCAAACTATCAGAGCAATGCCTTTTCACAACATACTCTGTAAGTAAATAGTGTGTGCAGTCAATTTAATTCCGTTCAACGATCATTCAGATTTGGCACGATGACACTTTTGTCATGCTTGCCCCCCCCCCACCTATGTAAAATTTGACGATGGAAATTTTTATTTTTCAACATTGACTTTTACATTTAGAGTTCCTCGTTATAATGAATTTTAGTAGAGTATTTTTGTTGCTGCTTATCCTTTACTGTATAGCAACAGAGTTAAATGACGTCATCATATAATAAGATACGTCAGTGTATATAGAGACTACATGATCATGAAATAAAATAGATTACATATTAATCAAACTTTTGGCAAAAAGAAGACGAAAGAATAGCAAGTTGATATATGACACTAAAATAAAAATAATAATAATTATTATTATTATTGTTATGTTGATAGCAATTCATAACATAGCAGAAAGCATTATGTCTATTTACAATTGCAACACACAATTCTATGAATGTTATCTCAGATACGGTATGTTGTAAAATATATAGTGATCTGCTGTAATTATCAGTAGTTTGTGTAGCAAATTCCTCTACTGAATTAAACCTTAAAATCAGAAGGAGAAGATCAGAATTTTTAAGGACCTATATACTGCATTAATGTTAAATACTATATAAATACAGTAAATGTAAACTTGAAATTATGATAAATCAATGAGATTTATGAGAACTCATAGAGACCTATGAGAACTCTATGTACAGTTTACTATCGACATAACTTAGATTATATTTATTTATAAGAAGAAATATACAAATCAAATCAATCAAATCATTGTTGTTATTCTTGTTCTTCAACATTATCCAATGAATAGTTCTAGCCTACAGTTCTCATCAAATTTAATTTAAAGTAAATCAACAACTAATACGTTACCTAATTTGGGAACATCGTGACATAGCTTACCGAATAGATAATCATCTCACATGTTAAGTAAAATCATACAATTGACAGTGAAACATTTAAAAGTGTTTGTATTTACAATAAATTACACTGAAGCAGCCAGTAGCCAAATAGAATGAGAGTGAGGCTAGAAGATTATTGACCAATCAGCTGCCACGTTGAGACAATGGGCCAAACAATGTTCGTGAGATCAAAATGGTAAAGAACGAGAGTAAAGAGCAAAAACCTGTATTTCAAACATTTTATTTGAGTATTTTATGTTTCTAGTGGCCCTATTCAAAAATTTCATGATAAGTACATAAATCTGTTGTCATACGAATTTCCATGTTTCCATCAGATGGAGCACAATTATATTATTTTGATGGTTTTTCCGACCGTACTTTAAAGCTTGCAATTGAAATTACTTTTAGTTTTCAATTTTTTTCACATAAGGCATGAAAGTACTGAAAGTATTAGAAATATTTATAAATGACTTTATCAGGAGTATGTCTTCGTTGGCTGTACTAATTAACAAATTTATATTGAATTCTCAACATTGATTAGTTTATGAACGCATTGATAAAGACTATTATTGTCCTTGAGATTTGAATATTACATCAGTATTGGGCATACAAGATACAGAAAGTTTTAAAATAGATATTAATGTGATTTCGGCGCTATAAAATGTCACAGAAAAATCTACAGAAGTCTGTGGATAAAAGAAATATAAAAATATATCCAGCAAATTGTCTCTTCAAATAAGACATTTCTATAAAAAAAACCGCTATGAGAGGAGTGAGCATTGAATTTTCATTTTTTTCGTTAGCACGTCGAGATTAACTTAATTCTGCCCTGCAAAAAACTGAAGATGTTTACGAAATGAATACAAATAAGTTTGTACTGTAGCGCGCATGTAATTATATCCTAGTCTTTGTAAACTTACTTCCTGTAAGTCTGTGTATGTCGCCTGTCAACATGTAAATCACTCTCTTCATCTTCAACCATCACCGTGTAACGTTGATCCTGTCCTAGAGGCTCTGTCATTATTGTTATACACGTATCAATATCAGTTATGTAGTAACTCATTGTATGTTACATTGGTGCCTAGTGTGAGGAATTAACGATCAAATGTTTTTCATACCATTGGTATGGTCTTCGTTACGTTGACATGAACTCTTGAAATTTTAGCGGTTGATTTTGTTTATGTTTCGGTTTTGGTAGTTTATCGAGAGCTTTCCTTTCTATTCCAGAAATTCAGTATTTATACCTATAGCCAGGCGTGGATCCAGGAATTATTTAATGGGGGTCAAAATTAATTACGTCATTTGCCACGCCCATTTTGTACACCAAAGAAAGATTGAGTAAGAATAAAGGAGTCAGTTAAAAATCACATAATGATAAACATGCACAATGACAATAAATGTTAAATTGTAATGGTTATTTTGAGTTAAATATATATAATTATATTGAACTTCACTTCATCAAGAATTAGTCTTCAATATCCAATATACAATTCAGCTACAATCTGCAACATTAAAAAATGACAATCCACAAATAAAATATATATATATGAATTATAAATATGCACTCTTGAAAGGATGTAGTGTTATATAAAATTGATGAATTTATCCGGGATTTATATCGATTATAAGAATGTTCCATTTTATGAGAAATCCTTATAGTCCTGGTATTTGAAGTGAGTTTACAAGCAGTCAGAAGAATCCAATAGCGTGACAAATTCAATTCAAATCAGAACTACAATCACAATTATTTCAAATATAAACAATTGTTATGGCTTCTCTGAACTTGCCCTCTTTCTGGTTGCTTTTGTCAGGTTCAAGTTTATTTATTCTTTGTCGACCTTGGAAATTGCGACACAACTGAGTTCATGTTAAAATGATATAAGCAACGTTATTTATATAACAGATGTACTTACACATTGACTCCAAGTTCTCTACCAGTTTGTACAATTTCTAATTACTGCGTATAATTTCTGCGTGTAAATCTATCGATCGGCCTTCCAATTCATTCTTCCAAAAATATCTCGTTGTTGATTAGGGATCAATTCGTAATAATTCGAAGAAAGTCTTGATAAAATAGGTAATCTCTGTCGTCATCACCATTGCAATAAACATGGTTTGTCTCTTTCTTCATGACTATTGCAATACACATGGTTTGTAGCAAAGTAGATTTGCTTTGAATTTGTTCTGATGCTTCAACGCTGATAGTCACTCACACGAGAACAAGACCGTTGATTAAAACTGCAGAAATATCTAGAAGCACCATGTGAAGCTAATTTGAATTTATCCAATCAGATATCAAGACTGAGCTCAACACGTGCCATTTCTGCGAACATATTTGCGAACATGTTTTTGAGATTACGACCCAAAAACACAGGCAAAATTTCCTCAAATTCTGTAGGTCAAAACTACCACGTGGGTAGGTCAATTGTTATATTTTCAGCCAAGTCACCAATCGATGACTCGAACACACAAAAGAAATGGGATGGGCGGTCAAAATAGCTCCCGGATGAGCTCGCCGACGGTAGGCCAATTGTTAAAAAAATTCGAGACAGAAACAATAGACAGAGTTATAAACAATAGATTTTCTAAGACCGCAAAACTGTAGTCGTGACGCTGGTGTGGATCTTTTCTACTGCCGCAGCATACCGCAGCCCCGCTTGACTTCAGTATATTACGTAATCTAATACAACTTCTGAGGGAATCAAAACGTTAAACGCTGAACATTGAATTCATTAAGATTACGTCTACGATAATTAATTGCAAAATAAATACGAACATTAAATATTGAAAGTTTATCGTTAAAAATAATTGAACAGAAGATAAAAAGGAATGATAATTTTGATCAAAATACAAAATAAATTCATCATTAACAAATGAACGACGACGTGAAATTTATAGTGACGTCATCTTTAAATTTTACCGAAAAATTTATGGGTGGCATTTGACCTACTTGCACCCGTCTGGATCCGCGCCTGCCTATAGCTAGGAATTACGTGCGAAAATTGGACATTAAAGGAGGATTAGATGTATTAACGAAATCAAATTATGTTATTTTGAACAACTAAGAAACTTCAAAAAGCAGTAACTCAATAAAATTATATATGACTCTACAAATATTCACTATATTTGCTTTTTATTACTTGTTATCTAATGCCATGTTTAAATAATTATCGGTTGTTTCGTATTTTCATAAATTTAAATTTCGTTTATGGGGAGATGACCTTATTGGCGTTAACCAATCAATTTGCAAGAATATATCGTAGCAAATCTTTGTTCATCTTTATTAGTAGCTTCTTAGTAAAACATTCAAAGTAAAGGATAGCGAAAATAGAAGAGAAAACTCTGAGAATTGCGACGTTTCAATTAATCATATATCATTTTTAGCGAAAGAGAATAAATTTAAAGTTGACAGGGTATATGTAGTATAAAAAAATAATCTAATTTACAAATTTAATCTAATTCCATCGAAAAGTCGCAATTCTCCGAGTTTTCTCTTGTCGCTATCCTTTATTTCAAATCCTTTGTTATGTTCTAAAAGGACTTATAGCTATTCTCGTAGCTTGCTATTATGTTTTATTATAACATTATATTATTTAGCTTGTTATTACTCACTGAAAAGATGTTTACAACTTAGAAAGGTATAAAATATTCAAACAGCTCGCTATTCTCGCACATTAATTAGTATAGGAATGCAAATTCTTTGGAAATTAGTATTACTGTGATATATAATGAGACAAACATATTGATTATTCAAAACATATTGATTATTGATTACCCAATTTTAACGGTATTGTTGATATAGATTAGACTATAATTGATGTCTACAGTATATTCCATAGAAATTTATTCAGAATACTAACTAGCCTGTTCAGAAAATCACACACGGCAAGACACCTGCCTTAGTAGAGTAGCTGCATTGCAAACCAGGACGACATAAATATTATTTTGTTATAATGTTGGATGGAATAATATGGTAAAGTCAACACTTCAATTAACTGGAAACTCTCAACGTTTTAATGATATTTATGACTTCTGAATTTGCATAATACCTTCTATCATTTACTGGTTGTTGCAGTTTTACTGTCATTGTCAATGGATTCGAAGGTAAATATTCTTTGATGGTTATATTCTTATTTAATCTCGATATCTCGATATCATTATAGTTAGACAGTAAGAAAGTATATTTGCTACCTATCAATCAGATGTGCTACTAGGCAATCTATTCACCATATAAAATATATAGTAATCAGGTGCTTTCAATAAATTATGGACTCAGTAAATGTTTAATTATTTGTCACTACCCTCTCTCTGTACACAACTTTTATACCACCTCCTGCATCCAACAGCGCACCCCTTCTTCAATTTCACATATTCGTTTTTACTTGTTGTTTCGAAAAGTCCCACCAAAAGTATACAAGTGCTTCCTTTCTTATAATCAAGCCAATTTCGCGCTTATAATGACCTTATATTTTAAACACTCGTTTCTATCATACACTTGCCATTTTTGTCTCTCCTCTGCAAACACTCTCGATATTAGTAAAACCATCAGTACCAACATGGCCACAAAAATAGGCCACAAAAGAAAAGATAAGAGGAAATAGCCAACAATAGATATTTTCTTTTATCGTAAAAACAAAACATCAATAATTCTCAACTATAATTATCTAATTATCTATCAATAATTAGTGAATTATCTATATTACTCATCTGATAACATAACCATACCATAGCATATTTTGATTATTCGTAATTACTTAGTAATAACTGTATAGATGGCCATAATAGAGGGAGGAATATATGCATGATTCAAATGATTGTAGATTACAGAGCCTCTATGATGGTTCACAAAAATGGGCGTAAAAGAAGAGAAATCCAAGCTGAAAATTCGATACTGCAGGTTTAAACGGAAATGATACCCTTAAATTGCAGAATATTATACCCTTTGATAGTTTTAGGATTCGAAATACCATTCGCAAACCTTAAAGAAATGATCTTGATTTATAGCAACAGGAATTATGCTGGAAATCGAAAACTGTAGAAAAGGAAACTAACTTTGAAAATCTGATTCTCTTGATAACTAATCAAGGGGGTAACTCCACTGTGACAGCTACACAGGGACGTGCCACTTTTTTGGGTCCATATTCCAGCTGAGAAAAATCTTTTTGGGTATGAGATTTCAAATTTTGGAGCTTTTGGGTATCCTACTTTTGGCTTTTTCAACAATTTTTAAGAAAATTATGCATCATTTTTGTGTATTTACTTACAATCAATCAACTTGCTCAAACTTTTTGGGTAGCATCAACAGAATTTTTGGAACTTTTTGGGTACTTTACTTTTTTTAAAAGTGGCACCCTCCACCTCCCCTCTCCCGTCCCTGAAGAGCTGGAGTTACACTCCGGGTAACTAAGTAATGGAAACGAAAGGAAACAGTCCGTGGAAGCTTTATAGACTTTATAGTATAGAAGAAAGGAAATAAAATATGAAAAGCAATAGATATAAAACAATCTGTTGTGCTTTGACTTAAGCTTGTTGAAAATATTCAATCCCGAAAGTTAAATATTTTTCTAAATATTCAATAACGCCCCTATCAAAATCGTAATATACAGCTGCACTAAGAAAACGGAAGCGTCATCATAACTCCAATCAACAAAATATCATCAGCGATAATATCTTAAATCACACACAATAGTGGCGCCTTATTATGCAGCTGCAGTACTAAACAATCATGCCGTTCAACCCCATCACGGCCGATGATCTTTCCAACTGAATTTATCTATAACGTAGAGCATAGTAGATGTAATCTAAACGCCAAAGGAAAAAATACTAAGGGAACCGCCTTGGCATAGACATTGAAAGTGTGATGTCTCCAAAACATTTCTCAATTAAACAAACTCGTAACAAAAGTTGGAAAATTCTGAATTCTTATCCAAAAACAATTCATATTCAACAAAAGTTATTAATTCAAAGCGAGAGTGTATCAAAATAGGGCGTATCCTATTCAGCTAAATAGATGCATTCCTTTGTACCAAAGTACTTACTTTTTTTCAAGCGAAAGTCACCATTATGATGGCCCATTGCCGCCATAATTAAAATAAATAAAACATAAACAAGTGTTAATCGAAGCCATAGTAAAATAAAAATAAATAAACAAGTCCATTGACGCCAAGGTAATTGTGAGCATTTTCAAGAACTAAAACAACAAATACGCTTATTGAATCAAACACACTAGTATCTCAAAATCATCTTTGATATAGATTGACTCTGATTGAGTGCTTATTTTTGATACTTTAACACTTTAACTAGCTGTTGACTTGCTCCAAGTCTCATTTATTTTTATGATGATTTTGATATGTTTGTAGGTTTGCCGCTTACCAACCATCAAATACCTGCAAATCAATACTTGTCAGCAGGATCTCTTTAACTTAAAAATAATGTTCCTTTCTTGCTGACCAATTTGTAAATGATAATACCCTTATAATCGCATTCTGATGCGTATACAGATTCGTCCACTGCAGTCCCATACTGCATTTCGTTCTCGTAATCTTAGCAATTACTCAGAATTGTTATAAATTGGTGCTTCAACATGAAAATATGAAATTGCAGATCGCTTAATTTCATAAGAAAAAAGTTAAAGTGCACATGATACGAAAAAATTTTAAAGCAGATTCAGGTAGCTGCGGGCAAATGATGAATCATTGTGACAATGATTTCTGGGTTTAAATGCGTATAAGTTGAGATAGTTAATGTTGAATGTACCCAATATTTACGATCATTCAGTGTTTTCCAAACTGAGAACGACAGTCGGAATGACAAGAAGTCCAAGTCAGCTATATTAGGACACCCTTTCTGCTTGAAATAAATATAATTTATTGAGAAATACATGAATTATAATGGGTTTTAATTGTTGGATTTTACTTGTTTTCTGCCAAAAATGTGTCAATCATCCTCCGCGGAATGCGGGTTGGATTGCGCATCTGCTATTTTACGTACACATTAATTCCATTTGTGACAGGTGTTTGTCAGGTGTTTGAGCCTTTTTATACAGAAAAACGCTATTTCAACTACTAAATGTCCTTGTATATCATGTGTTTCTCGGTTAAATGAACTCCTTTCAACAGAAAAGGTGTCCGAAAGGTGTAGGAATAGCTGACGCAGGCGTTAGAAACTTTAAATTCCGCTTGATGGAGATACGATTTTTTAAGTTTTTTTAATTATCATTTTCCTATAGTAAGCCCTTTTGTCCTTCACACTATCGTTCCGAGTTTGGAAAAAGTGACTAATCGAGAATAGGCTAGATTCAACATTGAATATCTCTGCTTATACGCGTTCAAACTAAAAAATTTTTTTCATCATTCTTCATCATTTAGCATCAGCTACTCGAATCTGTGATAAAACTGTGTAACTCTTGGTCACCTCAGTGTTTATTTTTTACAAACAATATCACCCAATTCGTTTAAAATAAGTATGAAATTTAGTAGATTTCGCTAATTACACAAATTATGGTTATATACATGGAGAAGCACGACAGCACCTGAATAAAGGAAAACTTATTTTACAAAGGAATGATGTTAAGTAGAGATAATTATCATTAGAAAATCAAAATAGAAGGAATAAATGTGCCATTATCTTCACGAATATGCTGCAATAACATAATAAGACATGTTGAATGGCTTCCTGCATTTGAAATAAACACTATTGTTATTTATGTTGTCGACAGCCGGTTCAAGAATTGCATTCTTAATTTTGAATAGCTAATTAAAATATCATAATCCTATCTATACATCAACATTTAACAAGCTGAACATTTAACGTTTGA
This sequence comes from Haliclystus octoradiatus, assembly GCA_916610825.1. Lineage (NCBI taxonomy): Eukaryota > Metazoa > Cnidaria > Staurozoa > Stauromedusae > Haliclystidae > Haliclystus > Haliclystus octoradiatus. The sequence goes on from OU744448.1 coordinate 31,772,881, forward strand.
ATTTAATTTGACACTATTACATCTGTTCAAATTCGCTTTAGATTTCATAAGTAATTCATTTTAGATTATATAAACAGTTCATTTTGCCTTGGAAGAAATGTAACAGCAATATAGAAACTGCATTATTGGGATATTCATGCATTAACAAATAATAAGAGCCGTTTAAATGAAATTTGGCACTATTACATCTCTTCTAATTGTGAGTTCATCTTAGATTATATAAACAGTTCATTTTGCCTTGAAAAAAATGTTAGCAACAATATAGAAATTGAATTATTGGGATGTTTATACATTAACGTTTAACAAGCGCTGGTTAAATTATATTCGACACTACATTATATCTGCTCTCATTGTGAAATCATTTTATATTTTATATATAGACAATTTTGCCTTGAAAGAAATGTTAGCAACAATATGAAATTTGAAATATTGGGATAATTATACATCAACGTTAACAAGTGCCAGTTAAAGTGAATTCGACACTATTACATATTTTCTCATGTGAATTCATTTTAGATTTTATAAACAGCTCATTTTGCCTCGAAAGAAGTGTTAATAACAATATGGAAATTGAAATATCCCATACAACATATTCAATCATTGGATGGTTTATGCTATTTGTTCTATTACCCAGTCTGATAATAAATACAGTATTTATAACTTTGATGTGTAGAAAACTAAAATCAACTGATATGGAAATCCGGACATTATTATTTATCAGTATGTTGGTTAGTAACTCATTACAATCATTAGCATATATTTTTGTGGTTTATACATCGTTAAGTGAAATACGTTTAACAACTGGCATTGTATGTTCTCTTTATGGTTTTTGGGTACATTTTCAATCAATAGCAAGTGTATTTCATTTGGTTTTATTATCGCAATTGCAAGCATTCGCTATTCAACGTATAAGACGTGTACCGTGTTTTATATATCAAAGTAAATTGATCATATTTGTGCCATGGTTATTGTCATTTATCATTTGTATTTGGCCATTTTTTGGATGGGGAAGCTTTATTTCAGAGGGAATTGGTATTAGCTGTGCACCAAGATGGATATCAACTGATATATCAGATAATACATATTTAATATTTCTGGTTATTGTTGATTTTTTAATACCAGGTTATTTACTAGTAGGAGCAAATTATCGTTCTTATTATTATATTAAGTATCATAATTCAACAGTAATAAAGCGTTTACAACAAACTATAAGTAAAAACACTATAACAATTCAAAATAATTTAAAAATGCAAGCTGTTGAAAAACGATTATTAAGATTAACGATCTATTTGACCATATGTTTTTTAATTGCTTGGCTACCATATTGCTGTGTATGCATATTAGGTGCTCTTCCATGGACAGCAGTATATGTAACCGAGTTAGCACAAACTCTACCTGCATTATTTGCAAAATGTGGTGTTTTAATAAATGCAGCTGTCTGGATATATTGGGATACAGATTTCAGAAAAGTGATTTCCTCAATAACATGCACATCTATTTATGAAAAGAAAAGCTTAATGACAACACAACAAAGTGCAAAACGTACCGCTGAAGCTATGGCTGAAACTGCATTATAACTGTTACTAGCAATGAGTGTTGCTCCAGTACTGGATCTCGGGTGAAAAAGTTTCAGATAAATTATTAACAAAATCAATTGAACAATTGTTAAACTATATGTGAACATGTAAAATATTAGTCCCTGCGTTTAAAAAATCGAAAAATGAACTGATCGTGTAAACAAACTTTGTCTTGTCCTAATTGAATATCGTTGGTTAGAACTTGATCTTTAGTATGCTCATTAACATGGATGGCATCGATTTAGGCCCTCGTTCCCCCCGAAGCGGGGTAAATTTACAGAAAAATATTTCAAAACTGCTTGAAATACCAAACATTTCTTGACAGTCAAAACTGTTTCTTTGAAGAAAGGGATGAGAATCCTCCAGGGAAAGTTATACTTCCTCTTCTATTGTCATATCTGATCTTTAACATTATTATGCTCAGTTGATTTACCATGTCATCTGTGTTCAATGAGAACTCATCAAAATTTCCAATGAGGAGCCATTGAGGCTTCAATCAAAACCCAGATATGTCGCACAAGACAATAGTAATTTGATTAGTTTTCATGGCCAAAAGTATATCTGTATACAGTTATCCTTTCTGAGCATGAATTACCTGTTGTACGATTTAAACATCATTATCATATATTTTATTGTCGCCATAGAGTGAATTTAAATTCATTCTGTAAATGTTTCCATAAATCGGCTATACTGAACTTTGCCATTTTTGGGTGCGTTTTCCATGTTCTAGTGAAATATTAGTTTCTCCAAAAGTTTTAAACCCTTCCTTTGTATTGGTCTTAAAAAATTGTTCAATCCCCTCCCCTCACATTCGGGGCCTTATGTTACTGTTATTTTACCGTAAACAGTACACACTTCTGATAAAATGTTATGTTGTGAAATATTTTGGTAAATGTATAGGTATTTAACTCGATGACGGTACTGAATCAAATCTAATCTTCTTATCTTCTCATACTAATAATACTGTCTGTTTGTATATCACTATATTTCTATATTTCTATATTTCGATATTTCGATATTTCAATATTTCTGTGTCTGTCCGCGACTAATTTTCGTCTCACTGGCGAAATAATAAAATAATCCGTTGTCGGGAAATTATGCATACATTTGTGCCGAGATAACCTTGTACAATATCACATTTGTGGTATGAAAATTACGAAATTCTGGAGTTGTTTTAAAGTTATAAACTTCATTTAATAATTTATGTGATATCATTGTATTGAAAAATTTACAGATTTGAAAAAATTTCATAGTTTGATAATCTAGCGGGCAGCCAAATCGAATCCATATTGAAGTCTCTAGAACAAAAATATTTCGTTTCTAATTTAAGCCGCGACAATAAAATTTGAGCAAGTCATCAAAATAAGTCCATCAGTTAAATAGAATAATATAAAATACTGAATTGCATTGAATTACTAGAATTGACAAAATCAAGTCAACAAAATATGTTTTGTAGTATCAACGAAGCGTATAATGAAATAAACAATCTAAAGCGGGGCAAAAACGCTTTGAAATTAGACAGATTTTATATCCTTACTTTATTATTGAAACAAAATGCAGTTCATAATTTGTTTTCATATTTAAAAACAAACATTTCACTTATTTTCTAATAATGGCTTTAATGTATAATTTGTGGAACATTGATAAAGCAATCTGTTTTGTAATTAAAGCTACGTTGGTATGTGTTGGTATAAACAATCTAGCGCGGAGCATAAAAATATAAGAGCTTTCAAGAAAATTTTACAATGACGTAGGCGTTCAAAAAATTCCAAAAAAATTCAAAATTTGATGAGACTATCGAAGAGTATACGGATAATTCAAAGTTATTAATCCTGAGTTAATCAAAACATTGTACAAGAGTGTTTATATAATTCATAATTGAATGTAAATATATGAACAGTTTGGTTTACGAGAGGGCAGGTTCTGACTTTCAGATTTTATTTCCAGAATTAACGAAAAAGTTTTAAACGTTATTATATTTCAGATTTCATTGCGTTGTTCGGCAATAAGAACAAGACACATAATTTTGCTACAGTTTATAGATATAAAATAGTGTGTCTTGTTCTAATTATTCCTCATCAACATTTAATGAAGTTTAATTAAAGGATACATCATAATTCAACAAATTTTTAATTGAATTGAAAATAAAGTCTCTGATTTGTGATCAATAATAATTACAATATTTCTAGCGGTCAAAATAGCTTTCAACTTAAAAAACACAAAAGCAATAACTAAAAAACATTTCTATAATTAATACGGTTTGGAAATGAGTGTAACAAACCTTGTGTTAGAAAAGTCAAAAGCGAAAAAGGTTGCATATTATAATCGATCAGAGCAAACATTATTTAATAAAATATATCTTACTATTTTCCAAATAACTTGATCCAAATAATAGTTACGAGCGGCATAATTTCCAGCAACATTTATATACATACAACTATATTGCAATCATACGTCATCGATGAAGAATATAAGCCCGATAAGAATAAAATATAAATTGTCTTTAATTCGAAATAATTCAGCCGACGATTGAGTTCATGTCGCGAAATAATTCTGACGACGAAAGACTTCATGTAGCGAATAGATGCTTGGTAAAGTAGATCAATTTTCTGTATAAGTAAAATCTCTCCATCATGCATCATAACATGAGTATTTAAATATTACCATCGGCTATGGTATTTATATATCTTTGAAGCTGCACTGAACATTTCCACTCTATAAATCATCGCGTCCATTTCAAGAAATTCTGAATAAATATGCATATCACGAATCTGGCAAAATGAGTAATTTTCGTTTCTCTATCAAAACAACTAATTTATTCATAATCGTCTTTTATTTCATTCTATATCTGTAAGGTTTTATAAATAGAGCCTAGAAATATTGACAACAAGATGCAACATTGTGTCAATATCGAATTATTATAGCGATTTAGTATAGAATTTTATTTAAATTTAAATGAATGTTGATGCTCCCATTCTTGAAAATTTGAAAACAAGAAGTACTATGAGACTAATTTTTCACATCTTTTTTTACTTACAAATTCTATTTTCAACAAACTCTTAGTATTTTGATAGACTGCCATGAAAATTACAGGCCAATTTGCTGAGATTGTTAAGATCAAAAATATATAGGCATTTATACTATCATATCATAATATTATATCAGATGTTGTATATATATATCGCATTAAAGATTTTTGAATCCTAACAGAACGCGATCCGATCGTATCTGTTCAGATTCGGGTTGATATTTTAGGTCTTCGGATGGGATCGGATTTGAAGTGATTTTTATGTGTAATTTCAGATTTCGCCTTTTGAGAATTTGTAATTTGTGATAATTAATGTGTTCTGGCTCTCAGCTATGTTAAATGCAAAGATTTGACTGGCGGCCTCTATACATTTCAATCGACTCAATTGATGTGAAATGAATTAAATTTTTATGAAGGAAATGATTAAGATGTGTTGAGTAGTTGTAAATCGTTTCAATGCGTATTGTGTATCATGTTCGCTCCAAAGTTCACTCTCCGTAATATACAGTGATAGTAAGCTTTGCCAAATGTTTATTTATTTTTGCTATTTAGTGATCTGAAATTTATATCACACAAGGTCCAGTTACCAGGTCTACACCAATTGCTAGTCAAATCATATTATGTTATATAGATTGAGCACTTTATTCTTTAGTAATATAACATCTGATAATTTTATCTCATGATATATCAATTTTCTGTGCCTATATATTTTTGATCCTAAAAATCCTAGCAAATAGGCCTGCGTTTTTCTTGCATTCTATAAAAGTAAGGTTCGTTGAAATAAAATTACAGAAGCAAAGCAAACCAATGGAAAAAATTTCTCAAAGTGCTCTTTGGAAGGATCAACATTCATATAAAATACACACTTGATAAGTGCTTGCATAGCGTACCCATTAATGTATTTGGTTTCCGTGTAATTTTGTTCACGTCTGGTTCGTATTTATTCAGATCGTAATAATTTGGATCGGGTCGACTTACATTTTAGCTATTTGAATTCTATAAGGTCATACTGCTATTTTGATTTTGAGTTTCTATTCCATAGTATATAGATAATTTCATTTGTAAAATCATCGAATGCGATACTGATCGCTGATTGGTTGTTATTAATGTGTGTGTCAGACTGTGTGAATCGTAAAATTACGGCTTTTGTTTTGAAGCCCGAAAATGAAACAAGTTAGCAACACAAACAAAATAGTGATAAGTGAAAAGCTTTCCTTGACAGAGCGCGTAAAAATACCCTACAAATTAAAATTAATAAAACAAAACACAATAACTTTCAAACAGAATCATATATTAAACAATAATCTATAAAATTCCCTAGTTCAATATTTCTGTGCGTAGTTCACACAGCAGTTTTGTTTTGTTCATCAATGCCAAAGCGGCATATTACGATACGATAAATTTATGCGTTTAACTGCTCTAAAAGCATAAACACATAGGATCATGTTTACGAATAGCTGAATACAGTGTGGTCCGATTAAGTGCAAGTCAAAATCGTCAACGGTTTTCATTGCAATTATCCGAAATTGTTTACCAAGGACTTGAACAGAAATTTGTTTAATGGGTTTCAAAGCTATGTTGCAGATAAGCGGGAATTTCACTTATCCGAATTGCACATAAGCGGGTTACACTGTAATACATTAAATCTTTTATGTTAATAATGTATTCAGACTTAACCAATGCTCTTTGCGCTCATTTTCAACCTATTTTACTCCATTTTTACAACTTTTCGTAGCTTTTCTAAAATGGCACAGCGTGTTTCTATTGAAAATCCGCGCTCGTTCTAGTCTCTAAAATGACGTCATTTTAGAAGAATTTAGATTTAATCATCATTTTGAGCTTTTTAATGTCAAAATAAACATGCTATATATTTTATAAACCAAGTAGAAAACGGTTATCCGTGCTAAGTTGTCTGATACGAACACCTTGGGTGCTATGAGACAATCAAGAGACCAAAATCACTCGCATATCGGTTCATGTATCATTACGCACCCAGCGTGTTCGTATCAGAGTACATAAAAGTCATAACCGTTTTCTATTAGTTAAATATCATCTCCTGTTTCAGTGCTGTATAATATTTTACATATTTGAAATCTAGAGCGAAAATGTTTTGCTATCATATACATTTGATTTAATGTAGCCTGTAATATTTATCTTTGTTCATTGCGAAACATTGCATTTATTGTTTCAATAAATCGCTATAATAATTCGACATTGATATTGCAACTACCGCGACAAAAACAATTGCTCATTGGAAAACAAATGCCTATCATCAAGTCTCATTAACAAGGCCAACGTTACAACGGCACAGGGCCGCATAGACCAAAACTACATCGGATTAACTGAAGGCACCTTTAAGCAGCTTGCAACCCAACATAAGATGTCCTTCAAAACAAAAGAAATATGCAAATAGTACAGAATTGTCCAAAGAAATTTGGAAACTTAAAGAAAAACATACCAATTAAAAAATAAAATGGTCAATACTAGCCACAGCGGCTGTCTATTTATATATACACAAGTTCGTGATAATTTTTCAAGGACGTGAAGCGTCCTGGGTCAGTCGAAAATTTGATCGACAACGCATAACGTACTGACGCCTGAAATTTGACCACGTGATTTATCCTGACGACGTAAAATCAATTATGTAAAATCGATGGTACTGTCGATCGCAAAAAAGTGTGAAATCCATTGAAAATAGTTGACTCCATTATTCGTTCAAAAACTGTTTAATGGTAGATCAAAGATCGCGAGTTTATTCAGTTAGTCGGAGTTTTCCTTAAGAGCACTCATCGGGCAGTTTATTAAACCAACTGTGTCATATTAATCAGCTGTCTGAATTCAATAAACGGTCTTTTCTTATTAGTGCTGTTTGATGTATCGGATTTTCGAAATATCGGTCCGGATATGGTCAATACATGATAATTTTCGATATACCGATTTGTAATGTTTACATCTGGACCTGACATATATTTTCTTTTTCGAAATTTTTCAATTTCAAAGGCCAAAAATAATAGTATTTCACAATGAATTAAGGCATTTGGGAATAATCAAAATAAATTGAATTAATCACCTTGAAAACTGTTCGCAAAAAACGAGACGTTTACTCCGTTCTTCAGACGGTTTAATTCATATAAAAAACGTTTATTAACTTGCTAATTTCCATGAATGGGACGGCTTCAATAACCGTAAAACTAACTACTGGTAAAGTCAAGCTGTTTGTTTCTCGTAACTAGAGAAAGAAAACAGCATTTTGAGCATCCTAGACAAAAGTCTAACAAAGGGATAACTAGCGGATCTATCGGGGGAATTCTCATAAACTGCTAAGAAATTTCACAATAGAGATTCCCTGGTCGGGGGAATACTGGTAACATCACTGTTATTAATCTTCCGTGCAGCTCTTGTCATAGATGATCTAGCCGATGACCATATCTATCGTTTTCTCTATGCTGTTCTCATTGCGCAACTTAATCAATAATGCATTGAAGGGGAAGAACATCTGCTGAAAGTTTGGTTGAAACAATGGAAAACTGCAAAAGTGGGTTGAAAATCTACAATTCATTCGCTCGAGTATCGTCTAGATCTAGAAAGGTGATCCTCGCTGTATTCCTGACAAGATGGTGATATTTAGATACCAACATTTGCTAAAGTTTCTTTTAGTGTGGCTTTTTTTCCAGTTGTGTACATTTATTGTGCTAATCAAGACAAATACTATACCAATGCTTGTAACTGGAACTGGATACTTTCTCAATCTCATCCCATCAAACGAACTTACTGTAAGGTTGGCTTACAAACATGTTGTTAAAGAAATTGTTGTCAGGTCAACTATGGAATGCTTTCAAAATTGTTTATTCATAGTCGAATGTTTGATTGTTGGAACAACAGCTCATAACTCAACCTCTATGTTCTGCCATATATTTGGGAGTTCAAACTTGCCAGGGAATATTGAAGGCTTGATGCAATCATCTATGGTATTTTATGGCGAAAGGCAAAGTAAGTTGTACAGTGTAACCCGCGTAAATTTAATTCGGATAAGCGCATATCCCCCTTCCGCGTGACAGCAATTCGGTTAAGTGCAATTTCCGCTTATCTTGGAACAATTTCTTTCATTTGTTTGTTCAAAGCCTGCTTAGTAACGACCGCTATGTGATGTAACTCAAGGTGGTCACGCGCTTGCTGGTCACGCTTTCCATTTTATTGTTAAGACTAGCCAATAATATTCTGCTACTTGAATCTCAAGACATTGTAACAAAATACGTCAATTAACATCTAAAGTTCCAAGCTAACTAAGATCAAAATTGTTGTCGAAATGAAAAAGGTTATATCTTGGCTGAAATAGAACGCAACAAAACTCTTTCTCTGGCTGATACGCTCAACTGCATATAACTTTCTCAATTTTCTCGTCTTTTTTTGTGAATTTTGAATAATTGCAATTAAGGATGAGTGCAACTAAAATAGGATGCAACTTTGCTTTGCACTTGAGCTGGTTTGACTGTATATCCAATTTAGAAAACATATTATTCAAATAGTATATCTTCATTGGATTTCAACAACAAACCATTAAACTAGACTATTAAACTAAAAACTGAAATGGTACAACACATACGCATTTACTAAGAGTTCCAAAATATCATAAATATTATGTTACCTTTACGTGAAAACTCCAACAAACATTGCGTTTAATATCTTTAGACATTGAATAATGCAAAATAATAATATGCCGATATCAACAAAACTCTCAAAAGTATGTCTTTTCTGACCTCATTTTTGGACATTATCCAAAAAGGTTACCAACATCTTTGAAGGGGAAAGCTTGCGCAAAGTAAATTCACAAGAAGAACATGTACGAGTAGAAAATGTTTTCTCTGTCTAAAAAAGCAATCTCCCAATATGCGAGATATACTCTTTAAGCTTAATGATGAAAAATAGTGACAATTATTTCTTAGTTCGAGCGGTTTATATGCAGAGATATTTAGTATTGAATCTACCCTATTTTCGATCAGTCTCCTTTTCCAAACTCGGAACGATAGTACGAATGACAAAAGGGCTTACAATAGGAAAAAGGACAACTAAAAACTTTCAAAAATCGTATCTCCATCAAGCGGATATAAAAGTTTCTAGCCTCTGAGTCAGCTATGTCTACGCCGTTGGGACAACATTTCTTCTAGAAACGAGTTAATTTGACAGAGAAACACACGAGATAGATATTTGGATATTTAGGATAAACACAAGATATTTAGTAATTGAAATAGCATTTTCCTGTATAAAGGCTCAGTCACCTGACAAACATTTGTCATAAATGGAGGTGATGTGTATACGTAAAATAGTGGATGCATCATCCAAATCGCAGGCTGCGGAGGATGACTGACACTTTTTTAACAGAAAAAAGTAAATAACACAATTAAAGACCTTTTTATTTCATGTACTTTTTTAATAAATTTAATTTATTTCGAGCAGAAAAGATGTCCTAAGGCTATGGTCATAGCTGACTTGGGAGTTTGAAACTTTTGATTTCGCGAGAAAGGAGATACGAATTTTGTAATTCTGACTTCAAATTTTTCCTATAGTGAGCGTTCTAGTCATTTCGACTGTCTTTCAGAGTTGGGAAAACAGTGAATGATCGAAAATAGAGCATATTAAACATTAAATATCTCTCCTTTTCACTATACTTCAGCATTCAGCTTCAGCTAATCGAGTCGGTGTTAATTTTTTTTTGTGTCGCGTGCACTTCAAGCCATGCTTTTCTTTATTTCACTACACTTCTCTAGTGTTCATATATTCAATATTGCATGGTGAGCAATATCAGATAAAGACTATAGTATGCAATATATTGCTGTACCATATCATACTAATCATAGCATATCACAATTCCAGCCGGCCTGCTTGCAGACCATCTGCAAATCAGAAATCTTTCGGGTTCGAGCTATAGGCTGTTTTACATAGTTTCGGATTGACAGATTTTCTGCGAGCAGGCCAAGAGAAAACTAGCATTCTTCAATAGATAGTGAATTATGTAGTATAGTTTTGCAATGTAGCATGGCAACCCGTTCATGAGCCCTTGAGTGAACTGTGTAATAAATGATTTTGTTTATGTTTTCTTGCACAGGAAAAGTAGAAATGTCCATCTCAATTGAATCTCATTCGTTTGTGTCAAGCGAGATTACTGTGATTTCGTCTAGTTTTATTGTGAACAGCAAAACAATAGACGGCATGGGATTTGGATTAAATGTGGTTCATTTTGATCTTAAGGGTAAATTCATTTTTTTTATGTATCATGAGTTGTATGTCAGTGTAATAAGACATTACTTTTCAATACTTATACCAATACTTGTTTGTTCATCATCATTTGACATTTATAGAACTTCTTCGCACCGGCCATGTTGGTGTTGGATAACAATACATCCCGTGGTCACTGTCTTTTCAAAACACTCCACCACGGATATAAAATTCCCTTATAGCCAACTTGCCAACTTGCCTGTGACATTTGCCTGGGTCACAGCCGTAGACATTTATCTATCTTTTTTCTATTGTTCCGACTGCATATCGTTCGACATGCCTGGCTAATTTCAAACGCTTTCATGTGGCGCTATCGTCTCTTATTGGACAAATGCCAGTCACGTGATTTTTAGGGCAGTGTCGTAGAAAGATTGGCTACATGGGAACCAGGCTTAAATAATTTCTTTAATAATTCTCGAGGAACTCATTTCGATCCGGTGAAAAAGCTCTAAACCTGGTTCAAACCTGACACGGCATTCTTTTTTTCACAGGACTAATTACATTTTTTAGGAATAAAGTTTTTAAGGGACAAGGGGCATATGCGTAGCAAGAGCAAATAAACTTTAAGTCAAGACCTTTTACGAGAAGCTGTTGTTCTTTACTATGGTAATTATATGAAAAAACATCAAAGTAGCACATGCCCGTTGGAAGAAAATTTGGAATGGGGAAATTGGATGGAGGGAAGAATAGGGCACGCGTGTCCCTCCATCTAGGTGGTTCGGGACATGTTCCCTCGGAAATATTGGGAATCTTGCATACAAATAAGCTCTATCCTGCATTCAAGAAGAATTTCAAACATTGAAACAAATCAAGCAAAACAGAAGCTGTTGTTGTTTACTATGGTAACTATATGAAATAACTCCAAACTAGCACATGCCCGTTGGAAGCAAACTTGGAATAGGGAAACTGGGCGGAGGGAAGAGTAGGGCACGTATGTCCCTCCGTCTAGAAGGTTCAGGAACATGCCCCAACGGAGATTTTTTTGGAATATTGCATACGAGTAAGCTCTATCCTGCATTGAAGAAGAATTTCGAACTTTGAAACAAATCAATGGAAAACATTACCGCTAAAAATTATAGCACGTTTGTAGAACTTTATATATTCATTATTTTATAAATCAAATATAACGCGGGCATTTATGGAAAATTGACTTTCGTGAACTTAACGTACTTAGAGAGAATGGCTCGATTTCTATTCGCTTTTCTCTTGTCCCACTAAATACTTCTCGTGCATATTTTATTGCATTTATCTGTAGATGATCCTGTTTATGAGAAAGAACACTTTCCTATTTCAAACATGGCACATGCTGATATGGCTACAATGATTCAAAATTTCGATTCCATCTCCTCCGGGTATGTACGTATGTTATATATTATTATAAAATTCAAATTCAAATCCTAATGATCTATTAATAATGATTGGTTTGGTTAAGAGTAATGTTTGCAAATCTCGACAAGAGTGCATACCTGCTAGAAAAATGCTAGCAACAGCCATACTTAATAATTCACTGTTTACATTGTTTTAGTATGAAAGTTAAAAAAATCACGAACTTTCGACATTTCTGTTCTCGTTTTCAAGGTTAATAGAAATATTGTATGAAGTTACAAGTATATACAGGTAAAGATTTTACAATTCTAAGTTACGTACATATATCTTGTAATTTTATATAATGTTTCTTTTAACCTTGAAAATGACAACAGCAATGTCGAAACGTCGGAACAAATTTAACGTGATTTTTTGACGCTATCTTTCATACTAAAATGTTTTCCAAAGAAACTTTTAATGATTACATTGTTTTGTCCAATAATATAATGTGTCAGCGACGATTGTTAAATAAAAATTTTAAGTCTATTGTTTCGTAGGAGGATCGTTCTACTATCAATCAAGACTAATGGTCTCAACAATGACTTTGATCAAGAGGCTATGAAAGACATGTATGCTACCGTTGGTGGAAAAAACGTAGTTTTGTCTTTCAGAGACTGTTTCTGCTTGATTGGCTGCAAGCTCTGTGATGAAAGTTTACCTTACGTTCAGCAAATCAAACCAAATACCGAAAGTCCATGCACATGCAACCTTGCCACGCAACTCAACTTTTAAAACATCAAAGTTCAAATATTGGCATCACTTGGGCGAAGAGGACGTTAGAAACACATTGTTTTGAAATTTATTTAGGGGGTCACAGAATATACATCGTAATGACAAGCTGATATCAGTAACGATTGCACACTCAATGGAAATATAATGCAATTATAGTATTATATATATCATTTCAAGTGACGTATATAAAAATTCATCACATTGTTTCAATATTTAATTAGGGGGTCACAGAATGTATATAATGACAAGTTGATGGATGTCAGTAACGATTGCACAGTAAATAGAAAAATATAATGAAACTATGCTATTGCATTTATCCTTTCAAGTAATGTATATAAAAATTCATCGCATTTGTTCAATTATTCTCTTCTTTGAATTCTGATTATTGCATGAGTAATTCTTCTTTTATATTTATCAAATATAACACATGCATTAGATCTTTGTTGGAGAATAATACTAGAGCGGTACTTAGTGTAACAAGAGAAAAGCATAGCAACACACAAGCCCGTAAGAATTTTGATCCCGAAGATTTTGTGTCTCAGGAATTGGCTTTTCGATAATGGTTTATTGACACAATGGGTAGATTCATATTCCGCCAAAAAAGCAAAACATTCTTTCAATTAAAACTCTGAGTTGCCATTTTTAGCCCAAATTCAAAAATTATCTCATGTTCGTATTAGGGTTGAGTGTCAGCATTTGACCTGATTTGATAGAACTTTGCATCGTGTGGTATTCGAAGCCTGAGTGTTTAGTTGGCTATTATTTACTTCAAAACAACATGAAAAACAGTAAACAGAAATACAATACAAAATTAGTATCATTGCATCTGAATTTTCGCCCATTTTAATTGTTATCAAACATCTATATTCCTATACAATTGCTACATTTGTTGAAATTCAGGTTTTAGTTGTTACGATGTCTTTTGATTAGTGAGATTGTTACCTGCGTAGTCCTGGCCCCCCAACTCTTCGAATTTTGTCCAAAATATCATAAATACTTTGATCAGTAGTTGATCAGTTGTGATCAGGTGTTTTTAAGACTGATCAAACAAAAGTGTTACAGTTATTAACGATTTTCTTTTGGGGGGCCAGGACTACGCCAGCCCCCCACCAAACCAAATTAGAAAACTTATATATCAAAAGTTTGATCACGCTGTCATGATCTGGCATTTATCTGGTAAGCATTGATCAGGCATTTATATTGCTGATCAAATTACGATCAACGAAATATGTGCGTTTTAGGCTCAATTTATAGCATAGTCCTGCCCCCACAACTTAACCACGCTCATTTTCAAAAGTTTGATCACGATGTGATCAGTTCTGATCAGGCTATAGCTAAACTGATGAATTGAAGATCAAAGAGATATTCACGTTCCACGGTACAAAATTACCGTAGTCCTGGCCCCCCACCCTCTTTAACCACATCCAATTTTGAAAATTTTTATATCAAAAGTTTGATCACGATGTGATCAGTCCTGATCAGGCTATAAATTTCATAATAACGACCCTGATAGCATTTTGAAAGCATATATTGTCGATGTTAGAGCTATCGTGAAATCCTCCACCGTTGTATGGAGCCCTTATTTACAGAAGGATATAAAAATATTTGAACGTGTTCACGGCCAGTTTACTAAATATATTAAACAAATAGTTCATACTTTCCGTGAATACTTTCACACTATCAGAAGATAGCACCACGAAAGGCACGTAAGGAGAATACGAGCAGGCATCAAAAAATTACGAGCCGCCTCGGCGAGTAAATTTCGCCTTCTATTTTTCTATTGAATGAGTTTACATTGAAGTTACAATTTGTTTGGTATTTTCATAAATTTCATGAAATAGACGGGGTCAAACTCGGCTATGGTGAAATGGCGTTATCGGCGTTAACCATTCAAATTGCAAAAATAAATCCTTGATCTGTTCTATATTCAAATATGAAAACTTGGATTTTGATATATCATATGAGGAGAGACTATTAAATCGAAAAGGTAAAAAAAAAAAAATTCTTAGGATGGAAAATGACCTCATACTGGTGTATAAAATTTTACATGGACTTGTTGATATTGAAACGTTGCCATTATTCAAATATAAATCTTTGTAAATATTAATATATAAATAGGGTAATCCCTTGATGGAATAATTCATCATGTGAAGCTGTAGAATCAAACTCAATCTACATTTAATTAAAACATTGAAATGTTCGTTGTAAATCTATTTCCGATAGAACTGTTGTACACCATTTTATGTTACCTCATTTTAATTGTAACTTTTTTCTCCTTAATAGCTTTACGTAAGCAGAGAGGACAAGCTTACCTGTATTTTCCTGCCACCATTGTTGACTAATAAACATACATACATACGTACATACATGCATTCCAAAACATCTTTTTACCCGACTTGTTGAATCGAAATTTGTAGAACCAACCTTATATGCTCTTGAAGTATTTTCATCATGTACAAAAACTCAATTGCGTAGGGTACAAATTGGAATACAAAATTCCAAATTTTGTACACTGTTTACAAATTTATCAATGTGAAATGTTTTTGAAGAAGAAAAACGAAGCTTCATTTTCACAATATCAAATAGTAGAAGTTGTTCGGACTGCATCAACAAGCGGTCCTCAATTTCGTATCGAGATCTATGTACACCATGAACAACGCACAAGTTAATTTTTATGTTGTTTTTTCTATTTCAAGGATAAAAGATATTAAACAATAAGTACAAATTACAAGCTATAAATAATGATATATACAATACTATGACCAATGTCAGAAATCTTTACCTTCGGTGTTGTTACTCGATACTGTGTGATATACAACAACACACAAGTTCTGGTGATATTGATCTTTACTTCCACGATACTTCTTCAAGACTGACACTGAACACAGTTTATGATTTACAGCAGTTATATCTAAATAACATTACGATCACAAGACAGTTTCTATAAATGATTACAATAGGTTTAACATGGTAACTTTACAAATATTTATGAATCATCCCTATATCTACGTAATTCGTATATAGAGAGAGAAACTATATTTAACGTAGGGCATTTTGAATTGAATTATTGACGTTTTACTAAGGTTTATAAGTATAAAATAATAATGAATGAAATCGTCGGTTACAGAAGTATAGACAGTAACATTATAGGAATGTTCCGTTCCTCTTACGCCTTACATATTTGCTACACAAAGAACGCCACAAATCGCAGTCAGGTATAGCTGACAAAGCATTTTGGTTTACAATCTTTCATTTCAAACTTTTTTAAAATTTCAATTGCATATTTTCGTTGGCTTAATGTTATTTTTCGTTTATCTCTATCTCTGCTAATTTCAATTCCCAGACAATAATTTGCCTCTCCTAGATCTGTCATCTTGAATGAATTATTTAATATTTCTTTGACTTTTGTTAACATACTATTGTCGTTACCAAATATTAATAGATCATCAACATATAATGCTATCATACATTTCTTTTCTCCGTCTTGTTTTAAATATACACAGCTGTATGATTCATTGCTTGTAAAACCATTTGACTTTAAACAATTGTCTATAGTTCATTCCAGCATCGAGCTGATTGCTTTAAACCATATAATCCTCTTTTTAACTTACAAACTTGATTCTCTTTCCCTTTTATCTCATATCCTGGAGGCTGCTTCATGAAAATCTCTTCTTCTAACTTCCCATTTCAAAAGGCTGTCTTCACATCCATTTGGTTTATCGTACAATCTTCTTCATTGGCTGCAGCTATTAATGTTCTTATAGAAGTCATTCGTGCGACTTGTGAAAATGTTTCCTTGTAATCAATTCCCTCTTCCTGAGTGAATCCTCGTGCTACTACTCTAGCTTTATATCGTTTCACCTTTCCCTCAGAATTTTGTTTTAATTTGTAAATCCATTTACAATCAACTGTATCTCTATCCCTTGGTAAATCAGTCCGTTCCCATGTATCATTTTCAATTAATGATTTAGATTCATCGTCCATAGCTGCTTGCCATTTTTCTGAATGTGCCCCTCGTCTGGACTCTTCCAGTGTGTTTGGCTCACTTAAATCACTCACTGCCGAGAAGTTCCACCAATCATCTGTATTCTGACCATCATAACTATTAGGTATCCTTACATTTCTTTGTGAACGTCTTAACTCTATTGTTTGATCCTCCTCTACTGTAGTTTGTGTAATAGTCTCTGTGCTAAGTTCTTCTTCTTGTCCACTGCTCTCATTAACTTCAAATGTTCCTTTTCGTAATTCATGTTCTGTTTTTAGATGCAAATACATTTTCACTAAATGTGATGTCTCTACTGATCAATAATTTTCCGTTTCGTTGTATCAATCTGTAACCTTTACTTGATTGTGAATAACCAACAAACATGCATTTTATTGACTTTTTGTCTAGCTTCCGTCTTTCATCTTTTGGTATGTGAGCATATGCTTCACATCCAAATATTCTAAGATTAGATATCAGGCTTATTGCCAGTCCAGCATTCTTCCGGTGTCATTCCATCAACTGCTTTTGTTGGACTACGGTTTCTTACATATACTGCAGTATTAGCAGCTTCAGCTAAATATTTAAAGGCTACTTTTCCTTCATGTAGCATACACCTAGTAGCTTCCATGATCGTTCTGTTCATTCTTTCAGAAACTCCATTCTGTTCAGGTGTTTTCTTTACTGTATATTGTCTTTTAATTCCTTTACTTTGACAATATCTTTTTTAAAGTTTTTTGAAGTATACTCTTTACCATTGTCTGTACGTAGAATTTTGATTGTTTTCCCGGTTTGATTATTAACCATCTTTCTGAAATCTTTAAATACTTTAAATGCTTCACTTTTCTTTCTTATAAATTATATAAATGTCTTTCTAGATAAATCATCAATAAATGTTATTAAATATCGTTTTCCATTGCAGGATTCAACTTGAATCGGACCGCATACGTCACTATGGATGATTTCTAGTAACTCTTTTGCTCTATTAGCTTGGTTCTTTGGAAACGGCTTTCTGTTTGATTTTCCATATGCACAACCTTCACATACAGTATTATCTAATTCGTTGTTCTTTAATTGTAGACCTTTAACCATTTCTTTGTGCTTCAATTCTTTCAAACTTCCACGACTTAAATGTGCCATTCTTTGATGCCATATCTTAATACCTGATTGAGTTCCACTAGTTGACTTCTCTTTGTTGTCATGTTCATTTTATTTTTGATACTGGTAATGCCATTACTGTGTAATCAATCTTTGTCTTTGATAAAATTGGTTGACTCAATAGATAGTACAACCCCTTCTGTCTGATTCCTGACGCAATTATTTTATTATTTTTCATAATACAACATGTATGTTCTTCAAAGTTAACATTGCAACTCTTATTGCTCATAGCAATAACTGAAAGCAAATTCTTTCTCATTTCTGGTACAAATAATACCTTAGTGAATTTGATCTTTTGTAGACCATCTGCTGTTTTAGCTACAAGTAAGAAAGTTCCTTCACCTTTTACTTCAAGGGAGTGGTCATTTCCCAGCCTAACTTTTTGCTTTGTTTTTAATTTATTATAATGTACAAATAGCTTTTCATTCCCTGTCATATGCTGTGATGCCCCTGAATCGATTATCCAGTTATGTGGTTTATCGATTCCTTGTTGTTGTGACGTAATTAAAGCTTCATAGCTACTTTCATCGTCACTATCACTTTCTAATTCCTCTTGGTTACTTTCCTTGACATCTTTGTTACCATTGTTGTTCTTTTTCTTTGACCAACAATCTTTTGCCCAATGTCCCATCTTTCCACAATTGCGACATTTGCCAGGCTTAGGCTTTGATACAATTGTTTTATTTCTTTGTTTGCTATACTGTCGATTAGATATCAATGCATTGGAATTATCTCTATCAAGTAACATTGATTCTTTCCTCTTATGCTCGTCTTGTAGCAACCTGGAAGTAGCATATTCCCAATCTAACTCTTCAACTTTAATATTGTCCATAGCAGTTATTAAGTTATTATATGACTCAGGAAGACTTGCAAGTAAAATTGTGACAATGTCCTCTTCTTTAACTTTTGATCCTACAGCGTCTAGCTTGTCTGCCAAAGTTTTTACTTTATTAATAAGCTCTTGCATTGATTCTTCTTCTAGCATGACGGTTCTATATAATTTATTTTTTAAGAAAATTTTGTTCGCAAAGGCTTTTCTTTTCAAATATTTTTTCTAATTTGTTCCATGCTTCTTTTGGAGTTCTCGTACCCCTTACATGAACTAATTGTGACTTTGCCACAAGTAAACATAACAATGCCATCTTTTTATCTTGTTTTGCAGAATAAATGTTCTTTGCTTCTTGTGTAGCTTCATCTCTTGGTTCTGTTTCTGTTCCAGTTATGAAACCCCATAATCCTTTAGACTTCAGCGTCATTTCCATTAAAAATTTCCAGTCATGGAAATTCTCACCATCGAATTTTTCGATTTTATATACCTCTCTTTCAAGATAATTATTAGACGCCATTACATTTGCTGTATCAAATCTACTAGTTTCTGATATCAATATATTTAAGTGCCTGGGCCCATAACCTGTTAAGATGTTGATCTACGCGCAGGACACAAATCATCAGACAGAGTGTTGTTAGTACTCATAGTAGAATCAGCAATATTAGAAAAGTAAAAAGATTATATGAAAAGTATAGTATTATATGTTCAAAGCTACGTGTATGTAAATCTAATTAGCTAACAATTGTCTATAATAATAATAATGATATATTGTCTACTATAACAAATGGCTATTGGTGATTATAATTAATGTTCTATTAATGACTATAATCTATTATTTCCTACAGTTAACTAATTATTATCGAATAATATGTTATCACATAGTGCGTTTTATCGCACTATACGTTCTAGGTAGTTGATTCTAAGATGGTTTTTTATCAATTACTGCATTATTATTTTAATCGAATTATTTGTTTGGCAGGGGTGTCGACAATTAAATCTGTGAAAGCGTTAGAATCTACGGAAATCGTTTTACTTTCGGAAATCAATAAGACTTTGTTTACATCTCATTATGTAAATCCTAGCCTATCAAATTTTATGAGTTTTCTTAGTGATTGTTGTGATGTTGTTTGCCTAGAATTATTCATAAAATATTCAAATGTCTACATCGCAAGTATCGTAATCTGTACGGGTGATGTCTGATTTTGAATTACAATTTATTAATCAAGAATTTAATGGTGATCAGCAAGGTGATTTTAACTTCGGAAGATAAACTTGAGACATGAACAAAAGGGGTGTTTATCATTTATTTATTTTTAATAATCACTTGAAAAAAACTTGTGAAATGATTGATGGATTTGTTCCACGTGTTTAGCAGCTATGTCAAGACAACCCAATAATTTTCCATGGCAACTACCAAAAGCGTGCAGGTATAGGTCTATGACCGCACGCGTGCGTTTATAGGCTTATACCTGCACGGTTTTAACCAAACCTCTAGAACACATGTTTTGAAAATGGCGACTAGCTGCGACAGATTGAATATTTGATGTTCCAGACAAAGGTTATTGACAAGATTATTAAATGATTACATTACTCTTGTTCCTGGTGCATCGAAAGTTAGAAGCACTCGTTCTTTAACAACAAACTCGAAATCCATGTCGTAAACTTGGCGGCCTCATTTACGGTATGGATTTCTCGTCTGTTGTTAGTGAACTTGTGAATCTAAATTGCGATAACCCACTCACAAGAGTGATCTAATCACATGATATTGTAATTGAAACAGAAAGATGCTATTTTTATTTAATTTGAGCTAGTTTTTCAGAAATAAGTTTATGAAGAGTAAATTTGCCGGCCTAGTTTACGGTATGGATTTCTCGTCTGTTGTTAGTGAACTTGTGAATCTAAATTGCGATAACCCACTCACAAGAGTGTTAATATCGTAATTGAAACAGAAAGATGCTATTTTTATTTATTTTGGGCTAGTTTTTCAGAAATAAGTTTATGAACAGCGATGTTTAATTTACATTTCATTATACAAGCGTGCGCTGATAAAAAGTCTATGGCCCTTGTTGACGATTTTAATACGGAATCGATTTGTCATAAGGAACAGATTTACAACGGAACCAATTTGGATTACGGAACTTTATTTACCTATAATCAAAACCATAATCATAACAATACTATTTGCGTTGGAACATTTAACCTTATTATTTAAAGTAAACATTTAATATGCTTAGATTTTATAACCATAGTTGTGTAAGAAACTTATAAGAATAAAAGTGTAAGAAGCTATTGAATAATGCTAAAGTTATACCCCGCAATTATAACCCGATAATAATAGTTGAATAGCTTAATTTAGCCTCTGTATTTCCTATAAATACCGTTGCAATTTACAAATAAGACGAGATAAGCTAGAGGCTTAATAAGAACATATGTATTAATTCAAGATTAAAGATTATACATTGTATACGCATCTCCCGAAGCGGCGCTGCCCTTCGATGTTATAAGTAAACCAATAAAGAATATAATCAAAGACATACTTCTGGTGTATTTGGTGAGTCAAGTTGTTCATATTACTTGCTGTTGTCTTAATAGTCCAAGTAGTAAGCTATCGTCGGTACACATAAGTTTTAAGTTCCTGATAGAGTTGGCATTAGCGGGTTCAAGTACAGTCCGGCCCCATTGTTTAAAGGCAAACTCCATCAGCCCTATTGTGAAATTTTCGACACCTGTTCTTTTATTTAATCTCTTTTGTTTTTATTTTTTTTTGTTCTTTCAAATCTCCTCTTTATGCCCTTCTTTCGGAAGGATACTACTTACTACATGATAAGTTTCATCGTGAACAACGGTAATGTTTCAACCATATCCTTGAAGACGAACTAAATTGGAATTCCACGAGGCGATTTCCAACGTCATTATTATAATTCCTTATGTGCATTTTAAATTGTTTTTAATATCAATTTATTCTTATGTCATCAGATGGTTGGTAAACTTTGCCATTATGCAAAATTTACGAATAGTGTTGCTTTTTAAATGTTGACAAGTACAATACTTGCGTTTGCTATCCATCGTTCGCAAATCATGGGACTTTACATCTTAGTTGAAAATTTGAAAATGTTTATGATATGGAATGAAGTATGTAATGAAGTTTGCTATTTTAAAACAGCGTCAGAAAATCATAATTTTCATACAACAAATTTATTACTGAACAAGATCATTTCGGCACGAATGTCGCGTAATTTCCAGACAAAAGATCATTAGGTAACATCGAAAGATCAAAGACGTATTCCCCTCAACCGCTGCATGACATCCTTCACTGCAATCGAAGGAGATGCTTCGACGGGCCTATGGGGGAGCAATATCTTTTCATAATGTTTTGTATCGTGAATTTTGTTATTTACAAGTTTCTTTGCCAGCTATGTCTGACCATAGAATATAGAATACAGGGATTGGCAACTCCATTGTTCACGGCCGCGCGGTCAGATTATGTCGAATTTGCCACGAAACAGAGTCACGTGATCTTGAGCCGACACAAGATTACAACGATGCGGTCAAAACATTTTAATCGTCGTAACTTGCATACTATAATATCCTACGTTGCTCAATATTTTTTCCTAGCTTTATGTTTTGACAATGTTAAATAGAGCTTACTTTAAATGTCCATGACAATTTAATTAAGTTTAAACAAAATAGCGAGTAGATATGGCCAATTTAATTCAACATGTTTCGCGGTATATTTCACCAAAATATTGCTTTGATCACTTTTGTTATTTGCCAATTAATATTTGTAATGTTGAAAAAGAAAATGTATGTGATTGTCGTGACTGAATTGATCTACAAATATACTTATAATTAACAAGTCACAATCAAGCTGAAATGCTCACTGAAAAATAATTGCGCTTCTGAATGACAGGAATACAGTTTACAGCTAGGCAGCAGCTTGGCGGCCTATATAGGCATACGACATACAAGTAGCACAAAATACCCTCAAAAATTTTCATCACGTAACAAATAATAAGGATAGTTTATGTATCACAGCAGAGGGAATAGAATAAATGCACTGCGAAAATTTAGCAATATGGATAACTGGTTTGGTAAATTGAGACACTGGTAAAAACATTCAGTGTCGATGTATTACATTTATAATTACGTTATGTTACACTTACATTTACAATGTATTTTTACACAATATCAAATTATGGATGTTTACCTTATCATTCAAATTAATGTTGAATTGCTGTTACTTTAAGGTAGTTCACCACAGTTGACTCCCTTTTGAATTTTTAGTAAGCCAGCCTCACAATAGGGAATGAAAATATCCGAAAAATAATGGCGCCGGAAAAACTTTGTATTGGTTTAATTTTCTTATTTTCGCTGTTGTATTTCAATTAAATTTATGGTGATGATAATGTTAGGCTAAATATAGCTACATGGATATTGTTGTCATTTACGGATTATATTGTTATTGGTAAGTTAGTGTGTATCTTTAATTTCATTCTTTTGCACAATCCATAAAGCTTTCCGTTTGTAAAAAAACATTTAGTTGATTTGCCACAATATATTACTATTATGTTCCTTTGCTATTGCTAATATCCTTTTTTTGCTTACTTCCGAATTGTAATTTGAATAAACAAGGTAATATTAACCCTGCTGCAAGCTATGTCTTCAACAACAACACGTTTTAAGGTACAATTTTCAAAATGTCCTTCCAAGATAGAAGCATTATCCAATGCTCGTGGAGCTCGCTGGTGCTCTGATCCTGCATTATTTGAACGAGATATTTGTACTGACTCAAATGACTTAACTGAAGGGTCTGAAGAGACAGAAACAGATCAAATTGATCAATCAGCTGGATCTTCAACTTTCCAATTCAGTGGGCGTCGTATTATTCATTTGGATGTCTTAGCAAAGCACTTATCAGAATGTGAGAACCCTGGTTGTAAAAAACCATTGATTTTAATTGACTGTACTACAGAGAAAAGATATGGCTTGGCTAGTATTTAACTTATCCCATGTAAACATTGCAATCACCTGAATAGAGTACACACTGATACCACAACTGAAAGCAATACCCCTGGACCTAAACCCTACAGTAGCAACATAAAGATTGGACTTGGTAAGTTAGAAATTAGAAATTATATAACTATCTTATAATTTATTTCTTACAAAATCTACAAAATCTACAGGCAGCGATACAATATATACTTGACTTCTTGATTAAATCAATTTTCATTCTTAATTATATAAAACAATAACAAAATGTGCTCATGAAGCGTTTTATGGTTTCTTGTGAACCTTTTCATTGGAAGTATCAACTTTAGATTGATATAAATTCCAAGAAAAGACACAAGATTTATTTTTTTAATTATATGTTGACCTAAATACAATTTGTTCTGTATTAATTTTTTAAAGGCATTTCTATTTATTCTATTCCACAGGACTACTTAATGCTGGAATTGGGGAGACGCATTTGAACAATTTGCTATCATCTCTCAATATTCCAACAGTAAACAAGAGTACTGTGAAAAAGGCTGAAAAAAAATGGGGAAGGCATTAGAAAATTATGCCCTTGAAAGCTGCAGGAAGAATCTGTTGGCAGAGCAAAATCTTGGTCCAGCAGAAATCAAATCAAACCTATTATCAAACGAAACCACTGATCTGTATGAGAAAAGACTGGCTGAAGGCTATGATATCCCACATAAGGATTACGAGGAATGGGTTTCAGCTAGGCAAAATATAACAGTATCCAATTCAGATCCAGGCATCTCAGTGTCATATGATATGGGTTGGGCAAAGAGAGAACGTGCAATGAACTCGCTGACTGGTGTTGGAGTCGCAATTGGTGTTAACACCGGCAAGGTTGTTGGTTATGCAACCCGTAATAAGAGATGCATTATTTGTGATGTTGCTGAAAAGATGGGGTGCCTAGTGAAGAAGCATGACTGTAGGAGAAATCATTATGGCTCTTCAAAATCCATGAAACCAGCAGCCGCAGTAGACCTTGCGAAGGATTTAAAATCGCAAGGAGCTCATATAAGACGTTTAATTGGAGATGATGATTCTTCGACCATTAATAGACTCAATGATGAATTAGGGGATATTATAAGGGTATCAGATGTAAGCCACTGTAAGAGAAACCTTGGGTCAAAATTATATAATGCAAAAAGTTCAAAGAAAGATTGCAAACAATTGATCAAGAAAACAATTGACTATTTTCTAAAAATGTTTGGGTATGCCTTACATAGCAATGCACATGATCCAGTTGGCCTGAAGAAAACACTGCTGTCCATAGTACCGCATGCATATGTGGATCATTCTGAATGCTCTGACAGTTGGTGTGGTTACCTGAAAGACTGTGAGACATATAAATACAAGAGTCTCCCATACTGCAAGCCACTATCATGTCAAAAGACAAAAGAGTTTTTAATCGAACTTTTTAAGGGCTTAGGGAGATCAAGGGAGATCAAGCTGATAAAATTGCACCATTAGGAAGCAGTCAGTCTAATGAATCTGTCAACAATGTTATTACATCCAAGGCACCAAAATCAAGACATTATGGTGGAAGTAACTCACAAGACTTCCTTGTGGCCTCTGCAATACTTCAAAAGAATGAAGGCAAAATGTATGTCGCAAATGCCACCACTACTGCTGGTCTATCTCCTAGTGGTTTTGCTGTACTGCATGGGCAGAGGCAAGATAAAAAGCATCTGAAGAGACTTCAGAAATCCACTTCCAAAGCTGCTAAACTGCGAAGACGTCTCTTGAGAGAGAAAAGAGGCAGAACACAAGCTGCCATGGAAGTTTGTGAAGGGACAACCTATAGTACAGGATGTTCGTTAATTAAAGACACAAATACACTATGTATACCACAACCTACGGCGTGCCCGCCCCTTGTATCAAATTGTGCAGGAGAGTTAGAGTACATTTTCGTTTTGTTTGATTTAGAAACGACTGGTCTACCACGAACTTCCCAGCTAACACAGATTGCAGCAGTAACATTAAATGGGGAAAAACAATTCAATCAATACATTTTACCCACTGAAGATATTTCTCATGGGGCTGAGGTAGCCACAGGTCTAAGCGTTCAAAGTAGGATACTTGTTTGCCATGCTCTTCCTGTCGAGTCAGTAAATGAATCAAAAGCATTGGAAACATTTTTGTCTTGGCTTGCTGGGTTGCATAGCCCTGTTATTTTAGTAGCACACAACTGTCACTCGTTTGATATAAGGATACTTTTTAATGCTTGCAGGAGGCACGCCATGGAAAAAACTCTAATTGAGACTTTATCTGGTTTTGGTGATACATTACCTGCATTTAGGCAGTTTACCCCACAGCTTGATTCACACACACTTTTAGCTCTGTATAAGCATTACTATGGTGCCGAATTCAATGCACATAATGCCAAAGCTGATGTTAATGCACTAAAAGAAGTTATTGGAAAATCTAATATTGACTTATTACCTTTTGTTTTTAATGTTGAGTCTGTTGAAAAGCATCTTGAATTTGAAATTGATGCTGATGCAAGACTAAAACCATTTTCAGGTTTAATTACTTCAAAAGTTATCTCTAAAAAAATGGCAAAAAAAAATGCTTATAGCGGCTTAGAGTTGAAACATTTGGTTATCGCTAAAAATAGGAACAATTTGAAGGCATTATTTACAGAACCTGTTGGTAAATCTGTACGCATCACAAATAGGAAAAATATCATAGAAGCAGTTTCGCAATATTTAAATCGAATAATACTTGCCAATTATACATTAATTATATACCTCTGAACAATGTACAATTACACATTTACAATCCTAAACAGTAATTCATTATTTTATAAACCGCATATCACATACACATCTATGTATATATATATCTATATATATTAATACTCACACCTTTGATCAATGGTGCAATTAATGAGTATGGCTTAGTATATCTTCTTTGATCTACTTTGGTGTATTGCATCATCATCGACGCCCCGTATTTCCTGTATTTTTTTGATAGTTCTGTGTAATCAAAATTCAATATATTTTTCATGATTTGGTTTTTAATGTATCAGTACTAAAATGTTATCACCATGGTGACCTCTCTTCTACAGTGATTTGTCAAACAGTAGCACATTATGAAATTTATGCTGAATCAGCATTTTTTCCAATATTTTACCATTTTCTATGCTGATATTCAATACAGATCTAGCTAAATCTGTCGGAATATATTTGTGGCTAACATTTCATTCTGGATCACTGTAAAAAATGTAATTTACTTTCAAAACAGATCCACATCAAAGGTAAAAAGTTATTCCTGACAGGATTATTGCCATTTTCGAAATTTTTGTTACTTTGACAAGGTTTCACGCATTAATTACATAGGTGACACCAATTTTTTTTCTTGATAGAAGGAAGTAAATGCAGTAAGCTAGCCCTCCTCAAAATTTTAAGAAGTTTGTTCAGATAAAAGTTTTCTAAAAATAACTTTAAAACATGAAATTAGGCATTTATTTGCTCATATTCTAACACGATCATTTTCCAGCTGTGATACTAAAAAAAAAAAAAAAAAGTTGGATCTTGATTCAATCTCAAACAAAAACAAAATTTCATGCCCAGACCTCAGTTGCCAATCCCTGTATTCTATAATCTATTGTCTGACCTTGATTTGTGGCGTTCTTTGTGTAGCAGGGAAGGTGTAAGAGGGACGGCACATTCCTATAATGTGACTGTCTATACTACTACTACTACTAGACAAAAGATCATTAGACTTACATAAGTCACGGAGAGATCCCCAATAAATGCTTGAATAATTTCAATATTACACCAAATGAAGAAGAGGATTGTACACAGGAACTAATGCCAGGCTGTCTTCATCTAACTCAAATGGATCATCTTAAAAAGGTCAAGAGAAAAATTGCACTCAATTTTTTATAAGTTTTTCTTATCATTATTGTTCCTTTGTATCAACTAATGTACGGATTCTGCGGTGATGTTTTTTTATTAGAAAAGAAAAAACATCATTCCCTCAGATGTTTATAAAGTTTTACCCAAATTAGCAGTACCATGAAACTTGCAAACCCGATAGCATTTAAAATTGAGAATTTTGATATGAATTCAATCGAATGAAGATGGTGAAAAATATAACATCTTGGTTATGTGTGAAAAGATAACAGATATTAAATTAATTCTTTAAACAATTAATCATGTAAATTAACCTTGCACTCATTAAACAGACAAGCAATACTGCTTAATAGGTACATCAACAATGTTTAATAATTGCATTATGTAACGCTTACATTGTTAAAATCATAAGACTCTATCTATATATACACTGTAGAAGTCTAGGTAAGAATTCAAATACAAAAAAATCATGAAAACATTATGATAATTACATGTCTACTATCGGTAAATCATATTTATATAGCATATAAGTATACTTTAGTACAATATAATTTTCACTACCAGTAATGAGTGCATTTCACGAAAATTTAAGGAGACTTCTGCAAAATAAGCTGCAAAACACAACAAATGAATTCTGCAATTAAGAATATTATCGAATCTAAAATGTTGTTGATATTGTGAATTATAAATAATTCAAAGTGATCTAAAAAATTAACGTCATAATGGCCTATGCTTTGATATGTATATATAAATTATGACAGTAATGATTGTGTTTGACATCAGAGTGACTAATAAGGTACATGATTATTTAGGCATATGCAGTATTTGATACCTACTCCATACCTCTTCTAGCCATCCTTAAAACAGTTAGTCGGAATATTAAAACTGCTAAAAAATCATTTAAAACAAGCAAATGTCAATTATTAATATCTTTTTTTCAAAAATGACATTATACAAGTGATGCATTTTCAAATATGCTACTACTGGCAGGTTTAAGGGTTAATAAATAACATGAAATAAACAAACATTCACAAACATTGACAACAGCATCACATATCAGTGAAGTGTCTCTTCTGGGAAAATACTCGTGAATAAAACGTTTGATATAGTTAAAATGCTAATCGATTCTTGAGAACCTTGTCTATTTTAAAATGTTGATTACTGTTGAAAGTACAATTAAACTCATATAATAATTTATCTTTAGGATTGTCAATACGAAAATTCATTAGCATGTTCTATATTTATGACTATATTAATCACAGTGTTATTAGTTGAATTGCATTTATCGGTTTCGGGAGAAGCTGGAATCTCTCTTCTCCACACGTCCTAAGCCTTCATTCCTTTTCTGACTGACTACATACTCATCTTTCAAGAATAAAATATAACTGTCTTACTAATTCAATATTGCATAGTTCATAAACTTTAAATTATAATTGATACGAAGATGAATTTTAAGGATTTAAAAATGTACAGTGCAACCTATTTATATTTATTTGGAGGATTTTATGTAATATACTGTGAACTTATAAATTGCTTACATTCATATATGTCCATGACAGGGGTAGAAAATCTCGCAGGCATAATTATTAAACAACAGAATTCCAGCAGGAACTTTTTTCTAAAATTTAAAAGTATTCTCAATCTATGAATAATTTATAAAGTTTATCAATAAAACCGGATAAGAGGTGCATAATGATGAAACTAATTGCTCGATGTATAATTAAGGACAATTTAAGATGCTTGCTCAGAAAAATTCCGTTAAGTAACTCTAAATGCAAAAATACCTGTTTCAGAATTTTTTAAATTAGGAAATACAAACAGTGTTCGATCCTAGGTCAATGGAATAATATAGTGCTGCAAATATGAAAAGAAGTCATATGTGAACTTACCAATAAAGCTCCTAAAAAATTACGATGAAGATGATGATGTGTTCTATAGATTGATAAATTAAAACACGTGGAAAGTATATCATCTGATAAATAGTGCAATAACCAATGATGAATACTGCGGATATAAAGATTTATAAGGAATTATGATACCTATTATTAAATCAAGCATCAGTTGCAGCTTAGAATACGTTCGGTGATATAAATTTAATGCATGTTAATTAAATTATTGTGCGCAAAAAGTTTAAATGGAAATCAATGTTAGAAAATCAGATAATCATGTTTGCTATGAAGGAATAATACTGAAACGATTGCCAATAATATACATGACGGGGTATAAATTTATATATTGCTAGCTATAATATCTCAATGGAATAATCTATTATTGGAATTGTGAACAGAGGGCCTATGTGGACACATCAGACCATCAAAATATGATGATGATGATGATGATGATGATGAGGTGTTCTATAGTTTAAAATATTAAAAGAATTTGGAAATTGTTTAAAATTTCAGCTCATCAGTTGTGCAATGATGAATACTGCGGATATAAAACTATATTATGAAGAAGCATGTTACCTTTAATTAATAGAGTATCATTGCAAATTAGAAAATATTGTCAATGTCAGGTAATCATGATTCCTATAGAAGGATTAACGATGGGCCACCATACTATTGAAATGTTCTCAACTATATCACTAAATTGATTTCCTGATGCTATTGTCTTGGAGTGAAATTTGCATAAAATTCATGACGGAGTGATTTTGAATGAAATTTATTTTATGTGAAGTTTGATGATGCTTAATTTTTCTACCCAAACGCCTAACTTATATGAGACAAATGATGTGCGTTTGGCATGTGTTGCTTTCTTTATTGTTCTGATCGATATTTAATTTTCATTGTTGTTTTCATGAGTGATTGAAATCCTTTCCAACGGCGCCAGGAAATCCCTTGGTCATTTATGGAACCAGGTTCCGACATAATACCATTCAAGCTCGAAAGAACGCAGTTATGATACCACCATGCTCCACGAAATCTTCCTGCACAATGGACAATCTGATGGCTGTCATTATCAACATCTTTTGTGGAAAATTTGTTTCCATTGTGAGAACTGAATGAATCGTTTGCATTTCCTGAGAATTCGAAATTAAATTCTTGAAATATTTTCGAATAAATATTTTGATAAAAAACTATTTTGTTTAATCAGTTTGATAAGAAGACAAACGATAGAATAGATGCCATTTTGCGACGTTTGCAATACAATTCAGATAAATCTAAATTATTTTCTGCGTAACTGTATTGTTTTACGTCAACAACGCCTTTTATTTGTAATTTCTATAGTCCATTCTTTGTTGAATTTTATCACATTATATTGAAAATTGTTATCACATACTGTAGACTAGTCTAAACTAAGTTAAAACATATAAGTATTCATGTATTTCAAATTTCTATCCTTTTTCATTATATTTTCTTAAAAATTTCATATTAGCATCATATGACAAGATGTATATGTCATATATGATGATGATAAATGTCATATGACAAAACTTCGCAAAATTACGTCTATTCTATCGCAGCTATTCTTATCAAAATATTTTATGATAAGAATTTAATCAACTTGATATAATGTCGAGTTGTGCTGCTATGATCAGAAAGCACTTCAAAATGTCAAACTATCCACCATTGTTGATGTTTTGGACATCAATTATTTTTCTCATGAAGTTGTAAGTTGAACGTAGATTTCATAGCGTCATACCCAAAACCAATATGAATTTTAAATTATACCACTAAAATATGTTTGAAAAATTGTTTTTTAGCTTAAGAAGTTTGACACTAACGATAAAATAGACATGATTTTGCAACTTTTCGTCATTATACTATTATGAGATTTTCAAGTGAATATAATTAAAATGATAGAAATTTAAATTATTTAGCTTATTTAGCAGATTTCAGTCTAAATGTGATAAAATTCAGCAAAGCATAGACTATGAAGTTACAAGGAAAAGAGGTTAATGACGTAAAACAACACAGTTACGCGGCAAGCAATTTAGATTTAATATAATCTGATTGAGTATTGAGTGTCGGTCTGATCTGCCTGATTGCAAGCATTTCATGTATCAAACAATCAAATATATTTTTGCATTTCTGTAAAATTCTAAACGTATGATGCTCATCTGTCACATTTTGTGGATAAAATTGCAGAAATGCAGACCAACAGCAGAGCTGCAATGTACAAATAAGGGATTTCTTTCCAACACAGCAAAGTTGTTTTGAGTAACATTTAAGTTATAGCACTACAAATAGAACATCGTATGTGGAAATAATGCTATACGATGATAAATTGTTTTAGCTAAAGGCAATTGATTCTATTGAGCATTTCAAAGGCATCGAAGACAAAACGTTGGCTAGAATGTTTCTTTGATGAAACAAAAATATGCAAGAGGAGCACTCCAGCCCATTATAGGAAATAAATTTAATCGAAACACCTGAAGTTTACCTGAATATCCATTTACAGTCAGATGATATTGTTGGCTTTCATCATCAATTTGAAAATGATCATATTCAGCATATCGCCATTCCTGTCCATCAAACAGTTCAAATCTTATCATGGCATTACCCATTTTTGTTAATTCATGAATGATATCATTTCCCAGCCAAAATTCAGAAGATACATCACCAAAGCCGGTCTTGTAGGCATTCCAATCACGAAAGAAGTCAATACTGCCATCTTCGCGCCTTTGAATATAAATCCATGCTAATGGAGCAGGATAATATTTTAATGAAACTTGAATTTTATCGATATGGAACAGGTTCGAGGTATATGTGTCTCTTGATTGAATTTTCACGGTTTTAAAGAGACTCGCCCTGAACTGATAACAAGTCGGGAAACTGATTAATTTCAGATTGCAAGAACATGTGTTTATAATAATTGTTAACTTTAAGCTAAAACAATATCGATATCACAAGGATAACAATAGTTATACGTAAAATGATGATAATTGGTTTATGCAAAATCATATCATCATCATCATAGACTTACACAGAATGATGAACACATTGGAAGATTGTAAGAAAACGCGTAGCGACCATGATAATCCATAATGGCTGATGCAATAATTTGTAATTTTTTTTGGAAAATGTTAGTGAGAAGTGGGATAAAATAATTTCTTTCAGTCCGTCTTCACTCTTCCCCATGTTGCAGTTTCTCATCAGAAGTCTATGTCTATGCCACTCTATCTCAATAATGGCATTATAGTTTTTATCAGATAAACAATAGTTTTTTATTGCCAATAATAATCTGATAAAGGAGTCACTTGATAACAATTATTTGATATCTTAATATCAATATATATTAGATATTATCTAATAGCAAAAAAATAGTGATCGATATCATTTGACAGAGCTAAATATATATATATATATATATATATATATATATATATATATGGCTGTAAATAAACCCCAGTATTTTTTTCAATTATGTGTTAGAAAATTCTTAAAAAGATATTTACCCATAAAATTTGCATCAACTTCCACATAAAGATTTATATTATTTCCCAAAATCGTTACATTGTAGATTCCCGTTTCAGAGAAGGTAAGTGTGTCTGGTCCATCTAGATGTAAGAGAACAATATAGATCAGTCTTCTAGTAAGCTTATTTGGATTGGTATAAACCTTGTAAGTATTGACATAAAGCGTATATACATTGCTGTTTAATGAAATTGTAATGTCTATGATACTTGGAAACGAGAAATTTCTTCAATTGAATATCTCGTGTACTTTATTTTATTATTCGTTAGACAGTTATAATCTTCTCATCAAAACAACAGGAATAACAAAGTATGCTATTTAAGGGCATCAAATTTAGCCACCGCGACTTGCAGACTTAAAGTTTAAAGGGAATGCTGTACTTTCCACCACAGGTAGTATAGCAAATCATAGCATCATGTGCTTCATTTGAAGACAGAGCGCAAAGGCCTTTAATTTTGGAATTTTATGAATGATAGTCACATCTAACATAATTAGCAAAAATGGACGATAGTTTACCTTCACAAGAGCAATTTTGACAAAAACTTTTGTAGTCTGTCGCACCCTCACAGAGAGCATCTTTGCATCCAATTTCAGACTCTAGACATGTTCGATTGGCAAATGAACTATACCAACCAGTTGATGATTTTTCAGATTCAATGTTGGACCAAGGTGACCAAATACCTTTCATGAGTACAATATAGAACATATTATTAATAGTAAATTTTTTCGACAGACAAGTATAAATTTTTAAACTTACATGGAAATCCTCTGTAAAGCAAACTCCCTATTTCATCAAAATATTCATTATTTAATGGTAAACAAAGTTAGCTGCACTATATACTCCTATACTTATAGAGGAACAATACAAATAATAATATGTGTGATTACAAGATCATTATGTTTATAATATATAACCAATATATATATGCCAGCTAATAGAATTATTGTCTACCATAAATCATTAAGATAAAACCTCACCTGTTGTACTTTCTTTGCAATAAATCTAAGAAAATGAGATAATTGATAAACGGAATTTGCAAGACAAATTAAATACAAACATTTCAGAAAAGAAACATAAAATAATATGTTGATAAAATGATAGTCACGTGAAGTTACACTATTCAGAAAGCTCAAGCATTAGTATCCAAGCATGTTTGCAATGCAGCCTCCCGTGTCAGTCAGCAATATTGAAAAATTGCTTTATTAAATTCGATCAATACTTCCTGTTACAAATTGAGAAATATAAATCTACATTCTTGTGTGAAATTTACAGCAATCCTTTGAAAAAATGCTATACAATACTATATAGTTCAGTGTTCATGATTCAATAGAGAAAAGACCAAATATGGATATAAAGTACTATGGATATTTGATTTGGTGCTAGGGTTGACAAGGAGAGAAGACACAAACTATTTTGTAGCCTGATGTTCTAACGAAACAGTGATATTTTGGTTTAAAAAGTCATCAAATGTGATACTAATCACTGACTGCTTGTTGTTGCATACCAATCTTATGAAAGGCGAATTTTTCCCATTCAATGTAAATTACAAAAAATTAGGTTAAGTTTTCATTATCGTTGTAATTTGTTACAAATTACTTCCAAGGAATTATGGAGGTCTAATAATGTTCAGATAAAGGAATAAAGCCAATTGTTCAAACTGCTTCTTGCGCGGGAAGTCACTCAAACGATCCGAGACCGAGGTCATAAGTAATATGATGAAATTGAGAGCTATGTGTGGTTGAATGTTACCTTATTTTATTTACAATGATTTCAGATAAATTCTTCAGCTTTAATTGATGTTGAACTTGAATAATGAATAAAAAACTTTGCACTGTAACAATAATAATTTCAACGCAATAATTTGCTGCTCTAGGCTAGAATCGAAAAAAGACCGTACTAAAGTACTACATATTTCTTTGTACACGACACATTCAAATGATTTATATTGCCTTCGATAAATCAAATGATAATGCTTTAAACAACATAAGAGCTGGTATTAATAATTAGTCTCTTTTTCATTAGAGTTTCAGTAAAGTGCAAATTTAGTTCATTTATTCAAATTGAAGTATTTATTTGTTAACATCAGCATGACGAATTTTGACATAATAAATGGATTATGAATCTGCATGACAAGCAGGTGTAAGTAGAGCCTAAGACCTCAAATTTTTAATAATGAATTTTAAAATCGGTCCATAAAATTTACATGTCTAACGCTCTGAATGTATTCACGATATGGTATACATATTGTAACACATTGTTACATTAATCTTACCGGTAGTTTCAGCACTGTTACTACTCCTTGCATCTCAATCATATGGTTTTTTAAATTCGTAGCATTGTAAATCCAACATTTTCTATTTCCATCAGCAAAAGTATAACCATAGCAAGAAAGTACGTTCTTACATTGTGCATCGCAAACAAAAATGGAACGACTAAACACTTGTATAATAGCTTGAATACCTTCAATTTTGTGTCCTTCGAAAATTCGTTTTGTAATTGAATTATTTCTAACATTCAACTGACATTTTTGTTCCACTGTTGAGTTAGATAATGTAGCAGAAGTATAGTTGACCACGATTGCACTGATGAATAGCCACAGAATGGTAAAACGCTTCTCTGACATACTCCTCATGATAGATGTTATGTTAACCACAAAGGTCAGACCGCATAGGCTAAAATAGTCGTTGTAAGAAATAATAGCAATTAGTTAAATCATTAATATTGTATGAGTTTTAGAACCTAGTCTTCCTAAACTGTTATGGCCTTGATTGGGCGATGATTAGAGTTTCACTATAATAAACTATTAGACTTTAATCTATATATATAACATCTGTTATTGATTTCAGGTAAAGCTTATTGAAAGTTCAAAGCACTATTGAGCAAAGTTTTGGAATAACGCAATATAAATAAAGCGAATAAATATAATAAATATTGTTATAAACTATTGGACTATTGTTCAATGTTAAATGAAAGGGATAACAGTAGAAATGCCATTGCATTTTTCTGACTTTACATCACTATTTCATTAAATCATTAACGTACACAATTTATTTCTCAAAAATTTAAATCTACTGGTGCTAGAATGGTCGAGGAAAAATGTTATCATTAATACTTATGCATAATATATTCCTCCCCAGGACTCTAGCCGTGCTATCTTGAAATATTTTCAAGCAAAACAGTGAAGTTTTCCAATTCAGCTGCAGTTTTCTGATGCACAGCACTATAGCTGTCAAATCATCATTGTAAATTTGTCCTAGTCTAATTTTGGAAATATATCACATGCTTTAAATAATTTTCCAAACACCCTTATTTTTTATTTCATCATGATCGAGAATCAGAATAATACATTTGTAAAATTAGACACGTGTTCGACCGGTTCCATCAGTTATGATGAGCAATGTGAACATTATTTACACTGAGCTGAAAACTAACCCGCGCGTAGACTCACTGTTAACTATGAACTTGTTAGAACAGTACAGTCTTTTAACATCAAGCCAAAACCTATTTTTTTTTTCTGATTTATAATGGAGCGTACAGTGGAGTGAAAACTATTGTCTTACAAGGGCTGTGACGTGACGCCATGATTCCCTGTATATTATGTTTACAATTGTATCTTATATTTGCTGCGTTCGACAATATAAACCTATCATACACTTACCTAGAAAAATATGGCGGTGCTGGTTTTCCAATTAATAATTCTTGTGCAGCATAACTCAACGTGTTAGACGATTTGCTCATTATTGATGTTAATATCTGAATTCTTGTTTTTTTTTAAATTAGGAAAAATTAGGTATTTTCTAAAATAATTTGTGAAATACTTACTGTAGATGATTTTTCAATTTAATTAGTAATAAATTGTTGTTTCCATTGGTCTTGTTCTGGGATTTACTTTCATGGCCAAGCATTATAGCGATAAAAAGGCAGCCCACACCTCAGGATGAATCAGAAAAAAAACGTTTTTGTCTTCGAGTTAACAGACTCTGCTGTTTTAACACGTTTACATTCTGACAGTGAGTCTGCAAGCAGGCTAGTTAAAAACAACGCTAATGCATAGTTAAAATGGTTCAAAGCTAAAAGTAAAAAAATAATCAAAATAGTAAAAAAATTCACAGAAGTTCCCTGTGCTGATATACTATATTGTTTTAGAGGCAAATACTTTTTCACCATCTAATATAGCTAAAACAAACAATAAATATCACAAGATAGCCATTGTGTGTGAAGAAGTTTAGTTATTTCATTTTTGTTTTTTCTGAGAAAACAGACATGTTACAGTTAGTCATAAAAAGCTTATAATAGCACGATATTATTGATAGATGATGAATTATAAATGCGTAAAATTTGATGTTTGAAATATTTGTTTTAAATTGTATACATGCTTTGATTATAGCTGCAAATATATTCCTCATTTAGGATATTTAAATTTCATTTAAAGAAAAACAGAAATACGAGATAATAATACGCAACAGAAACATATGTTAAAATAACTTTAACAGAATATAATACACATGGTATTCGAACATCCAAATATGTAAACTTCAAACGTGTACATTGTTTATAGCTTAATTTATGCATGTGGGAACGCCATTAATTGTACTTAGTAACTTTCACTGATGCACTGCGCGATATCATTTTATTAATTAAAAATCACTTTGTAAAATTCTAATTATAAATTTTATTTCCTCATCCTGACGATTTTCAACTGTTGGGATTCAACATGATAATAATAAGTTTGAGGGAAGGCTAAAAGTCTTCCTAAAATATTATTGCATTGATAGGGCGATGATTAGAGTTTAAGTATAATAAACTGTTAGAGTTTAAATTTATATGTTAGCCTTCACAATTATTTCACAAAAAATTTAATCTAATCATCAATTTAATTTCCTCATACTGACGATTTTCAACTGTTGCGTTTAAGCATGATAAAAATAATTTTGATGGAAAAGCAGGTGCTCGTAGACTTTCATCAAGCCTATTTCATTAATGAAGCACAAATTTTTGTTCACAGTGATTTATTGTGAAACTCTCTGAATTAACAAGATATTCAAAACTTTCTACAAAACTCGCGATACGTATTTTCTAGAAATCATGTGTAAGAAATTGTCTCATGTTTTGATTATTTTTTACTTTTTAATTGATCTTCTACGAGAATCAGAATAGCTAATGAAAACGTTAATTACACAATTCTGTCATTTTTGAATCCCATTTTTCTAAGAAACAAATTGCAATTACAATAATTCAACAGTTACACAATAAGGTAGATACATACATTTTCAACAATTATACCATTAATTTCCATAAATTAATTTTAATCTAATAACTATTTGTGAGGTTTACGCTAAATGCTATCTGCTAGTGATTTTGAAAGAGAATATTTTGCAGTTTCTATAAAAAGTCAAATAAGAAGAAAATGTGTCGAATTTAGAATCGATTGGAAAGAAAGTAGCGATGCTAAGGTATTCATTATCATTCTAACAAATTCTTTCTTTTTTCAACTGCTCTTAAGCTTCCAAGAACTTGCCAAATTTTACATTTCGTTCCAGGAGTCGAACTAGGACAGTATTTATTAGCGTCAAGTGTTATCACTTAATTCGAACAGCAGCAATCATTTGCCCGTAGCACACTTTCACAGATCTTAGTGACCACTAACATCATCAATTGATTTTATTCCGTTAGCCTATACAAGCATGCTAGTAGCGGTCACGTTACATTCTAATCAACTACTGGCGCATTCAAAAATGGCGTTTTCAAATCAAATCAAGTTCAATGTAATTTCGATTTGGTGCTAAATTTTATTTTGGCTTTCATTCATAAGGTGAAAATATTTCGTTTTTTATAACAATTTGATTTTTACCATTAGCTTAGACGCTTAATCAATGTCTTTACATAACTAATCTGCTAAAAATCTCTATAAATCGGAAAATTATTAGAATCATGGAGTCTGTTAACATGTGGACAAAAGGTTGTGCTTGGGGGGCGTAGGAGAGTGCTGCTGCCTAATTTTCAGTCCAGGAAATCGGCATTAAAAGTTGAGCCCAAGGGGAGAGCGAACATAAGAACAACAATTTGATTGATGTGTGTGGAACTCGGAAGCTTTCATAAGTGATTGATTACTCTGCGTGGTAGTACGAAATCATTTTGCCTGGTTGCAAAGTCATTTCGTTCAGTAAAAATCAAACATTTTATTTCGACAAGGAAAAAGTTCTGATTGAAGATGCTTCTCCGGAAAAGTTCCATTCATTTGCTAATAGAAAATTAAATTCTACACCATATATATCTGCTCTATTGGCCGATGACGATACCTTCATTACTGAAAGATCAAAACCACCTTTATTGAATAATCCTTTTTATTTTATTCCAACCATTAGTGGAGGACGAGAATTCATTGAACTTTGTCGAATTCTCGTATGTTAAAGTAGTTAACATTTTA
Source organism: Haliclystus octoradiatus (assembly GCA_916610825.1). Taxonomy (NCBI): domain Eukaryota; kingdom Metazoa; phylum Cnidaria; class Staurozoa; order Stauromedusae; family Haliclystidae; genus Haliclystus; species Haliclystus octoradiatus. Next base: position 31,812,546 of record OU744448.1, read on the forward strand.
CAGAAGTTGCCTTGTAAAACTTCGCGATCGCCTGATGGCTACCCTTTCATTTTTATAAAATCAATTGCTGAAGAAATTCCTTTTCCGCTCAGAATACGTAATGAACTTTGGAAGTTTGAGACTCTGAAATATGGCAAAATACCTTAGATCTGGAAAACAGCCATACTAGCCCCTATATTAAAAAAGGCAAGGCAAGAAAAATTATCTTCCCATATCACTCACTTCCATTACCTTGAAAAGTGATGGAAACAATAATTTCTAGAGACATTATAGAACATCTACTGGTATTAGACTTATCAAAAGATCAACTTGGATTTTTATCTAAAAGATCCACTTGTACTCAGTTAATAATCTTTATTAGCAAGTGGTTATCAGTCATTAATGAAATGAAGATAGTAGATACTATATACATTGATTTCCAAAAGACTTTGACTCTGTTTCGGACGAAAAACACTTATCTAAGCTATATACATTCAAGGTTTTGAATGAACTATTGGTATTGATTGAATCATTCCTGTTAAATGGTATACAAGCTATATCCGTTTGTTCAATATTATCGCCTGAATTACTTGTAACCAGTGGTGTACCTCAAGAATCCGTTCTGGGACCACTGTTATTCATTATTTATGACAATGATTAAACAAGTTGTGTTCAACCAAGCTGCGACATCAAATATTTTGAGGATGACGCAAAATTTTCTTTTGCCAGAAGTGACAGTGGGCAGAACAAAATTTTTACTCTTTAGATAATTTTGATAGGTGATGTACAAATTGGGAAATGAAGGTATCAGCACACAAATGTCAAGTGTTCTTTTTTGGTAACGACAAAATTGATGCAGTTCAATACAGCTTGTCTGATAAACCTCTCTCTCAAACATCTGACATACAAGATCTTGGTCTATCACTATCATCAAACCGGAAGTCGTCTACGAATTGTGCTAAAATAGCAAGGCAGGCGTTATCGATGAATTATCTGATTAAAAAAATATTTCATACAAACGACCCTGATAGCATGTTGAAAGCATATATGGTCGATGTTAGAACTATCATGGAATCTTCCACCGTTGTATGGAGCCCTTATTTACAGAAGGATATTTGAGCGTGTTCACGGCCAGTTTACTAAATATATTAAACAAATAGTTCATACTTTCCGTTAATACTTTCATACTATGAGAAGATAGCACCACGAGAGGCACGTAAGGAGAAAACGAGTAGGCATCAAAAAATTACGAGCCGCTTCGGCGAGTATTTTTTGCCTTCGAGTTTTCTCCTGAATGAGTTTACATTGAAGTTAAAATTTGTTTGGTTTTTTCCTAAATTTCTTGAAATACACGGCGTCAAACTCGGCTATGGTGAAATGGCGTTATTGGGGTTAACCAATCAAATTGCAAGAATAAATCCTTGATCTGTTCTAAATTCAAATATGAAAACTGGGATTTTGATATATCATATGAGAAGAGACTATTAAATCAAAAAGGTTCAAAAGTATAAAACTTCTTAGGATGGAAAATGATCTCATACTCGTGTATAAAATTTTGCATGGACTTGTTGATATTGAAACGTCGCCATTATTCAAATATAAATCTTTCTACATATTAATTTATAAATAGGGTAATCCCTTGATGGAATAATTCATCATGTCAAGCTGTAGAATCAAGCTCAATATACATTTAATTAAAACATTGAATGTTCTTTGTAAATCTATTTCCGATAGAACTGTTGTACACCATTTTATGTCACCTCATTTTAATTATAACTTTTTTTTCTCCTTAATAGCTTTACGTAAGCAGAGAGGACAAGCTTACCTGTATTTGCCTGCCACCATTGTTGACTGATAAACATACATACATACGTAAATACATGCATTCCAAAACATCTTTTTACCCGACTTGTTGAATCGATATTTGTAGAACCAACCTTATATGCCCTTGAAGTATTTTCATCATGTATAAAAACTAAATTGCGTAGGGTACAGATTGGAATACTAAATTCCAAATTTTGTACACTGTTTACAAATTTATCAATGTGAAATGTTTTTGAAGAAGAAAAACGAAGCTCCATTTTCACAATATCAAATAGTAAAAGTTGTTCAGACTGCATCAACAAATGGTCCTAAATTTCGTATCGAGATCTATGGACACCATGAACAAAGCACAAGGTTATTTTTTGTGGTTTTTATAGTTCAAGGATAAAAGATAATAAACAAAAAGTACAAATTTCAAGCTAAATAATGATACTTATATACAATACTATGACCATTGTAAGCAATCTTTACCTTCGGTGTTGTTACTCGAAACTGTGTGATATACAACAACACACAAGTTCTGGTGATATTGATCCTTACTTCGACGATACTTCTTCAAGACTGAAACTGAACACAGTTTATGATTTACAGCAGTTATATCAAAATAACATTACGATCACAAGACAGTTTCTATAAATGATTACAAGAGGTTTAACATGGTAACTTTACAAATTTTTATGAATCATCCCTATATCTACGTAATTCTTATAGAGACAGTGGAACTATATTTATGGAAATGCATATTGAATTGAATTATTGACATTTTACTAAGGTTTATAAGTATAAAATAATAATGAATGAAATCGTCAGTTACACAAGTATAGACAGTAACATTATAGGAATGTTCCGTCCCTCTTACGCCTTACATATTTGCTACTCAAAGAACGCCACAAATCGCGGTCAGGTAAATCTGATAAAGAATTTTGTAAATATCACAATTCACGATACAAAACATCGTGAAAAACTTCTACTTTCCCATAGCCCCGTCGAAACACTCCCTTCGGTTGCCAGTTAAGGATGTCATGCAGCGGTTGAGGGGCATGCGTCTTTGATCTTCTGATGTGACCTAAAAAGACATCTGAAGTTGGTGAGAAATGGCTGAGGCAGAAGGGGAAAGTTTTCTAAGTTTAGCAGTAGAGGGTAAGTTGGGCCAATGTATTCCTAAAGCTTGCCGAAGCATGACGTCATAAGCTGAGTCAAGTTGGGTCGGGTTAGGCTCCAATCTTAAATCAGAAATCAGATCTCACATCAGACCACTAATCAACGGCTTTTTAACGGTAAAACATTTCGTACTTCTATTATAATGAAATATACATCTGCAGTGGTGTCTTGGCACATGAAATATATTACTTTTTACAGCAAAATATATTAAAATATTATTTATTATAGATCAGTTTTGCCATTCCATCTTATTTTTCTCTCTGTGGCTCGATTAGGTTTTGATAAAAATTTCAGAATGTTTCACAGTTAATGAACTAGTGATGTAAATGTTTCACGGTCGTAAATGATAGTAATGGTATTTATCATCATTATTCAATTCGCATTCTAAAATATCACGAAGGTTTTCTGCGATCTGATTGGTCGAAAAAGCGTGCATGAAATCCTAGGGTAAAACATGGCTCCGAAAACCGGGAAATACCGCAAGCTTCAAGAAGTTTGATCTGTGATAAAATAAAGAATTTATAACTTTTTGATAGTAATCCAATAATTATCTCATTTAGCTCAAGATGTTTTCATTTATTGAAAAGCGTGGTAAATGAGTTATTGGTCGTGTAACATGCAAAATTAAAACACAGAATTAAATACAATTATAGGCTACGCTGTTTCAAGTTAAACCTAAAATTTAAATAACAACTACTGCATTAATTTGCTAAAGAACTATTGTACCACTTATATTACAGACGTTCTTGTATATGTCTTTCTTTATTCGACAAAATCTATCTTGCTGTGGGACTCTCTTCATTCTTGGTTTATGAATTGAAATTGAATTTTAAATTGTGAATTCATGAATTGAAAATTCGCATCCGAATGAGATTCCGACATTTGTTTTATTTTAGAAAAGGGCTACCACATGCTTGCAAATGTTTGCATTCATATATTTACTAAACTCAAAAATGTTGGGAGACACTCGGGAAGCTAAATATCACTCGCTCGGAGCTCGTGATTCTTTAGCGCTTCACTCGTGTCTCGCAACATTTTCTCGTTTAGTAAATATGAATACAAACATGGCAAGTATGTGGTAACGCTTTAATTCAAATCGCATAAGACTCAAAATCACGGAAAAAAGGAATGGAGGGTTCTTGCTACAACTTGAGTATACGAAAACATAATAGATCAACAATAGACTAATGCTTCACTAGATATGCGAAAATTGAACAATATAAACGCTTTTTAATATGATCAAACCGTCCGAAGAGCGTTTTTACACAAAACTCAGAGTAACAGACTGAACTCGTTATCTCTGAGTCGATATTTCTATATCACTCCGCATTTAGCATACCGTTGAATAGAACAAGAGTTTCTTATTTTTTTACTTTCACTTTCTTTAAGAAGAGTCATATATGAATCTAAAAGAAAATGCAAAATGCTTCAAAAAGGCTATATAATAATAAACTAGCTATATTGAGTGCATAAACAAAGATGGGACACAGTTGTTTCCTGTTACTCAGATTTTAATGCGTTTATTGAGATCTTAAAACCGTGATGCCCTGGTAATAATGAGATGTCCGATAAAGTAATTGATGCTGGTCATGCTACTGGACTTTATGTCCAGATCGAAATCTAATCTTCATTGTCGTTTAAATGGCATTTGGTAATTGCTAACTCACGAATGATATCGTTTTCGTGCCAAAATTCAGATGATAGTTCACCAATGCCGGTCTTGGCCTACAATTCCAATCGCGATAGAAATCACCCTTGCCATCTTCTCGCCTTTGAATATCAATCCATGTTATAATAAAGAGAAAAAACTTTCAATGTTGCAAACTAAAGGTTGCAATGTTATTCTTAATAAAAACTTTTTGCTTAAAGAGTTGATAAGTGGGACGTTTGCTCTTTATATTGAGATTTTGCGTACCTTAAAATCAGTGTATATCTTCTTCTTGGACTTTTAGTAATCAGTGGAAATTTAAACAGTCTTTTAAGGTAAATGTAAATATTGTTCGGCATTTACGTTTCAAATAACAACAATTTTATAATATAGAATTTATATATGCAGAGTATATAAAGCAAAATTTAACTTCGTGGCTAAATATGTGTGCCACAAGAAACAAGCAAACATAATGATTTGTAGTTCAAGCTTCAGAGTTTCACAGCTTAGACAACAAGAAATCGATCAGGCGCAGAAGTCTGTAGCTTGGTCTAGGCTGCTAGGTAAGCCCAGTTTTGCGATAGAGAAAGGGTATTTCCTGGAACTCATTGTCTTGTAGATGATCTATTTCTCACGGCAGTGGAATACTCTCGCTCATGTGTCAAATATTCGTGATCTTAGCCTGCAAGAGCATAAATGGATAACGCTAGATGGTCACAGTGTGGATTTATTGCAGTTACATTTTGGAGTCTGCCGCTATTTCTGTCACCTCTAGCTCTTCCACTATTCTATAGCTGATTAAAATGAGCACCTTTGAAGGCTACATTGTCAATCATTGTATCGTTTTCTTTTTTGTAACACTTCATGTGATGTAATGTAAGCTTCTAATAATGTAGAATCAGGCTAAATATCTTCCAGTATTTTAATGAACTGTTCTATATGATTTTGCATCACTGTCGTAACATGGATTGTGCAGCAAAAGTCTTCGTTGAGAGGCAGTTGTTCATTCTGAAATATCTGAAATATACAACTTACAATACAGTCAATATCGCATAATACATTATCGTACCAAAGTACGTTTTATCACGTAATACGGTTAATTATTTTGTCCTGGCTAAAATACGGTCAAAGTTAACTAATTATTATTGAATAATATGTTATCACATAGTGCGTTTTATCGCACTATACGCTCTAGGTAGTTGATGCCAATATGGTTTTTTATCACTTAGTGCGTTATTATTGTAATCGGATTATTTGTTTGGCAGGGGTGTCGAAAATTAAATCTGTGAAGGCGTTAGAATCTACGGAAATCGTTTTACTTTCGGAAATTAACAAGACTTTTTTTACATCTCATTATATAAATTCTAGCCTATCAAATTTTATGAATAGTCTGAGTGATTGTTGTGATGTTGTTTGCCTAGAATTTTTCATAAAATATTCAAATGTTTACATCGCAAGTATTGTAATCTTTACGGGTGATGTCTGGCTTTGAATTACAATTTATTAATCAAGAATTTAATGGTGATCAGATAGGTGATTTTAACTTTGGAAGATAAAGTTGAGTCATGAATAAAAGGGGTGTTTATCATTTATTTATTTTTAATAATCACTTGAAAAAAACTTGTGAAATGATTGATGGATTTGTACCACGTGTTTAGCAGCTATGTCAAAACAACCCTCGAATTTTCCATGGCAACTACCAAAAGCGTGCAGGTATAGGTCTATAACTGCACGCGTGCATTTATAGACTTATACATGCACGGTTTTAACCAAATCTCTAGAACACATGTTTTGAAAATAGCGACTAGCTGCGACAGATTGAATATTTGATGTTCCAGACAAACGTTATTGACAAGATTATTAAAATGATTACATTACTCTTGTTCCTGGGCCATCGAAAGTTAGAAGCACTCGTTCTTTAACAACAAACTCGAAATCAATGTCATAAACTTGGCGACCTCATTTACGGAATCTATTTCTCGTCTGTTGTTAGTGAACTTGTGTTTCTAAATTGCGATAACCCACTCACAAGAGTGATCTAATCACTTGATATCGTAATTGAAGCAGAAAGATGCTATTTTTATTTAAATAGAGCTACTTTTTCAGAAATAAGTTTATGAACAGTAAACTTGGCGGCCTCGTATACGGTATGGAGTTCTCGTATGTTGTTAGTGAACTTGTGAATCAAAATTGCGATAACCCACTCACAAGAGTGATATAATCACTTAATATCATAATTGAAACAGAAATATGCTATTTTTATTTAATTTGAGTTAGTTTTTCAGAAATAAGTTTATGAACAGCAATGTTTAATTTACATTTCATTATAAAAGCGTGCGCTGATGTAAAGTCTATGGCCCTATTGTGAAATTTTCGAGACCTTTTTTTTTAATCTCTATTGTTTTTATTTCTATTGCTCTTTCAAGTCTTCTCTTTATGCCCTTCTTTCGGATGGATACTACGTACTGCATGATAAGTTTAATCGTGAACAACGGTAATATTTCAACCATATCCTTGAAGACGAACTAAATTGGCATTTCACGAAGCGAATTTCAACGTCAGTCAATACTATTCAATACTAATACAATATATTTCCTTATGTGCATTTGAAATTGTTTTTAATATCAATTTATTCTTATGTCATCAGATGGTTGGTCAACTTTGCGATTATGCAAAATTTACGAATAGTGTTGCTTTTGAAATGTTGACTATTACAATATTTGCGTTTGCCATCCATCGTTTGAAACTCGTGGGACTTTACATCTTAGATGAAAATTTGAAAATATTTATGATATGGAATGAAGTATGTAATGAAGTTTGCTATTTTAAAACAGCGTCAGAAAATCATAATTTTCATACAACAAATTTCTTACTGAACAAGATCATTTCGGCACGAATGTCGCGTAATTTCCAGACAAAAGATCATTAGGTAACATCGAAAGATCAAAGACGTATGCCCCTCAACCGCTGCATGACATCCTTCACCGGCAAGCGAAGAAGAATCTTCGACGGGGCTATTGGGGAGTAGTATCTTTTCCTAATGTTTTGTCTCGTGAATTGTGTTATTTACAAGTTTCATTGCCAGCTATGACTGACCGTGATTAGTGGCGTTTTTTGTGTAGCAGATATGTAAGGCGTAAGAGGGACGGTACATTCCTATAATGTGACTGTCTATACTACTACTACTACTAGACAAAAGATCATTAGACTTACATAAGTAAGGGACAGATCCCCAATAAATACAGAAATAATTTTAATAACAATCTAACACCAAATGAAGAAGAGGATTGTACACCGGAACTAGTGCCAGGCTGTCTTCATATAACTCAAATGGACCATCTTAAAAAGGTCAAGAGAAAAATTGTTCTCAATTTTTTATAATTTTTTCTTATCATTATTGTTCCTTTGTATCAACTAATGTACGGATTCTGCGGTGATGTTTTTTTATTAGAAAAGAATGAAACATCATTCCATCAGAGGTTTATAAATGCAAATTAGCAGTACCCTGAAACTTGCGATCCCGGTAGTATTTGAAATTGAGAATTTTCGATATATATTCAATCGAATGAAGACAGGGAAAAATATAACATTTTGGTTATATGTGAAAAGATAACAGATATTAAATTAAATTCTTTAAACAATTAATCATGTAAATTAACCTTGCACTCATTAAACAGACAAGCAACACTGCTAAATAGGTACATCAACAATGTTTAATAATTGCATTATGTAACGCTTACATTGTTAAAATCATAAGACTCTATCTATATATACACTGTAGAACTCTAGGTAAGAATTCAAATACAAATAAATCGTGGGAACATTATGATAATTACATGTCTACTATCGGCAAATCATATTTATATAGCATATATGTATCATTTAGTACAATATAATTGTCACTACCAGTAATGAGTGCATTTCACAAAAATTTAAGGAGACTGCTGCAAAATATGCTGCAAAATACAACAAATGAATTCCGCAATTAAGAATATTATCGAATCTAAAAAGTTGTGGACATCGTAAATTTTAAATGATTTAGTGTGATCTCGTCTTCATTTTGACGGATTTAACAATTAATATCATAATGGCTTATGATTAATTGATATGTATTATCAAGTATGAATGATGACAGTAATGATTGTGTTTGACGTCAGAATGACTAATAATGTACATATAATATTCAGGCATATGCAGTATTTGATAACTACTCCATACCTCTTAAAGCCATCCTTAAAACAGTTATTCCGAATATTAAAACTGCTAAAAAATTATTTAAAACAAGCAAATGTCAATTATTAAGATCTTTTTTTCAAAAATGGCATTATACAAGTGATGCATCTTCAAATATGCTACTACTGGCAGGTTTAACGGTTAATAAATAACATGAAATAAACAAACATTCACACACATTGACAACAGCATCACATATCAGTGAAGTGTCTCTTCTGGGAAAATACTCGTGAATAAAACGTTTAATATAGTTAAAATGCTAATCGATTCTTGAGAACCTTGTCTATTTTAAAAAGTTGATTACTGTTGAAAACACGATTAAACTCATATAATAATTTATCTTTAGGATTGTCAATACGAAAATTCATTAGCATGTTCTATATTTATGACTATATTAATCACAGTGATATTAGTTGAATTACATTTATCGGTTTCGGGAGAAGCTGAAATCGCTCTTCTCCAAACGTCCTAAGCCTTCACTCCTTTTCTGACTGACTACATACTTCTCATTAAAGAACGAAATATAACTGTCTTACTATTTAATATTGCATAGTTCATAAACTGTCAATTATAATTGATACGAATATGAATTTTGAAGATTTAAAAATGTACAGTGCAACCTATTTATATTTATTTGAAGGATTTTATGTAATGTACTGTGAATTTATAAATTGCTTACATTTATAAGTCCATGGCAGGGGTAGAAAATTTTGCAGGCACAATTATTAAACAATAGATTTCCTGCTTGAACTTTTTTCTAAAATTTTAACGTATTCTCAATCTATGAATAACTCATAAAGATTATCAATAAAACCAAATAAGAGGTGCATACGGATGAAACTAATTGCTCGATGTTGAATTAAGGACAGTGTGAAATGCTTGGACGGAAAATTTCCGTTGCAAATATTTAAAGTAACTGTAAAGGAAAAAGTAAATGTTTCATAATTTTTTTTAAATTAGGAAATATAAATTGTGTTCGACCCTTGGTCAATCGAATAATATAGTGCTGCAAATATGAAAAGAAGTCCTATGTGAACTTACCAGGCTCTGAGAAAATTATGGTGAGGATGATGATGTGTTCTATAGATGGATATATTAAAAGACGTGGAATGTATATCAGCTGATAAATTGTGCAATAACCAACGATGAATACTGCAGATGCAAAGCAATATAAGGAAGAATATAAGGACCTATTATTTAATCAAGCATCAGTTGCAAATTAGACAACGATTAATGATATGACTCTAATGCATTTTAATTAAATTATTGTGCGCATAAAGTTTAAATGAAAGCCAATGTCAGATAATCAGATAATCATATTTGCTATATGCAAGGAATAATATTGAAACGTCTGCCAATAGTATACATGACAGGGTATTTTTCACTGTAATTTGTTATATGTGAAGTTTGTTGATGGTAATTTCTACCCAAATACCAAACTTATAAATTATATGAGACGAGTGATGTGCGTTTATCATGCGTTACTTTATTTATTTCTCTGATCGATATCTAATTTTCATTTTTGTTTTCATGAGTGATTGGAATCCTTTCCATCTGCGCCAATTAACTCCTTTCAAATGTGTGGAACCAGCTGGGAACATGGAACCATTGAGGTTTGAATAATAGCAGGAGTTATACCACCATGCTCCATAATATCTTTTTGCGCAATTATGATGAGAGTTATCATTGTCAGAATCTTTGGTAGTAAATTTCGAGCCACTGTGATAGCTGAGTGAATCACCGGCATTTCCTGAATATCAGAAAAACAGATTTCGTTACTCATAAGGAGAATATGATTTGAAAAGCTTCAAATCATATTCTCATGTCAAATCTTCACTACTTATAGTTGTACAATATTCTTCTAGTGATAGCAAGTTAATGCCTGTATTTCGAAATGCATTGTGTATGGCAAGTTGGAAATACATATACAATATGTATGGTTCAACCTAAACCTTTAATGAATTAATAACAACAATACACATTGTATGGATATTGGTAACAAACACCCATCTATATTTTCGGATAACACTCAGCACAACATGGAGAATAATCTGAAGCTCCTTGGCGTCACGATTGACAACGAAGTTACAATTAAAGTTTTTGATGCATAGAAATGTCAAACAGCTTTTGCCAAATCTGCAGCATTGTCTAAGCTGAAAAATCTATCACCCTTGCACAGAAAGGTATTGATATATATGACTTTCATAGTAAAACACTTTGACTGCTGCAGTACCCTTCTTTCAACTTTCAGTAATGTCTGCAAAAAAGACTTGATAGATGTGTCAAAACGACTTTTCGTCAAGTCATTGGAAAAACTTAAACCATAACAGGAGCTCAACAAAATAGGAACCCTTTTTGATTCTATACGACATCGGAATCTTGTATCCCTTGTCAAGATAGTTGAAAGTGTTAAAAATGATAAAGCAACAACAAACATCAGAAATTTGTTCTAAAAGTGTAAGGTATAACAAGGGCATCTAGCAAAAGTGATTTTAAAATCCAAAAGTACAATAACAGGATAGGAAGATCATCCTCCATACATATCGTCTGTACACTGAATAATGATGTTATAAACTCAAACGCGGAAGTTATTACTACTGGAAATAAACTTGAAAATCCATAACAAAAGTGACAAGGAATCTGCCCACATGTTTTCAGTTGTTCGTAAATGTAACTCAAATTTGACTGTTTGGTACATGAAATGTTGGCAATCAGGAAGCTAAAACCGACTCTTAACATTCAAAGCGATTCAATTAAGTCGCGACTTTTAGTTTAATTGTTTCCTTTATCCTCCAGTGTTCTATTGTCAATATATCTGTAGATTTTCGTAATCCTCTTTTTGTAAACAGTAGCCATAGAATGTTAAATTTATATCTTAGCACATTTTACCTATATATATATCTTGTAATTTCATATAATATTTCTTTTAACATTGAAAATGACAACAGCAAAGTCGAACCGTCGGAATAAATTTAATGGTGAATTTTTTGTCGCTATCTTACATACTAAAATGTTTTTCGAAGAAACTTTTAATCTACTTTTAAATTTACGCTATTTCCATTCGTATGTCCGTATGTAAGGCGGGGATTCATGATGACATTTTTGATGCAATTGACTTAAAACACATATCAATGGATTCGTTATTAACCAGAGGCGTACATGGCTGGCTTCATTTCTTAAATAAATACATCGAAGTTGATAAAAACCAATGAAAACTGAATCCTTTTTCAACAACAATGCTTTCTCAGACTGAAGCGCTAACCAAGCAGTTTCGCACTTGAATGACTTTCTATTGTCTCGCAAAAACAAAACAGCACAATCCTTTGTTGCGAAGTGACAGATAATTTGTGTATTTTCATCGTAGTAATTCTCAGAATGAAATTCAAACGTAAACAAACTAAAACAACACGTATATTTATATGAAAGTGAAACAAATAAGATGCGTCATCATCTAATCTTCAGTTGGAAATTATTTAATGATTGATTATAAATTATTATTGAAAAATGACTTGGAATCGAAGGTTATGAAATTTGTAAACATACCCGCGTTATGGAAATTAAATTACGAAGATACAAAATAAAAATATTTCCTGATTACTAATGCCAGTGCTAAATTGTACAGTACTGCAATGAAATTTATTTAAAATATAGAAACAATTGCAATACCAACTTCCATTTCATCAGTGGCAACAAATAAATTAAAATATAAAAGAAAGTACATGACAGTAATTAATAAAATAAGATGTAAAGATGATAAATAGTTTCTCATTCTATACTTTTTCAGAAGTCACTAGAATCAAATGTTGAATAACCACGTTATGAATAAAAAATAATCAATCAAATTTTTTCGGGATGTGCCAGTGATGTTAGGTGGAACATAATAAAATTTAGACAAACCCCCAAAAATTGTTACCTTGCAGCTTTATGACACTCGGGTTAGAAATGTTTCTTTTAATTTTTTCGGGGGGTGTATGGCTACTTAACTTCCACTTGCTTTGGGAAAACTAAAATAGTATCCTAATATCGTAAACAAATCCTGTCTGTTCCACTTTTCACTTCTCAACTTTTTGCTTCTTTGAACAGCAAAATATAAAATAGAATAATTTTTGAATTAAATTTCGGTTTCAATCATCTTTTCTACATAGATTTCTTCATGCATTTATTTGAACCAGTCGAGCCAGATGATTCACAACTCAATATAAGCATGCATGCATAAGCATGCATTTGCATGCAACTCGAAATCTAGTTAATAAATAAACCTGAACTCACTAAATCATGCACAGATTTTTATCATGCACAGATTTAACAAAGATACCTGAACAATACTTATTTTAAATGTTTGTAAGTGGTCTTATCTTAATAATTTCAACGTTTAACCTGTTTCAAATTTTGAAATAATATTCTAAAATATCACGAAGGTTTTCTGCGATCTGATTGGTCGAAAGAGCGTGCATGAAATCCTAGGGTAAAACATGGCTCCGAACACCGGGAAAAACCGCAAGCTTCAAAAAGTTTTGATCTGTGATAAAATACAGAATTTATAACTTTTTGATAACAATCCAATAAATATCTCAATAATGGCTACGATTTACAAAACGACATTTAGCTCAAGATGTTTTTATTTATCGAAAAGCGTGGTAAATGAGTTATTGGTCGTGTAACATGCAAAATAAAAACACAGAATGAAAGACAATTATAGGCTACGCTGTTTCAAGGTAAACCTAAAATTTAAATAACAACTACTGCATTAATTTGCTAAAGAACTATTGTACCACTTATATTACAGACGTTTTTGTATATGTCTTTCTCTATTCGACAAAATCTATCTTGTTGTGGGATTATCTTCATGCTTGGTTTATGAATTGAAATTGAATTTTAAATTGTGAATTCATGAATTAAAAATTCGCCGTCGAATGAGATTCCGACATTTGTTTTATTTTAGAAAAGGGTTACCACATGCTTGCAAATGTTTGTATTCATATTTACTAAACTCAAAAATGTTGGGAGACACTCGGGAAGCTAAAAATCACTCGCTCGGAGCTCGTGATTTTTTAGCGCTTCACTCGTGTCTCCCAACATTTTCTCGTTTAGTAAATATGAATACAAGCATGGCAAGTATGTGGTAACCCTTTAATAATCAAGTTATTGAATTAAGCTTTGCATATTCTTGAGGATAGTTCAGGCCTCGGCTAAAGTTACATGTAACTTCAATCTCGATCTGAAAAATTCTCAATATAACGCGTAGCCTCTTCAATAATTGTGTATTGTTTGATGCTGTAAAGCAATTACTCTGGGCAATAGCTTTGATATGACGTCATTATGGGATAATAGCTTCTATCAGACATATTATACCATCACATTAACGGTAATCATCATCATGTTTTCGTGACGTGGAAATTTGTTTATAATTTTCTGGTATTTCTTACTTATATGAAAATAGCAGATTACCGAAATATTTTCGAGGAACTCTATCGTTTAAAAATTGAAGACCGGTTGAAAATTACTCTAAAGACATTGGTTTTTTGACTCACCGATAAACAGTTAAACAAAATTTTATCGAGAAATTTATCAAAGGCATCCAAAACACAAAAATTCGTTATAATATTTCTTTTACGATAGAAATATGTATGAGATAATATGTATTCTTCTAGTTCATTATATATCTTTTGGTTCATTAGGAAATGTAGTCAATCGAAACACCAGAAGCTTACCTGAGTACCCAGTTGCATTTAGACAATATTGTTGGCTCTCATCATCGATTTGAAAATGATCATATTCAGCATATCGCCATTCTTGTCCATCAAACAATTCAAATCTGATCATGGCATTACCCATTTTTGTTAATTCATGAATGATATCGTTTCCCAGCCAAAATTCAGAAGATACATTGCCAAAGCCGGTCTTGTAGGTATTCCAATCACGATAGAAGTCAATGCTGCCATCCTCGCGCCTTTGAATATGAATCCATGCTAATGGAACAGGATAATATTTTAATGAAACTTGAATTTTATCGATATGGAACAGGTTCGAGGTATGTGTGTCTCTTCATTGAATTTTCACGGTTTGAAAGAGACTCGCTCTTAACCGATAACAAGTCGGGAAACTGATTAATTTCATATTGCAAGAACATGTGTTTATAATAATTGTTAACCTTCAGCTAAAATAATATCGATATCACAAGGATAACAATAGGTATACGTAAAATGATGACAATGGGTTTATGCAAAATCATATCATCATCATCATAGACTTACACAGAATGATAAACACATTGGAAGATTGGAAGAAAACGCGTAGCGACCATAGGAATCCATAATGGCTGATGCAAGAATTTGTAATTTTTTTTATGAAAATGTTAATGAGAAGTGGGATAATATAAGTTCTTTCAGTCCGTCTTCTTTCTTCCCCATGTTGAATTTTCTCATCAGAAGTCTATGTCTATGCCACTCTATGTCAATCATGGCATTATAGTTTTTATCAGATAAACAATAGTTTTTTATTGTCAATAATAATCTGTGAAAGTATTCACTTGATAACAATTATTTGATATCTTAATATCAAATAATTTTAAAGCAATTTCAAAATCTGCTTTTAATGCTGGGTAATGATATCTATTACATGTTATAAATAATTTTTTGAGTTTTGAGTAAACTGAACTCCTTATACGGTATTGTCATAATCATATATATATATATATATATGGCTGTAAATAAACCCCAGTATTTTTTTTAATTATGAGTTGGAAAATTCTTAAAAAGATATTTACCAGTAACATTTGCGTCTACTTCCACATAAAGATTTACATCATTTCCCAAAATCGTTACATTGTAGATTCCCGTTTCAGAGAACGTAAGTGTGTCTGGTCCATCTAGATGCAGGAGAACAATATAGATCAGTCATCTAGTAAGTTTATTTGGATTGGTATTAACGTTGTAAGTATTGACATAAAGCTTATATACATTGTTGTTTAATGCAATTGTAAGGGCTATGATATTTGGAAATGAGATACTTCTATAATTGAATATCTCGTGTACTCTATTTTATTATTCGTTAGTCAGTTATAATCTTCTCATCAAAACAACAGGAATGACAAAGTATGCTATTTAAAGACATCAAATATAGCCACCGCGACTTGCAGACTTAAAGTTGAAAAGCGAATGCTGTTTTTTCCAACACCAGTAGTATAGCAAATCATAGCATCATGTGCTTTATTCGAAGACATAGCGCAAAGGCCTTTTATTTATGAATTTTGTGAATGATAGTCACATCTAACATAATTAGCAAGAATGGACGATAGTTTACCTTCACAAGAGCAATTTTGACAAAAACTTTTGTAGTCTGTCGCACCCTCACAGAGAGCATCTTTGCATCCAATTTCAGACTCTAGACATGTTCGATTGCCAAATGAACTATACCAACCAATCGATGATTTTTCAGATTCAATCATGGACCAAGGTGACCAAATACCTTCGATGAGTACAATATAGAACATATTATTACTAGTAAATAATTGCGACATACATTGCAAATTTAGAAACTTACATGGAAATCCTCTGTAAAGCAAACTCCCTATTTCATCATAATATTCATTATTGAATGGAAGCAAAGTTAACTGCACCATATACTCTTATACTTCTAGAGTAGCAATACGATTAATAACATGTGAATTATTGTCTACCATAGATCATGAAGATAAAACCTCACCTGTTGTACTTTCTTTGCAATAAATCTAAGAAAATGATATAATTAATTAACGGAAATTGCAAGACATATTAAATACAAACATTTCAGAAAAGATACAGAAAATAGTATAATGATAATCACTTTTTACACTGTAATTACACTGCTCTGAAAGCTCAAGTACTAATATTCAAGCATGTTTCTAATGCAGTCCCCCGTGCTAGTTAGAAATATTAAAAAATTGCTTTATTAAATTCGATCGATACTTTCCTGTTACAAATTGGGAAATACAAATCTACATTTAATGTACAAAATTTAAAGCAATTCTTTGTGATTTGTTGCAAGGGCTGACAAGGGGAGAACCTTGAAATTTCCGTTTTTGGTTTGAAACACCAAAACCTCAAATACAACCATGAAATATGACCAAAGCTTGTTCAATGGTTGAGCGCTCACAAATTCCCTTAAAATTGTTACTGGTATAAAGATAATACAATTTCTCTTAAATATATTCATAAATTAAAGATGTAGTTTTTAAAAGAGTGAATGATCATATAAATAGGTTAGATTCAACAGTAAATATCTCCGCTTATACGCGACCAAACCAAAAAGTCATTGTCCCCATTCATAATCATTTAGCTTCAGCTACATGAATATGTATTAAAAAAATGTTATGAAGTTTGCACTTTGATAAAGTATAATGAACGGTGAAGTTTTCCCTTTCGATGTAAATTACAAAAAATCAGGTTAAGTTTTCATTACCGTTGTAATTTGTATTTGTTACAAATTATTTCCAAGGAATTGTAAAGGTATAATAATGTCCAGATAGAAGTAAAGCCGATTGTTTAAACTGCGTCTTCCGTGTAAAGTAGCTCAAAACGATCCGAGGTCATAATATAATGTGATGAAATTGAGATGTATATGTCGTTGAATGTTACCTTATTCAATTCACAATGATTTCAGACTTTGTTCAGTAAAAAATCTTGGCCGTCGTAACCACAATAGTTGTAACACCGTATTACGCAGCTCTAAGCTGGATTCGAAAAAGACCGTACTAAAGTTCTACATGTTTCTTTATACTCAACACATTCAACTGTAGATTGCCTTCGATAAATCAAAATGATAATGCTTTAAACAATAGAACAAGCTGGCATTATTGACTAGTTACAATGTAATTTGAATTGTAATTAGGTTTTTGTCCAATAGAGTTTTCTAGAGTGCAAATTTAATTCATTTATTCGAATTGAAGTTTTCATTTGTTAATATCAGCATGACAATTTTGACATAATAAATGAATTTTTCATCTGTAGCGTAAGCAGGTGTCCGTAAAATCTCCTAAAATCAAAATATCGACAACGAATTTCGAAATCGTTCCATAAAATTTACATGTATAACGCTCTAAATGTACTTACGATATGGTATACATGTTGTAACATATTGTAACATTCTTCTTACCGGTAATTTCAGCACGGTTTCTACTCCTTGCATCTCAACCAGATGGTATTTCAAATTCATAGTATTGTAAATCCAACATGTTCCATTTCCAGCAGCATATGTATAACCATAACAAGAAAGTATGTTCTTACATTGTGCATCGCAAACAAAAATTGAACGACTAAACACTTGGATAATAGCCTGAATACCTTCAATTTTTTGTCCTTCGAAAATTCGTTTCGTAATTGAATCATGTCTAAGATTTAATTGACATTTTTGTTCCACTGTTGAGTTAGATAGTGTAGCCGACATAAAATCAACCATAATTGCACTGATGAATAGGCACAGAAGGGTAAAACGCTTCTCGGAGATACCCCTCATGATTGAAGATTACCATCAAGGTCAGACCAGATAAGGCAAACGAGTTATTGTAAGAAATAAAAAAAAAATGCTCAAATCATTAATATTGTATGTGTTTTGGAACCTAGTCTTCCTAAATTATGACTGCCTTGATTGGGTGATGATTACATCTCCACTATAATAAACTGTTAGGCTTTAATTTATATCTATAACATGTGTAACATCTTGACTTAGGTATATACGGAAGTCTGTCCCTTGTTTCACTGAGCAGTACTGACGCAGGCTAATGGCCAAAACATTTACTTGTCTGCTGCTATGTATGTCTCAATTAAAAAAACATTAATGTAGACGGTGTCGCCCCAACGAAGGCACCCGTACCACTCCTCTATTTCTAGATGAGTGGGATTTTTTGCTGAGAGCAATGGTTTTAAACGCACTTTTTTGATCTCAGCTGCGACACTGCAGATCAATTTCAATAGATTTCATGGCAGATAGGTCTCGATTGTCAATGCGCAACGATGCGCCGCAGCTACTCACAATGCGATTTCCTCTGGACCATTTCATCCACCATCCTCGGATGGTACTCATCTGATGTTTCAGATAAAGTCAAGGCTGAGTTAATCTCAGGGGGATTTGAACCCCGATCGATCAGATATGATCCGATCTGAAGTTCGGTTGCTCTGCCATCTGAGCTAATCCTCTTTAATGTCTCAATTCCATATGCGCAGTTTTGAGCACTATCTACTTGGGATATGTGTAGCCCACTACTTCGGTAGTTCGAGCACTATGGTATGAAACAGATGTGTTTTTAGATAATATCTAACTTTAAAATGTGATTTCATGTTTTTGGCAAACTAGGTATTATCGGAAAATTAAATTGTGAACAAATTTCTGTGCAGATGCTGTTCAATAAAATTATTAATACATATTTGTTCGCTAGATTGGTCTTGTTCTCGGAATTGCCGTCATGGCTAAGCAATTAAGCGATAGCAGGGCAACCGTTTTCCACCCTCATGCTGAAACAGGAGAAAAAACAAGTTTCTTTCTTCGAGTTACTAGAGAGTCTTATTCTTATAGCAAATCAACAAAATGAAATTTTAATTTTAATCGACGTTTACAATTCCTTCGTTAATTATGGAAGCAAAATCTGAAAATAAAAGCCTGCCCGCTCATAACCAAATGTTTCATATTTTTATATTATAAATAATAAATTACAAATATACTTTTTTGCAATGCCTTGATTAATATTGGATTCTGTAATTTTAGTCTGTAGACTGATAAACTCGTCGAACTTTGAAAATTTTTTCGAATTAGTCGAACGCCAACGTCATTTTGAAATTACTTGCAAGCTCATTTGTTTTTATGCCTCGTGATAGATTGTTTGTGTTATCATATAGAGTAGTTCAAACAGCAGCAATCAAGTGCTCGTATCCCACATTCATATATTATTTGCGACTAACATTATATAAAATTTATATAAAATGAATCGATCGCGGCGTCCCTGAAAATTGCAAACAGAACAGAATGCTTAGCAAAACAACAAGAACTTATAACGTTGAAGGACCACAAAGACAATTTTGACAATCATCCTATATGCAGACTAATTAACCCTGCCAAAAGAGAGATTGGCAGAATCAGTAAGAATATTCTGGAGAAAATCAACAACAATAAAAGGGGACAAACCAGCTTGAACCAATGGAAAAACACAAACTGCGTAATGAACTGGTTTAACAACATAAAGAACAAACACAATTATTCATTCACCATCTTTGATATTGAAACTTCTATCCATCGATTTATGAAAAACTGTTAAAAGATGCAATTACTTTCGCAAAAACTACGCAGGAATTTCCGACAAAGAATTATACATCATAATACAGGCAAGAAAGTCGCTATTATTTGACAACAATACAGCCCGGAGAAGGAAAGCAAACAACAGCCTTTTTTAACTTAGCAATAGGGAGCATTGGTGGCGCAGAAATATGTGAGCTCGTGGGGCTTTTCATATTGGAAAATCTTGGAGAAAAATATGGTATCACAAACATAGGACTTTACCGTGACGATGGCTTCGCCCTATTCAAAAAAACATCAGAACACCAGTCAGAGCGCAACAAAAATCAAATTATTAAATTATTCCAAGAGAAAGGACTAAAAATAGCAATCACAACAAACCTAAAGGTTATCAATCTCTTGGGTGCAACTTTTAACTTGAACAATGGAACCCAACGGCCATACCGAAAATCAAATGACGCTCTACCATCATAAAACATTTGCCAGGCACTATCAACCGACGGATATCAGACCTATCCAGCAGCAAAGAAACCTTCAACAGTTCTAAATCTACATACGAGACAGCCTTCAAATCCAGTGGATATGACACTAAACTTTCCTATGCTCCTAGAAATACCAGCGACAACACAAATTGAAAAAACAGAAAAAAGAACATCATTTGGTTCAACCCGCCTTACAACGCTAGCGTCGAAACCAATGTCGTGAGGAATTTTTTAAAACTTGTAGAGAAACATTTCCCTAAATCAAACAAGGTAAATAAAATTTTTAACACCGACAACGTCAAGGTTAGTTACAGTTGCATGGAAGATGTAACCACGATAATAAAGAAACACAACAGAAAAATACTCAGCGAAAAGAACAAACGGAAACTGACAAAACCTGTAGCTGTAGGAAAAAGAACGAATGCCCCCTCGACCAAAAGTGTCTCACCAAAAACCTTGTCTACAAAGCAAAAATAACAACACCGGATAAACTAAAAGGGCAGGTTACGTAATTTACGTTATCCTGTACTGAGCATGCGCAAATTTTGTAGGCGTGTTCTTTTGTGTTTTTGTTCAAATCTAATTTGAGTATTTTCAAACCATTTGCGTTTTACTTCAGTTTACAACATATTTAGTAGAACTTTATGATTTTCATAGGTTGCTAAACATTTCTTTATACCTGTAGTTTATTTCTCCAATTTCTGGAAGAAATATATGTGTTTTTACCTCCGAAAAATCATAGCAAGCAAATTTCAAAATCTTCATATTTTAAACTGAATTGAGGTTGATATAGCTGTATAAGAGGCTTAATCAGAAGGACAATATGTATATTTTCGTGAAATCTCGGCTTTGTGATGATAAGAAAATAGATCTGCCTTGGAGTTTAAAGAAAATTACCTTGCATTATCTGTTACAAATCTAGCATCAAAATAAAGAAATTAACAAGGTTCAGTACGTGTCGATTCTTTAAAGTCACATGCAGCGGTGATTGATTCGGTTTATGTCTTGGAACTTACTATAAACGATGCAGAAATTTCCAATAATTCAAATGACGTGCTTTCTTGATATATTTATTTAGGGAGTATTTCGATATATACTTAAATTAATATTTGTGGAGTTACCTTCGTATTGAAATTACAGTAACAAATAAAAAATGGGAAATCTTTGACAAACTTTGCAGCGCTCAATTCTGAAAATTATAAAGTAAGTAGTATATCTTAATATATTCTATTGACTTGATAAATTGATTCGAATCCGTTTTGGCTGAAAAGAAATACACACGCTTTGCTTAATTCAATATTTTGTATAAAAAATACATGTATTTTCGTAAATATTTTGATCAAAGGCGCGACCCAGGGGGTCCGCGTCGCTTTGTTCGCAACCCAGCCACACCTAGATCGGCCTCACTGAACGAACATTCAAGGAAAGATAAACAGAAAAGAAAGTCACTTTAAAGCGCAAGAAATATAAACATAGCAGTGAACTTTCAAAACATATATGGAATCGAAAAGAAAACAGTAAACCATACAACATCAGCTGGTCAATACTAGCAATCAGTGCAGCGTACAACAACATCTCAAAAAAATGTAACCTATGCCTAACCGAAAATTATCACATAATAACCTACAAGAAAGATAACCTACTTAACAAAAGATCGGAATTGATTTCCAAATGTCGCCACGATAATAAATTTTGTCTCACTAATCTAAAGACATCGTAACAACTAAAACCGGAATTCTACAGAATAGACATATTTAAATATACAAAAGCATAGTCAATAACCAATCAGCTGTAAAACTAAGTAGCTCGTATAGGACAGAGCTATCTATTTAGAAGAGTTAGGACAACTATTGTTCTCGCAGCTGCGGTCGTTGATTGGCCGAATCGTCTCACGTGATAATTTTCGGCCATTTTTGATCCAAAAAATTGCCGAAAGTTTAACAAGGTTAATCCTCGTGGTGATCTTTCTGCCTTTTGACGTTAGCTGTTCATTTGTTTTAATTTTATTGTCACATAGAATAGAATTATAATATAACTATTTTGAATTTTCAATGACTGGCTGTTGTGCTGTTGGATGCTCAAATCATGATGACAATGGAAATCAAACAATGTACAGTGTTCCTAATGGAAAGAAGGACAAGGAAAGACGTGCTGTTTGGATGGCAGCAATCAAAAAGGAACATTTCAACAGCAGATCATCAAGACTTTGCGAGGCAAATATTAAATATGTATTTCTGTAATGGTTATAATATTAAACTATTTGAACATATCAAAAACGACTGATATCTGACTTATAGCCTTCTTACTTAATTAAAGGTACATTTTGAAAGTAATCAATTTGAAAGCAGAATTCCTGGTAAGCTCAAACCAAATGCCATACCTACAATTTTTTGTCATAAAAAAACAGTAAAGAAGAGAAAGAATCCAACAAAATGAACATCTTTAGGTAATCTTTGTGTAAATTTTGATGATAAATGAATTTGTTTTGAATTCAGTAAAAATTGACTGATTAAAATATTATAATTTACTACCTTCAGATCCATCTGCTAAAAAGCAGAGAAAGACCTCGTCTGATGCAAAGGACATACCAGTAGTATCAGGATATGATGTAAGTGATGACAATGAAGAATCCTCTATTTGTACAGTTACAATGAAAATGAATTCGGAAAATGGCCTGTTGACACTTTTAATATCAATCAAGTTCATGAACTAAAGAGACAATTGAAAAAGGCAGACGAAAAACACAACAACCTGTCAAATAACATTTCTGGCATCTTCAACGATGATCAGATAGATTTTTTAACAAAAAAACCTGGTTCATGTCGTGGTACGCTAAATATACATATCATATATCAACACTGAATTTGTCATTCAAAAGTAGAATTAATAATTTATATATAATATATTACTTTATTTATATAGTATTATGGTCAAACAAAACAGTTGAGAATGCCTTCAAAATACGATATGCTTGTGGAGTAACTGGGTACACCTTGTTACTCCAACAGAGTTATCCATTACCCTCTATTCGAACACTAAACAGACGAATGCAGCATATTAAATTTTTGTCAGGCCTGATCAAAGAAGGTTTCCTAGCTCTTGAACAAAAGGTAAGGCTGGTGTGATCTCAAAATTGCTACTGTGGTGAAACCATTATGTATTGCAGAGGCAATCTTGTAATAGTGAAGCTACGTGTCTATACTGGTCAGGTCACAATATGAACAATTTATATCCACATTGAATCCAACATCTCCACAAGGGTCAGCTCTTTACAGTGGTAAATCTTGAAGCTGGCTGTAAGTTGTGCACAGGTTTTATTGTATGCATAACACTTAACTCTAGACTATAGTATCCTCATACTTTTACTTTCGAGGTAAAAACAATGAAAGAACAAGAGAAGTGCTGTGTACTTCTATTGGATGAAATGGCAATCAAACAAGCATTTGATTTTGATCGTCGAACAAAGTCCATAATTGGACAATGTACTCTGAAAGGTAGTAAGGAAAAAGTGATGGATGGTGAAGCCGCAAACCATGCTCTTGTATTTATGCTATGTGGCTTAACAACGAGATGGAAACAGGTGGTGGCATATTATTTCATTGGCTCGTCATTTGACAGTTTAGAAGTGCACGATGTAATCATTAAAATTATTTCAAGGCCATGTGAGATTGGTCTTTCCACTTTGAATGTTACCATGGATATGGATGGTGGTAATATTGCGGTCTTGAACGATTTTAAAGTATCCTGTAAGAGAAAAAATTAAAAAGCAACTCTTGAAAATCCAAACCCAGCACCTGAAATCATTATAAAAAACTCATGTGAACACCCAGTTCGAGAAAAGCAGGAATTGACCTTTATGCCTGATGTCCCACATTTAATAAAAAATTTGAGAAATCATCTATCTTGAAGGCAAGTTATATACCTTCCCGAAATAGTTGTCAAATCGAATAACCTTTCATCAAATGAAGTTTCAATGGCTCCTTTACAACGTCTTGTTGAATATGATTTAACGAACGACTTGAAAATTGCTCCACATTTGAATAATAATGCTATCAACCCTAGTCATTTTACCAAAATGAAAGTTAATTTGGCAAAACATTTACACTCAAGAAGAACTGGGGCTGCAGTAAGAATGTTGGTGCAGGAAACATTTCTCCATAGATCAGCTTTACAACTGCCTGGTTTTGTGAGCAAATTGGTATGTGGTTTGACTTAATGACTTCAAGATCACCGTCAATAAGCCTCAGCCTTTTTGATAAGGAAAAGCATGAAGAGGTTGCAAAATTTTTAAATTCCATTATTGACCTTTTTAAATGCCTAAATATTGGAGACATTGATGCACCATGGAAACCAGTGCAGTCAGGCATTATTTTGGCACAACAAGTGCTCTGCAATTGCAGAATTGTTTGTTAATGGAGAAACAGTACAAATTCTTAATGATGAGCCGCTTCACAGAGGACGCTTTGGAAAATTTATTTTCATCTGTTAGATATAAAAATCCGGTCCCAACTGCTATTGATTTTGTCAATGCATTGCGTATGATTGCCATTTCACAGTGTATTTAAAGCAAAAACACTGGTTCATACGAGAAAGACGAGGATCAACCATGCTGTAGTATTCTGGACATGGAATTCCAATTATCACCTGACGATAAAAAGCTTGATCAAGCAGATGAGACTGAGAATGGGGACCTTACAAAGTTGGAAGATTTCAGCTTAGAAAACTTAGGCGGCTATGCTGTCTACCACTTTTTAAAGCTCAATAAGCATTGCCCAGAGTGCAAGAATATGCTTGTGGTTCCTGCACCTGCACTAGCCCAACCATTGGATGTCAGTCATGATTATGGATGCACACCAAAATATCTAGTGGAACTATCAGATTATACCAAAAGGCACTGACATATATTTCACAAGATGCTAAGGAAGTATTTATGTTCGCAGAAAATATATTCCGCAAAAACGAGGATAAATTGTTTTCCCACAGCAACATTATGCAGAAACTTGTGGATGCATGTACAATTGCTAATAAAACTAATAAAAAACCAGACTGTCACAAGGCCAAAACGATGATAACTAAAACGTTCTTCAGAGTTAAAATCAAAACAGTGCTGGAAAAAAGAACAAAACAAGCAAATGCTGTGAAAGCAACCTCAAAGGGGTCAAGATCCATAGCGATGAGGGATGCCATAAAATAGGATAGGTTAATTATTATAAGAACAACATATTATGATGTTACTATATTGTAAAATAAATAACAAATAATAAAAACCTCACATACCACATCTCCTTTATTCTTCAATCCAGATTTGATTTAAGCTGTTGTTATGGTAGAGCTGTCTATGGTTATAGGGCATATAATCTGCAATTTACCGACAGCTGCTTATTAGTTTGCAGTGAGTGCACAATATCGCGCACTATTGGTAAGCTGTTTAGCTGACAAATCCACAACAACGCTCTAAACACGCTTCCAGCAAGCTTACACACTAATTCACTATTAATGGCCTCCAGTTAATTGATTGAAGTCTTCTTCAAACTTCTTGAGATTCTTTTTATGATTTATTGTTATATTTCAGGTAAAATTATTATATAAAACTCCATAATAAATGCGTGCAGCCTTCGTTTCTCAAATTAAACAAGTTTGGATCTTCAATGGCCGCTGGCCGCGCTAAAAACTTGGTCCCAGACTACCATGTCCTAACACTTCTAAATAGATAGCTCTGGTATAGGATAGGGATGAACTTTTGTTAGATAGTTAAAATAAATGGCCCGATGATCACTTTGTGATGTGAAACTTGAAGTAATGGAAATCTACAATGTTTCATTTTTAACTCTCATTTTATATCTTGTAAGTACCCATGTTTTATTACCAATGATTTTAATTATCCATCCATAGACTGGTCGATACCAACCAGCTGTTTTGATAAATGTCATCATGAGTTCTTACATTGTGTAAATTCTAGCAATTTAAAACAATGTGTTATGCAGCTCACTAGGCAACAGAGAACATTATCTTTAATCTTTGCTACAGGCCCAATGAAAAATTTTAAGTTCAGAGGTAACAAGTCCATTTACATCCTTTTGCGACATTGATTCCATAAGCTTTACTATTCATAATCCTGCAGTACTACCTAATAAAGGGTATCATCATCAAATATTTTAACCAAATTTTCGCAAATCTAATTATCAATCAATCTGTGAGCACTTGGCAACAATTAACTGGCGATCTAAGCTACGAAATTGCTGTGATGACGTTGAAATGTTTTGGAACAATATATGTTTCGCATTTGATTACTGTATTCAAAACTTGGTACCGTCCTCTCCTATTGGTTGTAAAAAGCAAACCATTCGAAGAAATCTTTGTTAGCATCTAATGGATCTCATGTAATTGAGGATAATGACAAAGCGAAATTAATGAGCGACTATTTTCCAAAAAGTCTATAAATAATAAAATACGCATTGAAAATATATACATCGACCCCAAGAAAGCCTGTGGTACCGTATCTCCTCAAAAGCTTCTCCTCAATTTGCAGGTAAAATGGATTGAAAATGAGCGCCATAACTGGATTTCCCAATTCCTAATAGAACGATCTCAATGTGTATGTGTCAATTTGGCCATGTCAAGTTCATTACCAAGTGGAATTCTACATGGCTCTGTTACTTGGCCCTTAAACTAAGCTCGCTTAGGAGGAAGTTGAGCTCTTTAAGTGCAGACATTAGGTAGCAGTTTAGACCAGTTGGAATGTTAATAGATGATTCTAGTGTACATGAGCCAAGGCCGGCCTTATTGTCTGAGCAATGCGTTGCATATTTGTTTAAGTGTGATTCGTGTACTGCGAGTTAATTGCAAACTGACTCAGTTAAGTCAAAATCATTCAAATTTATTCATATCTGTATTTCTGTATAATTAAAATATAATCATTATTTTTCTTGTGTCCGTACGTAAAATTTCATTGTCATGTTATACATTAGATTCTGTAAATTAGATTTAATTTACATAATGTAAGGTAAAATTGAAACAAAGATGAAGCAAAGCCTTTCAATAACTCAAAGTTTCACGTGTTTCTTTCACGATCATCAGACGGTATAAGACATACCATTTTACTGTTACTTAAAGTTGAGCATTGAGCACTATTAACCTCGCAATATTTTCAAATTTCAATGTTCGTTTAAATTTTATACATATTCTATACCATGTATATATCAATTTTAAACTTATTCCTTTTCGCTTAAAAACTATTTATGATACATCGAAGCGTTGCAATTCTCAGAGTTATCTCTTGTTGCTATCTTTCACTTTAAAAATAAATTTAAAATAATGATACTAGTAACAAAGGAGCCACATTTCCCAAAAAGACTGTTAAACTTAAATGCAAACAAATTATACAACACGATTCATGCAATCTTATGCAGCAATATTCATCAATCTCAATCAATATTCATACAGCTCAACCATTGTTCCACAATCGTAACGTCGTATCTGTTAACATTCATTGTGGCTGCTAGATGATTGATATTTCACTTTATTTGATAGAAAATATTTCAAATATTTGCTTTGTGAAATGTTATAATAAAATATCATTGTTATTCATGAGGTGTTTTTAAATATAAGGGTGGTATTTTCTGCACTGATCACTAGGCGACCAAATGATGCAATCAAACTCACGATTCTGATCGGGCAAATTGTGTTCGATTCCGCGGGAGTGAAATGGACAGTTTCTGTTGATAAGATAAATAAATTCAGAGCTTAGAACGATTAAATAGGTTTGTTTTTTGTATTGGAAAAGCGTTCTTACACGGGTTTGCCTTTCTCCATCGCAAATTCCTGCATTCAAGGAAGTTTTTTAAAACTGTGGAGCTGGAATAAACCCGTCTGCGGCTCATTTACGAAAACTTTTATAAAACGAGATTTAAACGAGAACTTAAGTCTTAAATGTCTCCAGAGATTAAATTTTCTAGAGATCGGCAGGCAGTCGTTATTGTAAATAATTCTTTGTATGTAATATATGGATGCTTGATGTAAACCAGCCTCATGTTTTATTTCAAATGAGTCAACATACTTCGCCATTGATTTGAGAACCAGAAAATATTTTTTTCAATAAACATTCTTGAGGAAAGATTTGATAGTTTAAATATATACTTACCAATAGAAATTGAATCCTTTTCCACATAAAGATGTACATCATCCTCACATTGTAGATTCCCGTTTAAGAAAAATTGAGTGGGTTAGGCCCATCTAATTGTTGGAGAACATTGTAGATTAATGCTATAATTTATTTGAGGGATTGAAGAAAATTCAATCATTTTACAATTCTTGTACTTGATTCATTAGCCAAATTATCTCTTCAACAGCAAAACAGGGATAAAAAATTTTGTCATATCAATCATCATCATCATCATCATCATCATTTATTCAGAACCCGATAAGCTTACAGTTTTTTTTCACGGGTCTGTACATAATAAGTAAAAGATAATAACAGATTATAATAAGTTACAGTAGAAAAGAGAAATATTTACAGAGACAATAATAAATATATAAGTGAGTAAAGATTAGTTAAATGTGTCATTCACATGCATTTGATTCTTGAGGAGATGCATAAATTTGGCACCGTCACTAGTAGCCACCTTCATCCCGGACGCCATCCCATTCCACTTTCGAACACCAGCTTGTTTGAATGAATGTGGATGGCTTTGCTCAATGTAGATGTCGTTGTAGGAATACGAGCGCGTTCTTGTGGACTGCAGTTTTTTGAATAGAAGGAGAAGCACAGGAGAGGCTATGTCGATTTTGATTTTGTGTGTGAAAATTAGCTGGTGAGATGTTATTTTGTCTCTGATTGATATCCAACAAAGTTGACTAAGCATGTCAAAGACCCATGTTCGATAATTACAGTGAAGAACGGTCCTTATACCTCTGTTCTGAAATCTCTGGAGGTGATCAATATGTTGTTTCTTGCAATTCCCCCATACGACAGAGCATGGCATAATTGCATAAAATACAGAGCTGAAAAGTGAATGCCATTTTTTCTCAAAGCAAAATAATTCTAGGGAATTATTGCAACAGGCACGATATTCCAAGAGCGAGTGGAAGGACCGTACGTCAATTTAATGCCTTTATGTCACTTGCAAGTTAGTTATCGAATTTGAGGATGCAAGTTACCATCAAAAGAGTAATTTGGACAGAAGAATGTGTAATCAGTCACACCACCCCAGAGAGCACCTTTGCAAACAAATTCAGATTCAAGCAATGATCGATTTCTGAACGAACTATACCCGCCATTCAATCATAGTTAATAAAACATATGTCGAGAAAGCGGCGAAGGTAATCAAAGGCGGAGGTATCTGATGTAGTCCCGTGATCGTGCAGGTGTAGTCTATTTTTTGCAAATGATGGATCGTCGTAGCCACATGTCGCAATATATGATCTCAATTTATTTATTCGTTTTCTAGACTTATTTCGCTTCTGTTGATATGCCTGGTGCAAATTGCGCATTTTTAGGAAGTGGAATATGTAGAGAAAGAAACAAATACGAAGGAGTTGGTATTTTTAAAGTACAGAAAGGAAAGAACGATTTTTATCAAGGATGGAGAGCGAACATGCTCTCTGTAATTAAAAGAAATCCAGTTGAAGAAACAAACCAAGAACGATGCATTATTTGTTTGTGCACATCATTTTGAAAGTCATGAATATGAAATTGGTTAGTGCAGATACATTATGCCCTTTATTAAATATATAGACCTACAATTTGATGACAATTTGTATGAACAAATTGAATTCATAGTTTTAAAATTCAGAATCTGCTTTGAGACTTCTGTTAAAAGTGTATGACTCTAGAAGAGTTAGGTAATTTTAAATATTTTCCCCTTAAATAAATATTTTTAAGGAGGATGCAGTCTAACTTACAAATTTCCAGCGTGGAGCGGGTGACTGCCTTGGTACTAGTACCAATTTCCTAACAGAAACCCTGTTACTGATCACCGTGCTGTATTGGTCATCTTCAGAGCTAGGTTATCTGATATTGATAAGGGATTACTCATCTTGAGTCCATGCAGATAAAATTAAACTAGCTGGACGTTAGGGCGTTGTCTAGTTAGTCTCTCCGATTGATCGTTTGCCTACTATTATAGCTTTTGTTGTTGCAGCTTCTAGCATTATTGATGTTGACAATGACATAACTCCGACGGCTATCTGTTAGACAACGACTTTTGCCATCAATACCGCTGTTTTGTATATCATATTACACTTTGACCATATATGTTGCTGATGCGGTTCTTCCGTTATATTTTGAAAAAGACAGTAAAATACCCAAAACAATTTCTATTCGTTAGGTCACATAGAGAATGGCATTGCATTTTTATATCGACAATCATAGTTTGTCAGTCAATGGATCCAGTTGATCCGTGATTGGTTATATCTAGGCAAGTTGTTGTTATTTGCCCTTTCAGAAGCCTCTGTGAAAGTCAATCTATTAGTTTGCATGTCCGTAAGTGGGAATGGGACTGTTGTGAAACTAAAATTGGTAATGCAAGGTAGCTAGATTAGTGCAAATAATTTATTTACTCTTTCACCAAGCAGTAAATCATACTGAAGCCATTCAGAGTTGAACATAATTTTGTTTTGTTCATTATAGAATGTGCAACAAAATAGATTTAATCTATCATGTTGATTATACGCTATACCTTATTCATTTGGCAGGGGATATATATATATATTATCTATAATGTTGGATATAGTCTATAGCCCTTAGTCTATAGTTCATATACACCGTAAATCGACCACGTAACCTGTAAATGCCTGTCAATTACATTTCAGCGAATGAAAGCATCATCAGGACTCAGCATTGTTTACTGATTTGGTAGGTAATCCATAATGTTGATTGTAGCTGCTTGTAACGTCAGGTAAGGTGCGTCGTTACGATGTACATATATAATCTGTACATTCTCGGTATTGTATCCATCTCCGTTGTCTGAAATTGATCCTTTGGTCATTTCTGAGGAGAAGATGTATTCAAAATTGGCGATTTGTTTCCAATTGTGCTAGTAATGCTGCATTGTTGTGCTTCAGCATTTGAATAAAATTCTTAATTTGATTGCCTGAAATATTTTTAAAGAATAACCAATTTATTGACTCAATGACCAGATATGAATTTTGATCATGTTACCATAACGACTAATTCAGTAGTAGAATTGAGCCGATGACAGTGCCCTTGTTAGATATTGAGGCAAAAAAATGTCACTATTTTCTGTGATTACAATTAAATGATTGAATTCCAGATGAGCTGAGTTGTTAGATCACACAGCTTTGAATACAATCACGTGATTTGCTTGTAACATACAGTTACGTTTATTCAGATGATAAAATTCAGCATTTTCAAAGTATTTTTTGTAACAATATGAGCCGTAAAACAGCATAAGAATTGGAATCTACTATTATATCATGATTGGAAATAGCCTACAACTATTCACAATGAATTCCATCGCTATCAGAAGATATCGAAAATATTGAATTTAATCATGAACATTGGATGACTTTTGGTGACTTGTTTAGTTCAGTGCAGATTAACCACCGAAAGCTATAACATCAAGTTATACAAAATTTCAATCCCTTTAGCATAACAATGCTACAATGGCCGAGGCAGGCCACTTTTAAAACGCTCTCATTAATATCTAAACTTCAAACTTGATGGATCGTTAGAAGTTTGAAGTTTGAAGTTTGAAGTTTGAGGTTTGAAGTTGGAAGTTTGAAGTTTGAAGTTTGTATATAAAGCCTCTAGCCAGACATCCGCTCTATTGAAATTAGCCAATCACATATCCATAAATCACGTGGTTCGGCGGGGACGATGGTGTCTGACTATTTTGATGTAATAAACTAATAATGACAGCGTTTTAAAAGTGGCCCGCCTCGGCCATCGTACAATGCTAAACAATTGTTTTGTAATGTACTAATTAAAAAACAATGTGGATTGATATTAGCTCAAAATAGAAATATTAAGATATTATAATATGTATTAGTTATCTGATTTAGTCGATCAGATGGCTTCATACGATCGCGTGATTCAGTTGTAACTTCTACTTAGGTCTGTTCTAAAAATTTATCTTTTCAAGTTCTTAGTTCTATGCCGATTGACAAAGAATTATCATTATTTAAATTTCACTATAACGTATGCAGACCTTTTTCATTAAAACCCAAATGAAAATAAATTCACAAATACCAACAACAAAACCAAAATTTAATTTTCAAAAGAAAGTATAACATTGTTAAGACACATCGTAAAATCATTGAATTGCTTGATATCAACATTGTAAGAAATAATTTATAATGGTTTAAGAAATAACTTATAATGGATTAAGAAAATTTTTAAATTTTTCCTAATATTCTGACTAATTACAATTCTCTAAAAGTAGGTCATATTCTATAGTAGTTGTCAATGGAATTTATACTTATCCTTTAAATTTTTCGTGCAGCCTTCTAATTTTGAACATCATTAATTCATAATTGTTATTACAACTTTGAAATAGTTGACTTTTCTTATCAAATGTGAGTCAAAGAACATTCTAGCAACCATCATTTCTCTTGCGGAAAATCTGTCTCATTTCTTGATTCTTTCCAATATCTGTTAACATTACCTTGCTATTTACATTCAGTTATAAAATATAGCAATATTAAAGGAGATATTTGGATAAATTTATGAAAAACAATCCTTTTGTTTCGAAACTAAAAATATACATATATTACTCGTTACAAAACGGTGCCAAATCCACGCTAAATTTATCATAATGGTCAGAGTCTAAATAAAGCGATGATACGTTTTGCCATCATATTTACGCGAATGAAGAGATTTTAATTGTTATAATCATATATACAAGGTAAAAAAAACGAGTATTGCGATACACAAAATCGAAATAATCAGTACTCACCAAACCAGCATGGTTATGGTTTACATAGAACAATTGTATTCGACACTGCCCTCAATGGGGCATAGAAACTCCAGGGTTAAAGTTCATAATAAATATATTGCGCTGTGTGTTGTGATATTGATTCACCGCCGATGCACCGCCGATATTCGGGAATGGACAAGCGATAAGCACATGATCTCCCGTATCGGTGAAATACAGCGATGATCTCCAGTATGATCCCGTCTCAAAGAAAAAACCGACTTAAGAAGAGCACAGTTGTATTTTTCTTTTGAATATCAACAGTTTTTGCAATATCACAACTAGCCTATACAGATTACGAATGATAGAAAATTTGTATGCTGATATATATAGAATCGAGATAAACGCGGACTTATTTGAAATGAATCTTTTAAGAAATTCAAGCAATTTGAATTGTACGAAACTACTCTAGCGATCATCAAATAAGGAATGGATAATGATTGCTTCACTGATGAATATATGGAATGTGATTCATTCCGTGTCGATAGGTTCGTTGGAATATAGAAAACTGGAAGGATGATAATTATAAATTTTTGATAATGAAAGAGGTACTCCAAGACGAAGACGTTGAAGACACTCTCTACATAATGATAAATGATATATATATATATGTTTATTTGTGTATTCTGTCTTTAGGAATCCTGGATATACTGCATTGTTACTGAAAATGTAATGGAAGCATACTATTTAATTGTTTCCAGTCTTCAATCTTTTGTTTTTTAATTGTAAAATTTTGATTCAGATACAGACAAGTTGATTCAATTCAGGAATTTCAATCTTCAATTTTGAAGCTTTTTAAACTGGATTTCTATCATAGACCGAATAACATCAAATCAATTAATTCTCATCCATAAAATGGAATTTAATCTCCTTCGCTTTCCACATTATTTCAACGAATTATATCTATCTATAAAATAAAGTATTTTCTTATAAAATGATGGTATCAATTTGTAATATAAATGATAATAATGATGAATCTGGATTCTTATTGTTATACAATTAAAAAATTAAATAAGGCATCTTGCAGTTTAAAATCTATCTGAATTGTTCCCAATTAAGTACCATGTTTTCATCAAGATTGATGTAAGATGTTTCTCAAAACTCGTAGTGTATTAACAAAGTTTTTATTATTCATAACTAAAAAAAGTATACAGAGCACTATACATCTCCAAATATAAAAAGTTTAATTATCACAAGAGCAGATTAGACTATACACTTCAGCTTTCAGAGAGATGCTTTAAATAATTGCTATAATTAATCATCATGCTAAGAAATTTACAGTTTGAACGTAAATATGCCTATAAGGCAGATAATGGCATACATGAAGTACTTCCAATAAATCTTAGTGGATTCATTCTCATCCTGTCACCAGAATAATCTATGTACCAGGCCTGAATAAGAAACAATTGGATGCTGTTCAATTGAATCAATCTTCCGTTACCCTGGGACCAACTCAATCGAACCAAATCAGTAGCGATAAAGGTGATCAATTGCGAACAATGATGGCGTACCACATACGACTTTTGTGCTAACTTTTTATATTTTATTTGAAAAGAAATATAATTGAATTATCAGTATAACATTTAACTTGTCGATGGATTCGCTACATCCAACGGAAATTTCATTTCACATATCATACAATAACTCACTTTTTTTCTGATTCTACAGAAACGAATTCAATGCGATCGACATTTTAGAGGGTATAATCTATTTTTATCAGGCTATTTATAACCATAAAGATATGACGTCAATAAGAAATCAATTACGTGATATATCCGATGTGTTCTTCTAAAATGTATACAAATTGAAAGAGCGTGCACAAAATGGATAAGCTTATTCATAAAATAAGAAGATTCAAGTTATTGTTTGAAATGATTCCTGGCTCTAAATCGCTATTATCCATTTGAAATAGTGAAGTGATCGGTTATTTATTAACGGCTAACTTATAACACGCCCAATTAGAATTAATATCCAGCAGGTTCTATTGTGCATAGAACAATGCCATCTTGTTATAAATTATGAAGATCAATGATATTGCTAACACATGGTCTATGATAAGATATAAGTCGAGTCCATTCTATCAGCAACTGTCAAGAGATGATGTCGTGTTATAAGAAACTCTATGTTTCTCTTTTAGTTTTGTTTGCGTATCATATTCAAAATAACAGAGGATCATATTCATGTGGCTCGTCTAACATGTTGCGAACACATGGAGAATTCATTGATACCACTTTTGGCAAGATTAATTCCGCTAAACCATCTTTGACGTATGCAAACAAAACGGCTTCAATGTGCACAATGATATTTCTTGACAGACCAGAATTTTTGTCAATGAATGTAATTGGGGTGAATCTTTCCAATGTAGCATGTGAATTATTTCACAAGAAAGCCAACAGACTCATTATTAATGAGCATTCCATTGAAGTTAATGGACATTTCGCTTATCATGAAAAAAATGACGGTAAGTAAGTAAGTTATGCAGGAAATTGATAAAGGATAATTTTGAATATAAAGAAAGTATGCAATAATGATGCGATTATGATGTTTTATTGAAACAAACTATTTCAGGCACAATATGTATTAAGTGATTGGTTTTGCATAGCCTTTTAAACATTAGAATAATTTTTAACTAAAAACAGGAATATAATTTTACATATTTAAGATAAATTATTGTTATTTATATACGCAAAGACAATTTTCAGCATTCGTTTGTAATCCTTGAATTTTTGTAATAATCCTTCTCCCAAATATTCGAGTTTCTATCTACTGTAGCAGGAAATCATTATCGTTTTCCTATTGTTCATTTAGCATTCATTTAAATAATTGAGACCTTACATTTCATGATATTAGAAATTTTACAACATTGATTTTAAATGATGCAAAAAGGTATATATTATTATTAACACCATAATTATCTACTATAGGGAGGAAAATTACGAAGAGAAATTTCCTTTACTGATCTGTATCACATAATCGCAAAAATTATTATACATTAAAGCTACGGGGAAATTTGTTTCTTTTAATATTCGTGTATCTCATTTTAGCATAAATTTTAAAATTAAACGCAGATGTGTTACAATTTTACGTGAGGCGGAGATGCAATCAATACCATTGGTCTTTACAATATGCTGGCTCAACTCCACCCAGTCTGTTCATATGTGAAATCTATAGCAGCTGCAGAGGAAAGTCGAATCATGTTTAACTTTTCTCTGTAACGTTGAAACATAGAAGTCGCAACAGAAGGCGATGGATGTGGAATGATATTGAGAATTTTTTTTTTTGTTTATTGACTCCTCATTCTTGCCACAGAAAACTAGCTTTTATGAAAACGAGGCAAAGTCAACTGCCTGACGTATATAATTTGTCGGAATGATAATATCTATTTGCGCAAATCGATAAGGACTGTTGTTTTTGCTTAAATAGCTTTATCATTTTGTCAAGCCTTGTTCGATAATTCACCTAACGTGGTCACGCAATCCAAATGTCAAGCACAGCTTGACACAAGCGGCAAGCACTCAATCTGTTCTATACAAACACTTTCTATTTTTGATATACTGTTATGACAATCAAGACCTCATTTCAGTCGATTTTGGTAAGATTTTAATAAATTTAGATTCCCAATTAATTTACTATAGCATCACATAATTTTCATAGCGTAATTTATATTCTTGTCCTATCTAAATTCCTTTTAAGTAAGAAGAGTTTGACCGCAAATATCGAAGCCTTCTGGTCTGCGTCAAGCTGTGATCCGACATTCAATGTGGGCAGAACAATAGCAGCGGTTGGTGAATTGGTCACGTTTTGCAGCGTGGTAGTTTTCTGTAGTTATAGTATTCATAGTGATAGAGGTTCGTACATTTTAAGGCTCCCATTAGTTTCTTAGATTTATTAAAGGAATAATATCCATATTTTCTATTGCCTTTACAATCATAGATTCTCAAAATACATAAATTAATCTATTATGAAATAGAGGCAAAAACTGTTAAACAATAGTTGTTAGTAATAAATTTAAGTCAAAATTCATTATAATCCAATTCTATAATCTTTAAAATCTAAGTGTTCAATTCTAATATCAGTCTTATCATAATCTTTTAAGCTATTATAGCAAAAACCGAAAAAGATATTGGAGAGAACCAAGCTATTGTGCCAAACATAATTAACCTTTGTTGCAAGATAATATTTCCTTTCCAAGAACAAAACGATAAACATTGTACTGTGACGCTTGCGATCAATCATCGATGTTAATGGCAGCGATAACAGTTCTGGTAGTGGTTGTAGCAGGATAACATATCATACATATATGAACAAAGCCTTGCTAGCCCTTAGTCACAATAACTATACATATATGTAGTAGCTTAATATTGCATTTACGTTATTGTATAATCGTCTATTGTTATTCATTTCCTGTAAATCTATATGTGTGTAAACTGTTCAGGTAACCGTTCTCTTTCGCGTCTTACTATCTTACTGTACGGTCGTGTCTGTTGTATCAAAGAGCTCTGACTAACGGCCATAGTAGCCCTTATCATCTCTCCCTGTAATATCAGCAGGCACGGCCTACCATTATCATAATAAAGAGTATCAAAATTATATGGATTGTGTCATTATTTAATCTTGCACATATATCCTGGGACAAAACTAATATCTGTAAATGCTGTTTAACCATCCGCGGAGGAATTGAATGGAATGCCCTACCAGGATATCTAAATGGGGGTGTTCTTCTTTCGCTGCTATTAAAAATATAATCTATACAAAAAATTCTCTTCTAATTTCAATATTATAATATGTTTGAATTATTAATGTATTTTATTTTATCTATATTTTTATCATAAATTTTTAACTGTAGAAGGATTGCAATTAGTTGTAAATACAATGGTAATTCTCATTGCAATAAATAAATAGCAGAGCATCAGATAGTCATATTTGCTGCTTCAACTTTCAATCCGAATTCGTCACCAGGTAATCATTTTTCTGATAATCAAGCATTTGACTAACTATAATCGATTCCATCACCTTACACGAAATACAGGTTAAGGAAACAGGGCGATAGTTTTGACATAGTGATGACTTTCCCTTTTTGAAGATCGGAATAACAAACGCAGTTTTCCAAACGTCCGGAATACAGCTTTGTAAAAATGATAACTCAAACAGCATCGATAAAGGTAAAGCAATAGCAGTAGCAATGTTTTTTAACAAAAGTGCAGGGTACCCATCCGGCGTACGTGATGTTTTATTGGGTAAGTCCAATAGTGTGCGTAAAACATTTGAATACCAGAAATTAACATTTGATAGAAATGTTTCATCATCCGTTTGACGTGAAAATATACGATTCAATACAATAGTTCGAAATTCTGCAAATACTCTGCCAAAACAGATAACAAATACTCTAATATATATAATATATATATTAAATAATAATAATAATAATAATAATAATAATAATAATAATAATAATAATAATAACAATAATAATAATAATAATAATAATAATAATAATAATAATAATAATAATAATAATAATAATAATAATAATAATAATAATAATAATAATAATAATAATAATAATAATAATAATAATAATAATAATAATAATAATAATAATAATAATAATAATAATAATAATAATAATAATAATAATAATAATAATAATAATAATAATAATAATAATAATAATAATAATAATAATAATAATAATAATAATAATAATAATAATAATAATAATAATAATAATAATAATAATAATAATAATAATAATAATAATAATAATAATAATAATAATATTAAAATATTAACAATGGGAGTACTTCTCACCTATTCTAAAAGTTTGTTGAAATATGGTTTATTGTTCATCAGCCAATCACGATCTGGTTCTAGTTCTACAGAACTCGGTGGTGATTGGCGGATGGACAATAGACGAACAATATATTTCTCATGTTTAGTCACTCCCCCTAATTCAGTCAAGCAAAGTACTACTGTTGAGATTACGCATACTCTACTAATCATGAAATTAAAGACTTTGGTTTGCGCGCAGGCTAAGCCTTTACGAGCTTACCAAGTCAATCTCAACAGATAAAGTGTATGATGATGAAGACTAAGATGACATCAAATTGCGCTGTTTACCCTATTTTTGTGTCTTGTAGATTAACAGCGATTTGAATAAAAAAATACTTCTGTAGCCATCGTTGTCGATACGGACAACAATTCGAACGATACATGCAGAAGAAGAGTGATTTGATTTTCACTAATATTCTCAATACAATACAAAGATGCGTTATATTTCTTGATACTAAAATTAAACAACATTGAATGTAAATAATGATAGAAAATATATACTATCAAACACCTAACTTATCAGCTGTAAAGGAGGAAATTTATGAACAGAAAATTCTTTTACTGATCTATATCACAGAATCTAAAAAAAAATATGTACTAGACTAAACTTAGAGGAACATTTGTTTCCATGAATATTCGAGTATCTCACTTTAGCATGCGCAGAAGCAGATTTGTATATGACCGATACATATAAACTATTTCAACTATATTAAAGTTATACGACGTGACAGATGGTGCTACTGTCTAACTATACGAATATACTTAATTAATCATTACAAATCACTGCCTCTCCTTAATGTTAAATTCTCCTGACATAATTTCTACTAGTGATTACGACTATTATAACAGTTTCCGATCACATTCTGGTTATCTGATTATATTTTCGATTATAATTTAAGATTAAGATTCAAGCTATAAAAGCTATAAAATTGTAGAATAATAAAATTTATTTGAAATCCTATTTTGTATGTTTGTTTGTTTTTTTACGTTTATTTAGAAGGTGGTAAGCGTGATGCATCTTTTCGTGAAACTGAAACAAAATCAGATACATTAAGAATAGATATTTACATGTATCTATATGGTTACAATAACAATCGTTGTTAAGAACATTAACAAGACTTAATAAATAAAAAGAATTATGAGATTTCACAATCATATCAAAAGTAATTCTGTTTGATAAATGTAAATCTCGAAGTATCAGTACCTATGTGGAAACTCACTGTGGCGTTCTCTTTATAGATTTCATAATTGCAGCAGGATCTGAAATAAAAGTTGGAGCTAAAGATGATAGCCCTGGAAATTTCGTTTTCAAACTGCCATCTGGAATGTACAGAATAAAGCTTAATCACATTAATGGAGGATTGATATGTGCACCAGAAAACATAGAGTCTCCTTTTGGATGTTTCTGGAATGGTGGTGGCATTGGAAACAAGATTTTGTTAACCGAGGGATTTCATGGGAATACAATTATCCAGGCTTATGAATTTTCTGAGTTCGAAGGTATCAGTGGATTTGAAACAAGGTATATTGCTACATGTCAATGCTTCTTTTTGATCCAAGGAAAATCATATTCATTTTGGTTTGAAGATGACTATAAGAATGAAGGTGAAAGTGACAACAATGGAAAAACATCTTTCGAGGCATTAGTGAAGATGTCAAAGTGTTAAAAATTAAAAAGGGTTTAATCCCGAATTGTAAATAATTATCCGAACAATCATTGTAATGTATTATGTATCTGCAAAATTATTGATTAAGACGATGACCGTATTGGCGTAAATTTAGATTAGCAAACAGGATTGACTGATTTTCAGACTACTATATGTAAAAATGTATTTTATCTTCAACAGTTAGCAACAATAAAGGGGGTAAAATGCATGGGGAATCTCCAGGTTGTTTTCTTCTTCAGATTCAAAATTGTATGTATGAAATTATTCCATTAGATGTTTCTCTTGTTTATTAGATATACTAGTATGACATTATCAAGGTAACATTATTGTTTAAAAGATATTATAACAACTTCAGTTATTGTTCAACTTTGTTCCTCGATCACTTGTCTAATGAATGCAGCGCCTCTGGTTAGTGCTTGACAGGCAGCGGTACATCTGTTTGTGGAATAGTCCTCAAATTCAATTCAAACATGCCTATTTTGTTAGCTTGTGGTTTTCGGAAGGGAATCACGCCAAAATTTGTTCATACGACATTCATCTCAAAAGTAGTACCTCTAATTGGGGGTCCATAGAACGCTCTAAAAATCACAATGTTTTTTGAGAATAGAATGAATACATATTTTGTTTTGGCTTCGACTTTCTTAATAAAATCGCCTGTCAGGTTGCTGAGCGGTGTTATATTGAGGAAAATACCGCATGACGGTCCTACAAGCTTCTCTACTAAACGTTCATTAATAGATTTACGTCATAAAAATAGATCCAGTCTCTTTTTTTCTTAGCAAGATTTTGCCTAAAACACCTCTTTGATGGTCCTTACATCAACAAGGATATTCCAGATCAAAATAAAAATTAAATCAATTGTTAATATTCGGACTCGAATACATCATATATCAAATTATAGTTGCAAAGGATTTTCCCACTTTAAATGTTATACTTAACTAATTTTCAAAATAATGTGATTGCTAACATTTCTCATGTACATCAAGTTTGTTTAAAGTTGTAGTCATTTAGAAGGGGTGATTAGCTCAGCTGGCAGAGCAACCAAACTTCAGATCGTGTCATATCTGATCGACTGTGGTTAAATCCCCCTGAGGTCAAATCAGCCTTGACTTTATCTGTAACATCAAATGAGTACCATTTAAGGATGGCGGATGGAATGGTTTAGAAGGAATTGCATTGTGAGTAGCTGCGGTGCATCGTTGCCTATCTGCCATGAAATCTAATTCTACTTATAACCTCTATTTCAATGTAATGCCAGTGCTTAAACTGTTGTGACACAAAGAATAATTTGTCTTTTGGCTTGGTCTATGATATCTACGATAGTAACGTCCAAGACATAGTTTTGATAATACAAAGATAAGAAAAATTACGTATAATGAAGCACAAAAATATTACACAGAAATCGTCGTACATGTAGTTATTCTTGTGTCGAGTCATCATCTACTATATAAACGTCGATGTATGTCTGTCTGTATTAACATTATTCGAGATTCACGCTTCTCCTGGTGAACGTATCAAAACCAAACTTTTCGTGGGGTATCATATAATTATTTGTCACAACATAGGCCATGTTTCGTGTCCGTATCTTTATCTTCCTTCAATTGACGGTCCGAAGCGTATTTTTTTCGTAGGATTCTTTCTTGCGGCTCCACAGAAAGAACGAATTACATTCTCATGTTCGTCACGCTTCGTATTTCACACCCGACTGACATTCAGTTCTATTGTTTATTTATCAATTGGGCTACTTCCGCTCATGCATTTATCTTTCATCATTCACTTAGGATTGAATCCAATGATTTGTTTATGATTGTATTTTTAGTAGATTATACTAAATACAGTGTAATAGAGAATGAAATTCAAAATGATGTTTTTTATTCGAAAATTTATTAAATCAATGTTTTGATATCTTAATTCAAAGTTGATATCGCCCAAGTGCAGTCGTTCTGTTTTGTTTTCTTCGTTTTGTAATTCAGAACGTTCGCCGATCTGTTTTGTCTACATCGTTTTGCAATTCAGAACGTCCGTCGCTCTGGTTTGTTTACATCATTTTGTAATTCAAAACCTATTTAAAACCAACGTTCGAATCAAAACATTCGCCATGCAACTTGACACCTACATAATACACTCATGATCTACGACTTATGTGTAGCCTCCTGATCTTTTGTTTTC
Organism: Haliclystus octoradiatus; assembly: GCA_916610825.1. NCBI lineage: Eukaryota > Metazoa > Cnidaria > Staurozoa > Stauromedusae > Haliclystidae > Haliclystus > Haliclystus octoradiatus. Next base: position 31,855,735 of record OU744448.1, read on the forward strand.
ATTTGCTTGGATGGGAAACAATCGGCAAAATCCGATTAATCGACTGATTGCTATGACGGATCGGCGGCAAACTAATCGGAATCGAACATCGGTAAATTTCATCATCGTCTCACCCCTAAAACAGATTTCTGCAATTATATAATAGACTGTTATACATTTTACTGGAGATATTAAATATAAGCTGTATTTATTAACCTTCCTTCAAGAATTCTTAATATAAGAAATTGACTTTGTCAATCAATTCTCAAATATTTATTTACTGGATAAAATTTTCAACAATGAGAATGCCCAGAATAAATGATGATGATAAAAAATGTGTGTACAATGCGGTATGTACTTTATCCGCTAACACTATACAGCCCCTCCCCATATTTATTAGTGACGCGGTATTGGCCTATATTTTGAGCATGAATTCGTGAAAAGGCAATTTTTATACGCCTTATTACGTGAATGATAATTTCTGCGTTTTACTAAATATAAACCTATTTAAAAAGCTTTTGAGGACTTTTGGGTTATAGCATAGGGGTTTTCACAGATTGTGACATCACATTTTGAAAATATTTCCAGGAGGTGTACCCCCGGACCCCATTTGCATGGACAATAACCTAGATTGCATGCTTGCGATTTACACTTTTCAAATTCTGTAAAACACATTTCTTTCGGCTATAATAATTTCGCCACTGAAGCTCGAAAATATTTCAAATCCGAATGGTCTAAATTAATTCGTCATCAAGGGTTATTGGCTGAATACGTGAGAATTGAGTTTTTACTGCGTTATGCGTGAAGTTGTGAAAATGAAGTGCGTGTTTGCGTTATTGCCAAAGTATATAGGGGCCCCTATACAGTAACATAAAGATGAGTCATTTTACACGATAGATATTTGAAGAACGATTTGATTTAACTAAATTATTAAGTATGTTATTCAGCTATTTATAAAATTCAGAGAAAAACAGCAATTATATGGTTATTCATCAACCAACATAAATATTTTAAGGATACTTCAAATATTTCAGCAATTCATCAGATTTTATATATGAACGTCAGCGGTATTAGTATAATGAGCGTAGTCATATTCAATTCGTTTAAAAGTGGCCTATAAATGACTGCATGGCCATTGCCTGAGTGATGCCTCGGAAAAGAAATTCAAATCTTAGTCAAACTATTTTGAATCAGACCAATAAAATTTGACATGTGTGGTTCACGATCCTTGGTGTTGTTAAATCTGAGCTTATGGGACACTTTAAAGCCATTTTTAGATGGAAATTTGGGGAAAAATACTTTTAGGTTATCTACGATATCTCCTTAATTTTGTTATCTTACGAAGAATAATATAATCTCTATCTATAATATATAAATACATCAGTTTTTGGTCAAACACTGATAATTTCATGGTTCATGTTAACATGCAAATTAATTGTTAATCTACTATATCAATCACAATTCGAAGTACAAGTGCATTATTTTTCAACTTCTAGCAATTAATGTTCTGTATTTTTTTTATATTTAAATTTCACCCAGATGAGCGGGTACACTTCACTAGTATATAATAAGACCGCAGTGGAACAAACAAAACTCCATCGAAGTCTAATTAAAACCTTTCTAAATTCAAAAATTCACGGTCAGTTTCAGTTACATATTAATTGCCAACATGGTTTTCGAAAGATATGGGCATATCTGTTCTGAGAAGTGGACAATTTCTTTCCTGCGAGAAAGAAGATACGATATATTTAAGTCTAGACATTGTTAATTTTCCATTGTGGGCTCTCTTTTTCATTTTTACATGAGTTCCGTCTTTGGAAAAAGCACTATGTTGTAAACATGGTACTTTCAACATTAAAAGTTCAACTTATAAGAGTCCGAATCAAAAAATTATTGTTGTCAATCCTATTTATTTTGCACGGGCTATCCATTTCCGGGAAACACATTCTTTGGTGTCATGTGCACTTTAAGAACCTTACTTATACTATATAATTCCTTGACTTATAATTACGATGGTCAACATGAAAATTCTCTGTCATATTCTATATGTATGATATATATTGATAAACAGTGTTATGTAAATTGAATAGATTGAGTTCTTGATAAAGACTTCTTAATATATCTAGATTGAATATTTGAGAAAAAATCCTTTGATGAACTTAGGTATGAAATTTTATAAATACCATGTGAAACTCTGGTATATGAACTATATAGCACTCTATATAGATAATCGCTTCATGTCTGTCGTGATTTACCACGTACTTCTCTTGTCAAAAGAACGCTATCATATAGCTCTCTACCCATTCAATGCTGCATATAATTAATAAAATTTTAATTATAGGTGATAGAAAAATGAATTTTTGGCATTTAAAAATGTACAATTGAACATATTTTGCTTTATTTTGTGAATTACCTGTAAAGTGACAGTACTTGAAATTTATATATTGCTTGCAACACTATATGGAAGTGTGAACAAGTTCTATGTGAACACATCAGGCCCTAAAAACATGATAATCATAATGATGTGTTATATAATTTCATATATAACAAAGATGTGGAAATTGTTTAAAATGTCAGCTGATCAGTTTATCAATGATGAATAATGTGGAAATCAAGCTATATTAAGAAGAATACTGTTACTTTTAATTAATCAAGTATCTTTGCAAATTAAGTAAACGTCCCTCAATGTTGTTGTTGTCCCTTTAATATCCATATACCCAATTTTACAGGATGTGTGATAATTACATAATCTACTTATATTAATAATACTGTCTGTTTATATATCACAATCTACTTATATTAATAATACTGTCTGTTTATATATCACAATATTTCTATATTTCTATATTTCGATATTTCTGTGTCTGTCCGCGACTTATGTACGTCTTACTGGCGATATAATACGGATAATCCGTTGTCGGGAAATTATGCAAACATTTTTGTCGAGATTACCGTGTACAGTAACAAATTTGTTGTATGAAAAGTATGGGTCTATGACGTTGTTTTAAAATAATATAATTCATCTGATATTTTATTTGATATCATTGCATTAAAAAATTCAGAGATTTTGAAAAATTTCATAGGTCGATAATCTAGCGGTCAGCCAAATCGAATTCAAATTGAAATCCCCAGAACAAAAATATTTTGCTTTGAATTTAAAAGCTGCGTGTAATTTGTTTGAACAAGTGAAACTTGAAACTGAATCAGTTTTATGATAATTAAAAAAATACGAAATACTGAATTACATTGAATTACCAGTATAACTAGGTCAGACAAAATTTGTTTTGAAATCAAAGAAACGTAGACCTATTTCATGTAGTGTTGATATCAGCAATATATATAGCGTGGCACAAACGCTATATAAAATTAAAGAGACTTTAGGTCTTGTTTAATTTATTAATGAAACAAAATGCCGTTCATCACTTTTCTCAAAATCGAGATACAAAACATTTCGCTTTTAAAAAGGCTATCTTGATATATAATTTGTGAGAACACTGAGCAAACAATCTGTTTTGAAATGAATAATCTATCACGCGGCATAAAAACAAATTAACTTGCAAGAATTTTCAAAATGACGTTGGTGTTCGACTAATTCGAAAAATATTCAAAGTTCGAATAGATTATCTGTCTACAGTATAAAATTATAGAGTTTAGAATCAATCAAGGCATTGCACAAAAGTATTTCTATAATTTATTATTTAATATAAAAATATGAATCATTTGGTTATGAGCAGGCAGGCTTTTATTTTCAGATTTTGCTTCCATAATTAACGAAGGAATTGTAAGCATCGATTAAAATTGAAATTTCATTTTGTTGACTTGCTATAAGAATAAGACACAGTATGTTACTACAGTTTCGAAAATAAAAATAGCGGTGTCTTGTTATTATCGTTGATCAATATTTAATAAAGTTAATTTCAGGTATATCAAATTCAACAAAGTTGAATTGAATTGAGCGTATGATTTGTGATAAATAATAATAATTATAATTTTTCAACATTCAAAAATGGATTTCAACTTTAAAAACAGAAAAGCATAATTCAAAAACATTTTTCAATAGTTAATACAGTTTGGATGAGTGTAACAAAACCTTGTGTTACAAAAATAAAAAGCGAAAAAGGTTGCATGAAATAATCGATCATAGCAAACAATATTTATTAAAATACAACTTACCATTTTCCAAATGAGATCCAAATAAAAACAATACGAGCGGCATAATCTCCGAACAACACTTAAATACATAACACTGGGTTCTCTGAGTTAATACACAAATCAAGAATAATTTAACAACCATATTTTATCGAAGGAGAATGTATGCCCGATAAGAATAAAATATAAGTTGTCTTTTATTCGAAATAATTCTGACAAAAATGATCAGTTCATATCGCGATCAAATGTAAGGTAAAGTAGATTCATTTTCTATATTAGTAAATCCTATTCATCAGACATCATAAGATGAGCGTTTAAATACTACCATCGGCTATGGTATTTTATATCTTTGAAGCTGCACTAAACATTTCCACTCTATAAACCATCGCGTCCGTTTCAATAAATTCTGAATAAATATGCATATCACGAATCTGGCAAAATGAGTTGTTTTCGTTTTTCTATCAAAATAATTAATTTATTCATAATCGTCTTTTCTTTCATTCCACATCTGTAATGTATTATAAATAGGGCGTAGAAATATTGACAACAAGATGTAACATAATATCAATATTGAATTAGTATAGCGATTTATTATAGAATTTTATTTCATTTTAAAAGAATGTGGATGCTATTATTCTGGAAAATTTGATAACAAGAAGTACTATGAAGCCAACTTCTCACATCTTTTTTTTACTTATAAAATTTTATTTTCAACGAACTCTTAGTATTTTGATAGACTGCCATGAAAATCACAGGCCTACTTGATGAGATTGCAAAGATCAAAAATATATAGGCTCATATACTATCATATCATAATATTTTTAGATTATATATATAATTTGATTTTCAATTACACGCGCGTGTGCCGGCCTTGTTCAATAATACGTTGTCGTAGCAGTATTGTTGTTGATGACGTCAGTCAAAGCGCCTTTAATAATAAGTAAGGCTGTGACTCATTGGTTACTACTCTGGTCTCACAATATCAAGGTTGTCAGTTCAAATCCGCCATTCGGCAAGTTTTTATCAACGATTTTTCTTATTTTTTTTATTATGAAGCAGTAAATCATTGTTAATTAACAAAAGATATCGTTTGATCATGTTAATAACAGAAATTAGTGGACCATGTGTCTTTTCGAAGCTAAATCAATTTATTATTGAATACATTGCATGCAATGCCACGAGTTTGACCGGCCATACCTTGACGGCGTTATTTTGTGAACACCACATTAGTGTTGTATATATTGCAATAAATATTTATGAATTCGAACCGAACGCGATCCGATCGTATCGGGTCAGATTCGGGTTAACATTTTAGGTCTTCGGATCGGATCGGATTTGAAGTGATTTTTTATGAATAGTTTCAGATTTCGAAATTTGACAGAATATTCGTAATTTATAATAATTAATGTGTTCTGGCTTCCTTTCAGCACATAAAATAAAGTTTTTTCTATGTAGATATAGCTACGTTAAATTATACATTTCAATCGACTCAATTGATGTGAAATAAGTTAAATTTTTATTAAAGGAATGATTAAGATGTATTGATTAATGCTATATCGTTTCAATGCGTATTGTGTCTCATGTTCTCCTCCAGAGTTCATACTCCGTATTATACAGCGATAGTCAGATTAGTCAATTGTTTAATTATAAGTGATCTGAAAGTTTTATCATAGAAGGTCCATAGTGGACCACACTCATTGCTAGTATTTCTATATTTCTATATTTCGATATTTCGATATTTCGATATTTCGATATTTCTGTGTCTGTCCGCGACTTATGTACGTCTTACTGGCGATATAATACGGATAATCCGTTGTCGGGAAATTATGCAAACATTTGTGTCGAGATAACCGTGTACAGTGACAAATTTGTTGTATGAAAAGTATGGGTCTATGACGTTGTTTTAAAATAATATACTTCATCTGATAATTTATTTGATATCCTTGCATTAAAAAATTCAGAGATTTTGAAAAATTTCATAGGTCGATAATCTAGCGGGCAGCCAAATCGAATTCAAATTGAAATCCCCAGAACAAAAATATTTTGCTTTGAATTTAAAAGCTGCGTGTAAATTGTTTGAACAAGTGAAACTTGAAAATGAATCAGTTTTATTATAATTAAAACAATACGAAATACAGAATTACGTTGAATTACCAGTATAACTAGGCCAAACAAAATATTTTTTTGAAATCAAAGAAACGTAGACCTATTTCATGTAGTGTTGATATCATCAATACATATAGCGCGGCACAAACGCTATGAAAATTAAAGAGACTTTAGGTCTTAATTTAATTTATTAATGAAACAAAATGCCGTTCATTACTTTTATCAAAATCGAGATATAAAACATTTCACTTTTAAAAAGGCTATTTTGATATATAATTTGTGAGAACACTGAGCAAACAATCTGTTTTGAAATGAACAATCTATCGCGGGGCATAAAAACAAATTAACTTGCAAGAATTTTCAAAATGACGTTGGCGTTCGACTAATTCGAAAAATATTCAAAGTTCGAATAGATTATCTGTCTACAGTCTAAAATTACAGAGTTTAGAATCAATCAAGGCATTGCACAAAAGTATTTCTATAATTTATTATTTAATATAAAAACATGAATCATTTGGTTTTGAGCAGGCAGGCTTTTATTTTCAGATTTTGCTTCCATAATTAACGAAGGAATTATAGGCATCGATTAAAATTAAAATTTCATTTTGTTGACTTGCTATACGAATAAGACACAGTATGTTACTACAGTTTTGAGAATAAAAATAGCGGTGTCTTGTTATTATCGTTGATCAACATTTAATAAAGTTAATTTCAGGTATATCAAATTTAACAAAGTTAAATTGAATTGAGCGTATGATTTGTGATAAACAATAATAATTATAATATTTTCAGCGTTCAAAAATTTTGCTTTGAATTTAAAAGCACAAAAACATAATTTAAAAACACTTTTAAATAGTTAATACAGTTTGGATGAGTGTAACAAACCTTGTGTTACAAAAATAAAAAGCGAAAAGGTTGCATGAAATAATCGATCATAGCAAACAATATTTATTAAAATACAACTTACCATTTTCCAAATGAGATCCAAATAAAAACTATACGAGCGGCATAATCTCCGAACAACATTTAAATACATAATAGCGGGTTGTCTGAGTTAATACACCAATCAATAATAAGTTAACAACCATAGTTTATCGAAGGAGAATGTACGCCCGATAAGAATAAAATAAGTTTGTCTTTTATTCGAAATAATTCTGACAAAAATGATCATTTCATATCGCGATCAAATGCATCGTAAAGTAGATTCATTTTCTACATAATAAATTATCCTTTTCGTCAGACATCATAACATGAGCATTTAAATATTACCATCGGCTGTGGTATTATATATCTTTGAAGCTGCACTAAACATTTCAACTCTATAAACCATCGCGTACGTTTCAATAAATTCTGAATAAATATGCATATCACGAATCTGGCAAAATGAGTTGTTTTCGTTTTCCTATCAAAATAATTAATTTATTCATAATCATCTTTCCTTTCATTCGACATCTGTAATGTTATAAATAGCGCGTAGAAATATTGACGACAAGATGTAACATAATATCAATATCGAATTAGTATAGCGATTTATTATAGAATTTTATTTCCTTTTAAAAGAATGTTGATGCTATTATTCTGGAAAATTTGATAACAAGAACCCCTATCAGACCAATTTTTCAGATCTTTTTTTTACTTATAAAATTTTATTTTCAACGAACTCTTAGTATTTTGATAGACTGCCATGAAATCACAGGCATACTTGCTGAGATTGCAAAGATCAAAAATATAGGCTCATATAGTATCATATCATAATATTTTCAGATTATATATATAATTTGAAATTCAATACACGCGCGTGGGTCGGCCTTGTTCAATAATACGTTGTCGAAGCAGTAGGTTTGTTGATATGGTCAGTCAAAGCGCTTATGTCAGTAAGTAACGAAGTGGCTAATTGGTTAGTGCTCTGGTATAATAATTTCAGGGTCGTCAGTTCAAATCCGCCGTTCGGAAACCTTTTATCAACGATTTTTCTTTTTTTTTAATATGAAGCAGTAAATCATTTTTAATTAACAAAAGATATCGTTTGATCATGTTAATAACAGAAATCAGTGGACCATGTGTCTTGTTTAAGCTAAATTAATTTAATATTGAATCTATCGCATGCAATGCCACGAGTTTCACTGGCCACACTTTGACGGCGGCATTATTTTGTGAACACCACATTAGTGTTGTATATATTGCAATAAAGATTTATGAATCCGAACCGAACGCGATCCGATCGTATCGGGTCAGATTCGGGTTAATATTTTAGATCTTCGGATCGGATCGGATTTGTAGTGATTTTTTATGGATAGTTTCAGATTTCGAAATTTGACTGAGTATTTGTAATTTATAATAATTAATGTGTTCTGGCCTCCTTTCAGCACATAAAATATTGTTTTTCTATGTAGATATAGCTACGTTAAATTATACATTTCAATCGACTCAATTGATGTGAAATAAATTAAACTTTTATTAAAGGAATGATTAAGATGTATTGATTAATGCTACATCGTTTCAATGCATATTGTCTCTCATGTTCTCCTCCAGAGTTCATACTCCGTATTATACAGCGATAGAAAGCTTAGTCAATTGTTTAATTATAAGTGATCTGAAAGTTTTATCATAGAAGGTCCATTATGGACTACACTCATAGCTAGTATGTATATAGTAGTTAATTATAGTTTTTTTTTACAATGATATTAACTTTGAACAATCCTAATTAAATAACTAACTAGTTATGACAAATCTGGTATAATGTGTGATAATTATTAATTGTTCTACCACTGTTTAATACAACCAAAATAGAGTATAATCTAATATCTATTTTTTTATTTCTTTTTTCGTTATTCTTTTTCTTTTTTTTGAATATTTTATAATCCTCTTGCACGATAATAGTTGAGTACAAATGCCCCAAGAACATTGTTCATGATAGTAGGTGGATCCGAGAATAAGAAGTGAATCATTTCTTCAGTTGTCGACGAGCTAAAACTACTATACATTCTATTTGTTGCATTATAGAAGGATATCCTAATATTATGATTTGTAAAGAAGAGAAAAAGAAAGGTGAATTTCGTCATCAATATCATCTGTGTTGCAAACTGGACGCAGGCGATCTTTGTATGGGATACCAATATGGCGTCCTGTTTGTACAATTCATTTATGAGAACTTACTCTCAGTTTAGTTAACGCTATCCTAGCTTTTGTATGAGGTATAAGTAGGTAGTTTTGAAATTGAAACTTTGATTTAATTTTTCGATAAAGGTTCAATTGATTAGAGTTTTGATTAGCGGTGAGATCATTTTCAAATAGTTGAACAAATTCATACGTCAAATCTTGCTCTACTGCTTTTATAAATAAGTTTTGGGAAGTCAAGGTTGATAAATCCTTATTGCAAAGGAGTGTAAAATCAACTCCAAATTCTCTCAAAATATTTTTGACATTTGCAAGCCTAGTAAGGGGAGAATTATCGAAGACTTGTTCTCCAAAAGCTTTATATACTAATGAATTTTGATCAAAGTTTAACAAATGAATACATAGTATATAATTATTTTAACATTATTATCGATAATTAATGGTAATAATGCTAAGTCACCGCGTATCGCAGTGAGGGTAACATTCTTTGTTAACATGATGATGATGATGATGATGATGATGATGATAATGTTTTCTATAGTTTCATATATTATAACATGTCAAAATTGTTTAAAATGTCAGCTTATATACTTTGCAATAATCAATGATATGTTGACAGTTTCATATGCTTGAAGATGTGATGTTGTTTAAAATGTAACTAATGATATAATTACTGTTGATATAAATAATATTAAGAAGTATAATTACTCATAATTAATCAAGCATCATTTGCTAATTAGAATACGTTCGGTGATAGGTATGTAATGCATGTAAAGTATATTATTGCGTGCAACAGGTGTAAATGGAAATCAATGTAAGATAATCAGATATCACTGAATTGATGGCATGTTGCTTTTGTCTTGATGTGCAAATTTCCATAAAATACATGACGGAATGATTTTGACTGTAATTTGTTATATGTAAAGTTTGATGATGCTAATTTCCACCAAAATGCCTACCTTAAGGAGACGAATGATGTACGTTTCACATGTGTTGCTATATTTATTGTTCTGATCGATATCTAATTTTCATTGTTGTTTTCATGAGTGATTGGAATCCTTTCCAACTGCGCCAATTAATCCCCTTTAAATTTGTGAAACCTGCTTCAAACATATTACCATTGAGGTTCGATAAATAGCAGGAGTTATACCACCATGCTCCATGCGACAATTCTGTGCAATCAGCAGGATAGTACTCATTATCAGAATCTTTGGTAGAAAATTTTGAGCCACTGTGATAACTAAATGAGTCACCAGCATTTCCTGAATATTATAAAGATAGATTGCGTAACTTGAAAGAAATATGATTTGAAAAATGTCAAATCCGAGGGTGGTACTTCAGTATTTCTTTTTTAGATAAAATACGATCAAAACAAAGGTAAAATTCTAAAAGATTTGAAAATCTTCAAATTGACAACATAAAATTTCACAATAATCTAGAAAAGTCACCCCTAGTATTACCATCAATAAAAAAACATTTCTAGCTAGTTCTACGAGCTGTAATAACCAGAAATATGCGGTAATACAGCCTTAAAGTTTCGATGACATAATCAAAATATTGAAAACATATATTGACCATAAAGTGTTAGTACGCAGTAGCCATTTTGGGTTCTTCTGTTACAAATACACAGATGTCAGAAGAAACTAGAAAGCATGAGAAAAAGAAAAGGTGATAGGATTATTGTCTTTCAGCTTTCGAGTATCCCCAAGTATCTCAGGTGTTGATATCAGAGAACCCAAATGCAAGACGGCCGTGAAGAAACCCTTTGTTAAATAGAATACATTTTCATATTTTCAAACGAGTTTAACTCAAGCCATTTGCCTGATTAGATCAATTTTCTCATTTTAAATCTTTACGATTTTGTCATATTTTTCCTTTCTTCGAAACGCAGACTAGGTTCAGATCGTAATTAAGATTATTTTGAAAAGTTTGATTTTGCAAGCTTTGCCAGACTTGTTGAGCTCTTTATTCTGTCTTCTAATTATGTTGTCAAGCAAAGTGATGCCAATATGGAGAATATTCCGAATAATATGGCATTAACGATGCGAACATAATCAAATTAGTTTTTACAATTCTTTGCAAATTTTGAGTGTTTATATCTCTAATACGATGCCCAAGCCGTTTTGGCAATCCATCACGAGAGTTAGCCAATCAAATCACTAAGAACTACGTTCCGAAATTTTACGAGATTTGTAATAATTATTATATTATCTTTGATTGAATGCTTATATACTATAACAATAAGTGAAAAAATTTATGAAGATTTTTAATGTATAAGGCTTGATATATGCAATTTTATTGTTGTTTATCATCCATAAATTGTGCAGTTTTATGATATTGTGAGATTTTTTTATATGTTTATGTTAATATATACACATGAATTCTTCATTATGCATGGAGTCCACAACTTGTAAAAGATATATGTAGTGAACTGAAAAAATTCAACAAAAATTTACACGTTATCTGTGTTGGGTATCTGGAATCAAATTCGATATCTACAAGTACAGACTAGATGCTTTAGACATTGAGACGCTTGAGCTACGTCGATTGAAGCAAGGTCTATATATGGTAATTAAAATCGTTAAAGGATTAGTCGAAGTAATCTTTAATGATGTTTTAGTCTAAAAAAGTCAAAATATGACCTTTGCGGACATTATCTGCAATTAAAATGTGAAGAAATCCCTAAACCAGCCTCGTCAAGCATGCATTCGACATACGAACGATTTCATGGTGGAACGATCTACCTAATAATGTAGTGATATGTGGAAATATCTCAAGCTTTTAATCAGAACTGAAACATATGACAAAAATACATACATTCATTTTTTTAAGGATGTATGACATAATAGTATATCGTATGCTTGGATATTCAATGTCTTAAATGTTATTGTTACCTTGAAATGACAGAAATTTACCTGAAAATCCAGTAACAGTTAGACGATACTGTTGACTCTCATCATCAATTTGAAAATGATCATATTCAGCATATTTCCATTCTTGTCCATCAAATAAATCAAATTTTATCATTGCATTACCCATTTTTGTTAATTCATGAATGACATCATTTCCAAGCCAAAACTCAGAAGATAGATTACCAAAACCAGTTTTGTAGTCATTCCAATCACGATAGAAATCAATGCTACCATCTTGTCGTTTTTGAATTTGAATCCATGCTAATTGAATCAGAAATGAGTTTTATTACAATTTATAAATTATTTGTAATGGCAGCCGTATGGAAAGATACCAAATTCCACCAGGAAGTTCAGTTACATTTATTACACAATAATTTCCACAGTAATCCGTTATAGAAGCTGATGTTTTAAACATTTTCATCTGTACTATATTCTGAAAATCATTGGACTAGGGTTCTGGGTAACTTGTAAGGCCAGAGGAGATATTTCACTCTTTCTACCTATTTGCAAAATACAGCAGCGGAATATAAATAATTAGGTTTGCGAAGCTTTAGATCATTTTGAATTGATTTCAATTTTTCAATTGCTTCAAAATATTTTTTCATTGTAAGATTAAATTAACAAATATTCCATATGAAATAAGCATGCGACGGAAGACTTTTTAACACATAGTCATGTATACCCCACTACCATGCAGGAAAAATGTTGTTTTTCATCATCATCTTCTTGTTCTGTGAACATCCGGTGACCGCATAATGCTTTGAGTGAAATAGTTCGGGCTGACATATCTGTTCAGCATAAACTGATATAGTATCTATTATGATTCATTGAGACTCTACAAAAGGTAGCAATCAGAACCTGGTCAGAGCTAACAAGTACACAATATTCACACACGTTCACTTATATATGCTCTCTAGGTATGATAAAAGCTACCATAAATTAAGCAACACTTCCTTCAAAAATCAGCAGCAAAAATTTAGCAATTCAAACACGGAAGAGATTGGTTTTGTAGGGAGACACATACTTGGAAGGTTAATTTGACAATTCGCGAATCGATGTTTGTTGCGTTTTTTTGCCAGTACGTAAGCATCAAATATGGAAAAACGTTATTGAAATATTTTATATATAATTTTGACAGAAATAATAATGGTACAAAAGCACAGAAGGTTATTAGACAACATAATTTGGTGCAACAGCAGGAGACAATATTATCAAATTTAAAATCCATTAGAAAAAAGCGTGTCAGTAATTATGACATGTACAATGTTCTTTCTTTTTAATTGCCCTTAAATTTCGAACCACTTTTCAACTGAATCTATTGCCACATTCTAAACAGGCGATTTAATGAGTACCATTATACGTCAAGTGAATCCAAACTTTAATACTTCTTTAGAATCCTGTAAGCAATATTTGAAAATGGCTGTGAAAAAATTATTGCAGAAATATTTCGTCTATTGGACACCTTCTTTAACGACTATTATACGTATGAGGAAATTTTCTTAAAACAAAGGATTTTGGTGAGTTCTGTACTTGAGTGTTCAAATTTGGCTTAATATTGGAAATATACACCATCTTATTTATTAGGCAATCAAACTTGTTTGAACCACTGTACAAAATGCTAAAGTGTTGGGAAATGTCATTATGTTTAAAGACAAAATTAGAAGCATTGCGTAGATGGATTCAAACAGCAGGAAGCGGTGATAATAAAGAGGTTGATAAAAATGTCGGCGTGTGTAGCCAAACCTAATTGACCAAACTTGAAATGGAATACAAGACTTTGCCTTGTTAAATTTCTGGTTTCTCATCTCTATGACGAAGATCATATATCAGATTTCGGCTAGTGAAGATAAGGTTTAACGGGCGTATAAGGATGCTGCAGCTCAAACGTAGAAGACGTTGATTCATCAAATCGTTCGGCTTTTTATCCGTAGGGTAAATAGATATAAAAACTAAGTCCTTGCTAGAAGAAATTTCATGTTTTTTGTTAAAATAATTATAATAAAACTTTGTGGGTTTTCAATAATTCATCAAGATGAGTTAGGTGGGATCGGAGAGGTCGGAATTCTTTGCTGTTTTTTCGCCTAAAGTTCTATTGAGAAATATGATCACCTCTTTTTCTTTATAAATTAATAGGTGAGAATGTTTTGGTTTTGACCTTTTGACATTTTTCTGTTAAATCTATTGAAAAAGCTTTAAGTAAGCGGAAATGTATATACATATTTATCTAGCATGACGACAAATTTCCAATGTCCGGCTTGGTAACAATGATTATATCTCGCTTCTGTTAAAGGATGCAACAGCTTTTAATTAGGATCTATAGACGAGCAAACTTGCATATTAGATCAAAAGTAATAATTATAATAACTATTTAATAATGATCTCAATGTTGTGCTTGTCAACTCCTTTTTATCAACAGGAAAGTCATTGCCGCTTTGTCTATATAAATTCTCAAAATCGGCAACGATTTCTATGTTGTCTTTGTTGGTAGCTCGTTGGGTTAATGAAAAATGTAACCCAGTTAATAGTCCCCATTCATTATTTTTATAATAATAAAATATGACTGAATTAAATAAGTTGGATATCAGACTTTTTTGCAAAATAATAATGCAATCATTTACACTATCCTGCTGTTAATCAAAATAATGGCTCTAGAATATCCTGTGGTTCATTTCTTGCTCTATTATCGGTACATATACGATATGAGACCGTTTCGCATGGAAACTCGATATATGGAAACTAGACTTAAGTCCGTTAAGGTTTCACATACTCCTGAGCTAATATAGGGGTTAGGATGCCAGATTAGGATGTCATCACGGAATATTTTTCTCTAAAGTCTTCCATCTGTCAAAAAGCAGATGGTAGCTTATGTGACTACAAAAAAGTCAAGGATGTGCTAACCTGAATAAGGTTCAGCTACTTAATATATAATATTTTTTGAAATGCGAGACCACTGCCATCTTCATTTATCCATATTAATTAAGCACTACCCAATAAAACATACTTGAAGATTCATGTGTTTGCACGGATGTGTTTGTAGTATATTTGCTGATATAAAGTACTTACAGCGGAAATCTAGTAACAATATTTTCCTAGCCATAGTGAATTTACTGAACAATAAAATCGTAGAATATCAACTGCTTCTTGATGGTAAAACTGAATAGTGTATGAAACTCTACCTGTAGAATTTGCGTCCACTTCAACATAAAGAGGAACATCCTTTTGTAAAATACTAATGTTGTAGATTCCGGTTTCAGAAAATGTAACAGTGTCTGGACCATCTAAAATATAGAGAATATAGTTATCATCATCATCATCATCATCAGCATCATCATCATCATCATCATCATCATCATCATCATCATCATCATCATCATCATTATCATCATCATCATCATCATCAAGTTATCGTCGTCAAGTTAAGTCACGAATAACAATCCTCGCTATTATCATAGTTATTACAACGATGATTTAGGTATAAATACCAATGGAAATATGCTTCTGAAAGGGTAAGAGTATCTTAAGTATTAGTTGTATATTTATTTACAAAAATGATGGAATGTGAAGAGCAAAACGATGAAAATTATTCTAACATCCTAAACATTTTAAATAAAATGGCAAATAAACTTGATCCGGAAATGATTATTACCACTAACATAGAGCCGAAATATAGAGATGGAGATGTATTACATCAAATTAAATTCAAAACTAACCAAAATGAAATATGGATGTCTGCATGTAAAATATACTTTGAATCTTTGGGCATGATTCCATGGATAAAAGACACTAAGGGCGAAGGCCGAAAAGTTTCAGTCATTTCCCCAAGGTCAAATAAGAAACACAAAATTCTGACAATGACATTTTTTTCAAGTGGAACAGTAATGACATCAGGGAAAGAGTTAACATTATTCATAAACAAATACTTTGACAAAATAAAAGAATCCCTTCACAAGGTATACACAGAAAACAATAGTAAAAATAAATTTATTGGAGATAGCGAACACAAAGAAGGATATTTGCTTGCAAAACCTTGTTACAAAACACCACGTGGGAACACACCGACAAACACATTATCAACTCCTACGTCCACACCTAATACCCCGTCTCCTATTCAAAGACCTAATAAACAAAGTTTATCAGTGCAACGTTCATTAACTTCCGACTCAGAAACAGAGGACGAAATATTATTTCACAGTGAAAGTGAGGAAGAGCTGAGCCAATCAGTTGTTACGGTAAAAAAAAAATTAAACACACGGAAAAGTACGATGACTATCCGCTCAGTCGATTCCGCGACCGTTACAACACCGGTTAATTCACAGCCAACAACAGGCCAATTGCGAAATCTTCAAACAGACATTCTAACACTTAAGGAAACCTGCAGATTATACAGAAACACGATCTCTAAAGTAGAGCAGGAAAATCAATCTCTGCAGGCCACTATTACTGATCTTAAGAATGAATTGAAGAACAACTCTTCAAAACACGACACTGAAATTAATCAGATCAAAAATCGCTTGTCTGCCACAGAAACAAGCATAGCTGAAATGAAACATTATATGTCCAAAAAAACAACAACTACTTCTTCAACCCATATTAATCAGAATAGCACGCATGGAAACAATAACAATAACAATGTCAACAGCTCAAGGCCACAAAGTCAAGTAGACAACACAGGCACCCCACTTGACCTTTTGATTGTAGCCGACTCACACATTCGTCACGTCATCCCTACAAAAATTGCAAAATCATCCAAAGCTAAAAAAGTCATCTGTCAGGGAATGCCCACTCACCAGTTTGTCACAGAAATAGAAAACATTGCAAAAACTAACACTAATTACAAATACATAATTCTTCATTTTGGCTCACATGATTCCCATGAAAAGATTGAGAAAGTATCTCTAGCCGACATTACTACGGCAATCATGAAAACAAAAACTTTATTCCCAAGTTCTCAAATTTATTATTCTTCAATGTTACCAAAGCCTGAAAATAGTTCAATATTAATAACAATGCGTCTAAATGATCAATTAGAAACATTTTGCACATCTAAAAACATCACCTTCATTAACAACAGCAGGATATTTGTCACCAAGAATAACGGGACCCTAGAACAAAACAAACCACTTTTTTTACAGGATAGTATTTATACAAATACACACGGGACAAAGCTACTATCCAGAAACTTCATCAGAGCTATACACACCCAACAGCATGATATGATTACACCAAATATTCAACATATTCCGCAAATGAATGTAGATCAAAGAATGCCTAGTATATCTCCTATGACCACCGAGTCCAACCAATCAGAATCGGTTATTCATCCATTAATGAGCCAACACCTAAAGCAACCCAATTATGTTATTCCACCGAGAAATAGAGAGGAGATAATGCAACAGACTCTTTCAGATTTCATGAAACTTTTTCATAACCGATTTAGTAATTCTGTCGAATTTACGTCTACTATACCCCCTCAAGAAATGGCAAGACCATTAAACTTAATGCCTACTCTCCATCGCAGTACCGATAGAAGTTACGATGCTCATTCAGCATGGGAAAATATTCCGCCACAAATATATCAACATCCACAAAGACATTATTAAAAATGATTTACATATACAATTACAAGATTATTAAAAAGATATACATCAAGTACACGTTTATGAAGAATATCCATAGAAGTTACCATTCAGGTAAGTTTATGTGTGATATCATTGATATCGTAGCTACTGAAACTAGCTATAGTAATGTTAAGAATAGTTTAAAAAATATTTTTATTAGAAATAGCGTTACAATAGATATAGTAAAGCCCTTACATTCGAGAGATGTGTCTCATCCCTCGAAAATCTCCAATATAAACTATGGAAATCCCTGAAAATCTTACTTTTACCTTTTGGAACATCAACGGTCTGGGCTCTAAGCTAGCGAATCCTGATTTTCAAAAATTTTTAAAAAGTGATGTCATTTTTCTTAGCGAAACATGGACTCAAAGGTCATCACATTTTCACCCTTCCCCAAATTATGATATAATTTATAAACATAGAACAAGTAAACAACCAAATTGTAGTAGAGGTTCAGGAGGATTAGCAGTCCTCATAAAGTGTAATATTAAACATGCGTTTACCGAAATTCCGTCAAATTCAGAAGATATAATGTGGTTAAAAATGAATAGGTTAGCTTTTGGTCTCAATAATGACTTGTATATTGCTTTCGTATATGTTAGTCCACAATACTCTTCGGTAAATCCTATTCATAAAAATCAGGTATTTGAAATTTTGCAAAACGAATTGATAAATGTACCGGGTGGTTGCGATGTGCTGGTTGGCGGCGACTTCAATGCTCGACTAGGCAAATTAAATGATTTTATTTCCAATGATGATGACTCCTTTTTTGATTTACCTCCAATGTATGTACCCGATTATCACAATTTAGTTCTAAGAAAAACTCGAGATAATACAATCAACGACTATAGTAGACATTTAATCAGTATTTGCACTAGCAACCAACTTCGGATCCTTAACGGCCGACTAAAAGGTGACGAGGAAGGTGAATTTACATACCATGGTAATATTGGGTCTAGTCTCGTCGATTTTGTTTTGGCCTCAGAACAATTGTACTTACAATCACCATCAGTTCTCAAATCAATCAAAATCGATAAAGATGCATTGCTACTTTCAGATCATTGCTCAATTAATTTGTCTCTTAACGTTACTCTAAGGCATAACAACAATGATTGCTCAAGCATTCTTGTCGAAGAGAGACCACCCCGATATTTGTGGTGCGACGAAAAGAAATCTGATTACGCGGAACGATTCTCTAGCGAATCTCATGAACGCCTTATTGAATCACTCTCTTCAGAAATATTAACATCAACTGAAGACATTGACCAGATCATCGATAAAATTTCGGATTTGCTCACAACGTCCGCTCAAGGCATTTTGAAATTAAAAACATTTAAAAAGCAGAAACATGCTAGGCAATTCAAAACACGATGGTACACAAAATCATGTTCTCATATAAAATCACGACTAAATAACATCATCAGACTTTTGAAAAGGCACCCTAATGATCCATTTCTTCGAGGTAGGATTTGCCGGTTAAGAAAGCAATATAAAAAAGAAATCAAACTGTCAAAACGTCAACACAATGATACTGCTTTGCATAATCTAAACAACGCCATGAATAACGATAAAAATAAATTTTGGCAATTAATGAAATCATTTCGAGCTTCTGAAAATAAAAATGAGACACTGCCTGATGCCTATGAGCTCCTATCTCATTTTAAGCAACTCCATGAAGAGAATCCTATCGAGTCAGATACTGTAGATGGGAATTATACTGTTATGCAATCCCAATCTGAATCCAATTTCGTGGGAGATCTCGACAGGGAAATAGACACAAGGGAAATTATCTCTGCCATGAAACTCTTAAAAAAAAAAAAATCACCTGGTAGGGATGGGATATTGGCAGAAATGGTCCATGCAACGGTAGATAAATTTATCGACGTTTACAAAAACCTATTCAATCAAATTTTTCAATCTGGCCACTTTCCAAATTCTTGGAAAGAGTCTTTTATTTTACCCCTTTTTAAATCTGGGGACAAGCTCAACTCAAATAATTACAGAGGAATAAGCCTCACTAGTATTCTTGGTAAATTGTTCTGTCTTATCCTCAATGAGAGGCTCAGGCATTTCCTTGACGTAAATGATATAATTCATGAAGCACAGGGTGGTTTTCAAAAAAATAAACGAACGGCAGATCATTTGTTTTGTCTTAAAACCCTTATTTCGAAGTATACAAAAAATAATAAAAAGCTTTTTACCTGTTTCATTGATTTGAAAAAGGCGTTCGACACTGTTTGGCATCCTGGCCTTTTATTGAAGCTAAAGCAATTAAACATCGATGGAATTTTTTATAAAATAATTGACAACTTATATGTTCATAACAAAGCACATATCATTTACAACAATCTCTTGACTACGTCGATCTCACCCAGTGTTGGCGTTCGCCAAGGGTGTATCCTTAGTCCTAATCTTTTTAATATTTATATCAATGATTTTGCAAAATCTTTAACATGTCAATCAACACATCCAGTTTTTCTTGCTGATAAGCCATTGAATTGTTTAATGTTTGCCGACGATATAGTCTTATTTTCTCAAACCAAAGAGGGTCTCCAAAAATGCATGGAGAAAGCATATCTTTACGCCGAGCAATGGAAGCTCAAAATTAATTATGAAAAGTCAAAATGCATGATCTTCTCAAAAAAATATGTTGATGAGCAACATTTCTTTTCCATTAATAATACCCCCATCGAAATGGTCGACAATTACAAATATCTAGGTTTTTCGTTTCATTGCTCCTCAAAACAATGTTTTGGTATTAAGCAACTTTGCACAAAAGCCGAAAAAGCATGGGCAATAACACAGCGCTCTATGGGGCGGTCGTCAACCAGCTATGTCACAATTCACAAAACAATGTTTACTACCATGATAAAACCCATACTTCTCTATGCTAGTGATGTTTGGGGTGATTCTGTTACTCACATTGAAAATAACCAAATAGAAACTGTACAGCGAGATATTATGCGGAAAATATTAAATGTTAGAAAGAATTCCAGTAAGATAGCTGTTAGAGCGGAATTGGGGATCATCCCTCTACAGATTGACGTTAAAATTAATATGATCAAATTCCTTGTTAGAATGATTAACTCCAAAAAAAGTAGTTTACTGTACAAGGCATTTGGTGAACAAATCGTCAACAGTTCATCAACTTCATGGCTGGGTAAAGTTACACATCATTTGTCCGAAATAGGAATCAATTTACAGCTTTTGATCTCTAAAGAAACTAATCAAAAATCTGATCAAATAAAACTAATCAACTCTATAAAAGATCAATTAAATAACGAATACAAAATCAACTTTGAGCAAACTAATCTTAACTCTAACACTCCAGGTCAATCGAACCAATTGAAATTCTACAAAACAATCAAACATAAATTTGAATTTGAAAATTATTTGCTACTTCCACACAAAAAGTCTAGGATAGCAATAACTCAGATCAGAATCAGTGCTCATAAGCTCGGAGTACAGACCGGACGATATTCTAACATTCCCTACGAGGACCGGTTATGTCCCCATTGCGATAGTGACAGTATCGACGATGAGATACATCTACTCTTTAACTGTAATATAAATAGTAACTTGAGGGTAGCGTTTTTTAATAAAATAGAAAAGTTGCATAACAACTTTCAGGTATTCTCGGATACAGAGAAATTGGAACTGCTCTTTTCCCAAACAGAGTTACAAACAAAGAAACTGTTGGGAAGATTTCTTTACGAATCTTTGCAGAAACGCTATAATAATTTGCAATAGTGAATAATAGAATGACCCATGTTTTGATAATTTTATAACTATATAGTGAATCAATATTATCTTAATATGTTGTTATTTAGAAGCAACAGGGATAAATAGGTTCTTATAACAACTATGCTAAATAAATAATAAATAAAAATATATATATATATACAAATATCGAATAACAACATAATAATATTAAATAATACTTACCACACACCTGTATCTATGTAAACTGGTATATTGGTATTAAATCAAAACAAACAAACAAACATCATCATCATCATCATCATCGTCATCATCATCATCATCATCATCCAATACAATACGTACAATACCGGTAATTTCAACATACAACAAAATCATCCGCAACAAAATCAATACCACTTACAACAACAAATGAGACCTATCCACGCAAATCACAACCAGCAAAATCAACAAATAGGCACTAACATGTCAGTAGGCCCTGGCATGCCATCTGCATACTCGCAGCCCCCCAAAAATCCCCCTCCGTTACTTGGGCCATATCAAAATCATAATACAAGAGAAATGATGCCACCGTATGGAGGTATTAACCTACCCCGCTATAACAACTTTGCACCCCCCCCTAATGACCATGCCTTTCAATCAGCAATATTATATACCAATGAGCACACAAAAACAATGGAATGACACGCTCTTTTACCCACAAAATCAAATGCATAGATGTTATTAACTACACCATGGCACTACCAATGAAAATATTGAAAAGAATGGAGTACTATTGCGTCAAAGCAGATAAGTACTGTACTAATACACTACTAATTATATTACATAAATCAATAGCAGCCTATTATAGTCTACATTTTATTATCGATTTTAGCACTAACATTCCAATTGAATACAATTTCTACTTAGCATATATATATGTAGCAATAATTAAATGTTGCCACAGAAAATGCACTCTTTTCAATATGGAATCCCACATTTTTTTTAATCCCAAACCAATATGATTACAAAATCAAAAAATCTTAACATTACATTTTGGAATGTCAACGGATTAGGATCCAAGTTTGAGAACCCTGATTTTTTAAATATTTTTCAAAATGAAATAATTTTCCTTTGTGAAACATGGTTGAATAATAACAAAACATATGATATTCCACTTAAAAACCAATATACTGCTAATTTCAAAAATAGATCTAAAAAATCCAAAAATAATCTTCGAAATTCAGGAGGAATAATAACTTTAATTAAACATGATATCAAGTGTGGTATCACTGAAATACAATCAGAGTCAGATGACATTGTCTGGCTTAAACTTAATAAAACATTCTTTGCATTTGAAAAGGATTTATATATAGGTTTTTTGTACATCAGCCCCCACGTTTCATCTGTGGACGCTATTCATAAGTCCCATGTTTTTGATATTCTCCAACGTGAACTTATAAACATCCCATGCGATTGTGACGTGGTTCTTGGGGGTGACTTTAACGCGCGAATAGGCAACGCCCAAGATTTTATCGAAAATGACGAAGATATTTTTTTCGATTTACCATCATCATACGAGCTAGATTTTGATATTGTTTCTAGAAAATCACGAGACGACACTCGGAATGAATATTGCAGACATTTGATTGATATATGTACAAGTAACCAGCTGAGAATTCTAAATGGTAGACTGAAAGGAGATGAAAATGGAGAAATGACCTTTTGTAACGCTAAAGGATCGAGCGTGGTAGATTTTGTACTGGCATCTGAAAAATTATATCTGAATGACCAGCATATCCTCAAATCACTTTCTGTTGACCAAGAAGGTTTAATCTATTCTGATCATTGTGCACTGCATCTCAGTTTAACTTTTGACAGTATCATACCAAAGAATACAGTTAATCCTGATATCTTTACTAATACCAGGCCGTCTCGCTATATTTGGTCGCATGATAGAGTATCAGAGTATAGTGCAAAATTTGACCAACTAAAAGTTAGACAGACCCTTCAAGAACTTGAATCGAATATTATCGAAAACGAAGACGACCTCAATAACTTCATAACTACTATAACTGATACATTAACTTTCTCGTGTGATGGCATTTTCAGGCTAAAATCATTCAGCAAACAGATTTCCAAAAGGCAACCCAAAGCAAATTGGTATACAAAAACATGTTCAGGAATAAAATCCCATCTAAACAACATTATTCGGTTATTAAAAGTCAATCCAAGCAACCCTTACCTACGCGGACGTCTCTTCAAAACGCGTAAAGCTTACAAAACCGAGATAAAAAAATCGAAGCAAACTTACAAGGCAACAGTTTTAAATGAAATTAATAATGCTATGTATACCAACAGAAGTAGATTTTGGGAACTTATAAATAATAATCTGAAAAGACAATCGTCAAATGAAAAAATGCCAAACCCTGAAGATTTACTTCTGCATTTTAAAAAATTACACGAAGATACTCTAACCGTCGATGATTCAACTAGCGAAGCATCAATGCCATTACGAGTACCATCATCACCAAGCCTTCTCGATTTTCACGACAGTTCAAATTTAAATCTACCCATAACGGAAGATGAAATTCTGACGTCTTTAAAACTTTTGAAAATTCGAAAATCTCCAGGAACTGATGGTGTCCTATCAGAGATGATTCATTGTACGATTGATAAATTTCTAAAAATATACAAAAAACTTTTCAACAACATTTTACAATGCGGTATTTTCCCTCTGGCTTGGAAAGAATCTATGATCTTACCAATTCACAAATCTGGTGACTTACTCAACCCTTCTAATTATAGAGGAATAAGCTTAACAAGTATCCTTGGTAAACTTTTCTGTATCGTTCTTAACGAAAGACTAAACAATTTTTTGGAAACAAACAAATTAATTCACCCAACCCAAGGAGGTTTCCAAAAAAATCGCCGAACAACCGACCATTTATTCTGCTTAAAAACAATCGTTGCAAAATATACAAAAAACCATCAAAAGCTATATGCCTGCTTCATTGACCTAAAAAAAGCGTTTGATTCTGTTTGACAAAAGAGGCTCCTACAAAAACTAGAGCAACTCAATATCACTGGCAAGTTTTATGACATGATCAAAAGTTTGTACTCTGACAATTCTGCATTCATTATCCATAACAAAAGGCTAACCAAAGCAATCACACCAAACATTGGAGTAAGGCAAGGTTGCATACTTAGCCCAAATCTCTTTAATATCTTTGTAAATGACCTTGCCAAAACCATCACATGTAATTCCTCTGATCCTATTATCTTGCTAGATCAACCATTAAACTGTCTGATGTTTGCAGACGACATTGTTCTTTTTTCCTCCACCCCACAAGGGCTTCAAAACTGTATTAATATAACTTCCCAATATTGCTCCAAATGGAAACTAAATGTCAACCACGACAAGTCAAAATGTATCGTGTTTTCCAAATTACAACCATCGGGACCTTCGCACAATTTTTATATAGACGGGAAACAACTTACTTACACTGATAGTTATAAATATCTTGGATTCACATTCCATAGATCATGCAAGCAGATTTTTGGTATAAAAGAGTTATGTAAAAAAGGTGAAAAGGCCTGGAACATGAGCAGGCGCTCGTTGAAGGGATCCCCCACAAACTACGTTGCTATCCATCATACGCTATATAATACCGTTGTTAAACCAATTCTCCTCTATGCTTCCGACATTTGGGGAGACACTATAACTAGTGAAGAGAACAACATACTGGAAGCACTGCAAAGAGAAATCATGCGCCAAATGCTGAGCGTAAAGGGAAATACGAACACCCTAGCAGTAAGAGGAGATCTAGGCATTGCACCACTGCAGATAGACATTAAAGTCACTGTATTGAAGTACTTGCTACGACTGATCAACTCCGATCGAAGCACGATTATATATAAATCCTTTTCTGAGCAAATGCTCGATAACTCGCCAACATCTTGGCTAGGAAAAGCTAAATCCTTTCTGTCAGAAGTCAACATAGACCTTTCATTATTACTATCCAAAGATACTGCTAATAAATGGAGTAAAAAAAAATTAATCAATACAATCAAAGAAGAGCTAATTGATAAATATTCTGAAAAATTTAAAAACTTAATCACTAACAGCCTAAACAGATCCAATCAATTAAATTTTTATGCAAATATTTATGAAAATTTTGAATTTCAAAGTTACCTACTAATACCAAATGCCTCCGCTAGGCGTGCAATAACTAAACTACGAACTAGTGCACATAAACTCGGGGTTCAGACTGGTAGATACTTTGACATTCCATACCCAGAACGAACATGTAAATTTTGTGATGAAAACTATATTGACAATGAAGTGCACCTTCTGTTTCAATGCATTGATAATACCGATCTACGCGATCAATTTTTCAAAATAGCTGAAGAAGTATATACAAACTTCAGACAGATTGACACCAAAGAACAGTTAAAGGTTTTGTTTACCAAAGCATCATCCCAAATCACAAGAAGACTTGGGATATTTATCTCGAAGTCATTAAAAAAGCGACTTTCTGAAAGTCAAGTTGATGATATTATCTAGCCTGTAGTCATGTAAATAATTTAATTGAATATGTATAGATAAGACTACATCTTACAAACCTGTCACACATCCTGTATTTATTTTGGATATATTGACAATAAATGAAACAAACAAACATCATCATCATCATCAACTTCATCATCACAAAATCAACTTTGAGCAAACTAATCTAAACTCTAACACTCCAGGCCAATCGAACCAATTGAAATTCTACAAAACAATCAAACATAAATTTGAATTTGAAAATTATTTGCTACTTCCACACAAAAAGTCTAGGATAGCAATAACTCAGATCAGAATCAGTGCTCATAAGCTCGGAGTACAGACCGGACGATATTCTAACATTCCCTACGAGGACCGACTATGTCCCCATTGCGATAGTGACAGTATCGACGATGAGATACATCTACTCTTTAACTGTAATATAAATAGTACCTTGAGGGTAGCGTTTTTTAATAAAATAGAAATGTTGCATAACAACTTTCAGGTATTCTCGGATACAGAGAAATTGGAACTGCTCTTTTCCCAAACAGAGTTACAAACAAAGAAACTGTTGGGAAGATTTCTTTACGAATCTTTGCAGAAACGCTATAATAATTTGCAATAGTGAATAATAGAATGACCCATGTTTTGATAATTTTATAACTATATAGTGAATCAATATTATCTTAATATGTTGTTATTTAGAAGCAAACTGGATAAATAGGTTCTTATAACAACTATGCTAAATAAAAAATAAATAAAAATATATATATATATACAAATATCGAATAACAACATAATAATATCAAATAATACTTACCACACACCTGTATCTATGTAAACTGGTATATTGGTATTAAATCAAAACAAACAAACAAACAAACATCATCATCATCATCATCATCATCATCATCATCATCATCATCATCATCTAATGAAACGGTTCATATTTGAAATAAAACCGTTATTATATCACCCAGAATTTATACTGTATTCATCAAATTATGGAATGAAACAGTATTAATATGAAGCATTACGTATAATGGTTACAACCAGCAATAGTTTTGAAATTCTTAATTTGTTGGAAGACAAAGATGGCGGGGAAACAGTATTTACAAGTGCCCTTCAACCTGTATTTGAAGAATGAACGATTGTTTGGTTTCAAATTTATTACAAAAGATATCGCCAGATGGATATTAGCTTCTGTTAGGTATCTACAAAGTATTAATTTAACAAACCATGTGAAAGATAATAAATCGGATAAACGAAAAATAATAAACTTTAAGCCTGGAAGAAGCAAACAGCTTACACTGACATATTTTATATTGACAGGAACAATAATAGTAAATGGTAAGGACCTCGAAAAATTTTCTGAAGAGTATTATAATGAAATTTCAAAATTAATCAATACAAGCACAAATCAAGAACTCGAAAGTGAAAAGACAGACATTGAAAAAAGACAGATGGTTCAAAAATTAAAAAAAATTCAGACACGCAGCAAGCAGAAGAATCCGATTACTCAACAGAAACATCGGAGACATCAGACGATTTCGAAGAAAGCGGAGATGACTTAAGCCAATCTGTAGATACAACACCTCTCAGGCCGAGCATTCTTCTTACTGCAAGAAAACAGAAAACTACGCGAATTCTGGCAACGCCTTCACCAATGCATTAAATTTGCCTTTCACCAATGCATTAAATTTGCCATTCACAATGCCAGCCTCAATCGCTACAGACAAACGAAACAAAGCTTTGGGATGCAATTGATGTTTTAAACACGAAAGTCGATCACCTAGAAAATGAAAACAAGGTTTTAAGGGAACATTTGAAGGAAATAATAGAGCTAAAAAAACATACACAATCACATATCAACGAAAATAATCTCACAAACCGCAAAGAAACCAGACCTATTTCAGCACAACGAAATAAAACAACATCGGATCATTCACAAACTGTTGTCATAACGACACGTCAAAAACTGCTTATTATTAGTGACTCTCATCTCAGGCATATTGACTCAAGGAGAATAGGTAAGTCGGGTAAAGCTGACGAAATAGTATGCCAGGGTAAGCCGACACACGAATTTGCATCAGAAATAGAGAGAATTCACTCAACAACAACAAAATCATTTGAAAATATAATTTTACACGTAGGATCGAATGACATCCACGAAAAGCCTTTGTCCATGAGTATATCTGACATTGAAAAAATTGTAAATAAAATCAGAACACTGTTTGCATCCACAGAATTATACGTTTCTTCTGTTTTACCTAAAACAAATGACGGTAAGATTATTCAAACTATTATAGAATTAAACAAAGCCATCGAGACCTACTGCACGACAAATAATATCAAGTTCATTAATCACAGTAAAACTTTCATTTCCAGTAAAAGCGGTAAAAAAGTTATAAACTCAAGTCTGTTTCTGAGAGATTTAATTTATACTAATGAACATGGCACAAAACTTTTGGCAAGAAATATATGATCAAAGCTATACATCAGGATAATAGCTCAAAAGAGGTAAATGCTGAGCTTACTACAAATACACAACCGAACGATACTAATAATATAGCATCAATTACAGCAGCAGAACGCAGAAAAGATCCATAAATAGCGCAGGAAATCGATAATCACCGTGCCATTCCGGTTTAGCTAAATGAAAGCGAGCTACCACTTTTACATAGAGAAGGTTCACCGTTTCAAGTTAATTCTAATAATAATGATCATCAACAGACAGAACAACGATTCCATGATTTACCAGCACCGCAGTATCGTAGACATCATAATCCATATGTACAATTTACAAATCTAAACCACCCTCAACACTGGCAGAGACAAATGGGTGCACCCAGCTGCCATCATATGTCTGGTTATCCAATTGCAAACTTTTCTATTCCATCTGGTTTTCATAACTTTCACTCTCATCCAATCGACAACAATATTAATTATTACAATCACGCACCATTTAAATACCAAGGTAATTGGCCTGCGAACACATCAGTACCACATCTCAGGCATCCTACTAATATGCCCGTCATCACCATCTCGTATGACCAACGCTTGTATCAATGATGGTTGAATTATCGCTAGTTATATTATTAACCGAGAGAAGTAATGAGAAGACAACAAAAGAATTATATGCCGCTAAGTTTAGTATAGTTATATCTTTGTTTATTATAGTGATGCATTGCCCTTCTTTCTATTCTTCCTTACATACAGTGATTGACAACTATACTTACAATGACATCTTCTAAAAATGAATTAAATATTTCCTTTTGGAATGTAAATGGTATGAAACGAAAAACAGATAATCCAGATTTTCTAATAGAACTCAAAGGAGATATTATTTGTCTTAGTGAAAACTGGTTTGATGATAATTCACCTAATTTTAATATAAAAGGTTATAGTATATTAACTAAATTTAGAAAATGCTCAAACTTAAATGCTACCAGAAATTCTGGTGGATTGATAACGTTGATCGATGAAACAATTAAAAGGGGAATAACTGAAATTCCTTTATTTTCAGAAAATATAATGTGGCTAAAATTGAGCAACGCATTTTTTGGATTAAATAGGGATATTTTTGTAGCTTCTCTCTATATTAGTCCTGAATCTTCACATGTAGACAATAGACATAAAATTCAAGTGTTTGAAGATCTTCAAAATGACATTCTGAAATTCCCTTCAACTTGCAGCATACTGGTTGGTGGTGATTTCAATGCGCGCGTTGGTCAAATGCTAGATTTCATTTTGGATGATGCTGACGATGAAGTGTTTCACAACATGCCTCCGTCATATGAGCCCGACTCTCATTTATAAACTCGGACGACCCAGGATAAAATTATTAACAACTACGGTAAAATCCTTATTACTTTTTGTTTGACTAATCAGTTACGTATATTGAACGGTAGAACACCTGGAGATGACAAAGGAAAACTATCTTTTTGCGTTCCACATAGTTCAAGTTTGGTAGATTTTGTCTTGACATCTGAAAACTTTCTTCTAGAGACGCAAGAGTCACTTATTTTTTTCGAAATAAAAGAGGAAGGGTTAATTTTTTCCGACCATTGTATTGTAAATATTTCATTGCCAGTTATGTCGTTTGAAACGGGCATACATCAGTCTTCATCAATTTCGAATGTCCGACCATCTCGTTTTCTCTGGTCTAAAAATCATGCTCATGATTTTCGACTTGACTTCAATGCCAAACTGATAGATAAACTTTGCTCAACAACTATCCAGTCGGAGACAGACATAAATGAATCTGTCTTAGCACTGAGTAAGGTGTTTCACCTCTCTGAGAAAGCAACACTCAAATGCAAATCTTATTCAAAGAAATCTTTCGCACGAAATTTCAAAAGTTCGTGGTATACAAATTCCTGTTCTTCGATAAAATCGCAGTTGAATAATGTTATACGTCTTTTAAAAAACTCGCCTTCCAATCCTTATCTGCTGGTCGTTTATTCACTTTGAAAAAGGAATATAAAAAACAAATTAGAAATTCAAAAATGACACAGCGTATTTCAACTTTACAAGAGTTAAATCAAAATCTGTCTAAAGACAGAAGTAAATTTTGGCGATTTCTGAAAGCAGCGAATGGGGAAAATACAATTAATACTACACTGCCAGATCCCGATAATTTACTGCAACATTTTAAAAAACTGCATGAATCGACTACACTAGAACAGCAAAATCGCGATATTTCTATGTCAAATGTCCTCCATAATCACACATCGGAACAAAACTCAGAACACAGCCAAAACCAATTAATCACAGAAAAGGAAATTAAAATCGCTATTTCATTACTGAAATCAAACAAAACTCCAGGAAAAGATGGAATACTAGCAGAAATGATTAAAGTTACATCAAATATCTGTCTACCGCTTTATGTTAAACTCCTATAATACAATTTTTCAGTCAGGCTATTTCCCATTGGAGTGAAAGGAGTCTCTCATTCTTCCACTATACAAATATGGTGACAAACTAAATGCATCAAATTATCGTGGCATTAGTTTAACAAGCATCTTAGGAAAACTGTTCTGTTTAATATTAAATAAACGCTTGACTTTTCATTTGAAATCAACCAAAACAATTGTAAATTTGCAAGCAGGTTTCCAAGAAGGAAGAAGAACCACAGACCACCTCTTTTGTTTGAAAACCATTTTGTCAAAGTACACTAAGTGCAATCAACCACTATTTACATGTTTTATCGACCTAAGAAAAGCATTCGATACCGTTTCGCATTGCTTAAACTCAAGCGATTAAACCTAGCCGGCAATTTTTATAACATTATCAATAGTTTATATTCAAATAATAAGGCACAAATTATTTACAACAATTTTACAACAACATCTATTTTTCCAAATGTCGGTGTTCGACAATGATGTGTACTTAGTACAACGCTGTTTAACATTTTCATCAATGATATAGCCCAAGATATGTCTTGTCCATCAACTGCACCGATTACTTTGTTAGATCAGAAACTAAATTGCTTATTATTCGCCGACGATATAGTGCTATTCTCTACCAGCAAGGAAGGCTTGCAAAACTGCCTTAACATCACTGAGAAATATTGTAATAAATGGCAGCTACAAATTAATATGGAAAATTCAAAAGTAATGATTTTTCAAAAAGTTAAGCAGGGTAATATTGTTTACCCCGTTTTTTTACGTTGGAAGCAATCTTTTGACTGAGACTGTTTCATACAAATACCTGGGCTTCAATTCCACTTGTAAGCAAGCAAATGGTAATAAGATCTATGTGTAAAGGTTTAAAAAGCATGGTGTTTGACATCGCGTGTAATGAGAAAATCACCAACCAGTCATGTTCGAATATTCAAAACTATATATCAAACAATGATAAAGCCCATTGTACTTTATGGAAGTGATGTCTGTGGTGATTCTATTAGAGACAAAGAAAGCAACCAATTAGATGCCTTTCAAAAAAAGTAATGCGTTATAATATGCTAAATGTACCAAAGAATGTTACCCTGACTGCGATACGCGGTGACTTTGCATTATTACCATTAATTATCGATGTTAAAGTTAAAATAATTAAATACTGTATTCATTTGTTAAACTCTGATCAAAATTTACTAGTATAAAGATTTTGGAGAACAAGTCTCAGATACTTTTCCCCTTACATGGCTTGAAAATGTCACAAACATTTTGAGAGAATTTGGAGTTGACTTTACACTCCTTTGCAATAAGGATTTATCAACCTTGACTTCCCAAAACTTATTTATAAAAGCAGTAGAGCAAGATTTGACGTATGAATTTATTCAACTATTTGAAAATGATCTCACCGCTAATCAAAACTCTAATCAATTGAACTTTTATCGAAAAATTAAATCAAAGTTTCAATTTCAAAACTACCTACTTATACCTCATACAAAAGCTAGTATAGCGTTAAGTAAACTGAGAGTAAGTTCTCATAAATTAACTGTACTAACAGAACGCCATATTGCTATCCCATACGAAGATCGCCTGTGTCCAGTTTGCAACACAGATGATATTGATGACGAAATTCACCTTCTCTTTTTATGTTCTTCAAATCATAATAATAGGATATCTATCCTTCTATAATGCAATAAATATAATGTATAGTAGTTTTAGCTCGTCGACAACTGAAGAAAAGATTCACTTCTTTTCGAACCCACCTACTATCGTGAATAATGTTCTTGAGGGCATTTGTACTCAACTGTTATCGTGCAAGAGGCTTATAAAATATATAAAAAAAGAAGTAAATAAATAACAAAAATAGATTATAGATTATACTATATTTTTGGTTGTATTAAACAGTGGTAGAACAATAAATAATTATCGCATATTTTACCAGATTTGTAATAATTGGTCACTTATTTTATTAGGATTGTTAATAGTTACTGTCATTGTAAAAAAAAAAAAACTATAATTAAATATTATTTACATATATGTTATATAAATAGAACATAATTATGTAATTATCATACATCCTGTAAAATTGAGTATATTGATATTAAAGTGACAACAACAACAACATCATCATTTATTCAGAAACTTTTAAGTTATATCTAGTAATTTAGTTTCATAGGACTGATACAGTTGCATACAAAGCTGAGTTAACAGGAAAACAGACATTAACTAATAAAGGGTTTAAAAAACAGGAAAGACACGTAAGTATAAAGTATCTTAAGAACGAAGTGCTTCTCAAGCATACATTTAAAAGTACGTCTGCTTTGGACGTCTTTCATTGCAGACGGTAGAACGTTCCTCTTTTGCGCACCAGCATATTGAAATGAATGGCGATGGCTCGACTTTATGTAAATGTCACTGTGGGCGTAAGATCTTGTTCTGGTGGAGTACGGCAGTGGAAAGAAATTTTAAAGCAAAGAAGGAGTGACAACGCATCGACTTATTTTCATTTCTCCTCTCAACAATAGCTCGAAATAAAATGCTATCTCGAGGAGGATAACTTATGAGCCGATTCAATTTCGCTATTTCTTCAGTCTTAAGTAATCAAATACTTCATTGTTACATTTTTGAACCAAAAAAATGAGATTCAACCTATTCACTTTTGATTTATTGACGGCTACTTCAACCTAAAATGTGTAAGCAATACGCATAACATACTGTTATCTACTGTATATACTACAAGTTTCAAAATGTAGATCAAATATTTTTTCAAGAAAGCGAATTAACATGGTATTTTTGTTCGTAAGAAATCGCTGATTACCGACAATACAAAAAGATTATTTTCGTATTTTCCACCGTAATATAAAAGCTCAGTTTTCTCTTCATAAATCCGAGAACAATAACAAAACCAAAATAAATAAAAATAGGAGATCACCAGCATAATTTTTTAACTAGGTACTACAGTAAGAACTGTTTATAACGGCGCCATTGGGGTATCTAAAAAGTACGTCATAGGCGATGTGCCGTTATAGCCGATATTACCTCATAATAATAGAACAATAGATTTCTCAATTTTGATTCTGATGATGCATGCGCACTAATATAACAAAACCATAAAACCATACTTGTTGTCGAATTCGCATGTTTAATTCGAGAATAGCTCCATTCCAATACAATGATTATGTAATGTACCCCGTAGTGCCAAGAATCAAGCCATCGCGAATTTGCGGGCGCGTCAAAATCTCAAAAATCGTGCCAAAACATTAACATTTTGAAGCAAAATCTGCTATTTTGAATAAATATGCATTATCAATCAGCCCAACCCAGCCAATTATGATATTTCGACATGACAAGAAACATAAAAATGATAATAAATTTTGGTTACCTTTAAACAAATTCCCCTCCAAGCGTGTCAAACATCGTCAATTTGCAAACCTATCAACAAGGGTTTGTATGGCCAAGTAAAATAACGCGAGTCAAAACGCATGCAAAAAGTCAAGATAACGTCAAATTTAGTGAAAGGAAGTCACCAACCCAGTTGGTTCCTGGTAGGGAAACCTATGATTGGTCAGTTTATATTTATTTTTAGACATAAACATGAGTAAAATTCCCCTCCAAGGCATTTGTTTACAGTCAACTAGCATTGCCTTTCGTGTCCGCCATTGTTCTATCGAGATATTTCACACTTGCAGTTTGATGTTTATTCTTTGTAGACTTTTAACAATCTGGTATATATTATTCTTGATAACGGCTAAGGAATGCTATATGTATCCAGTTAAATCAATAATGTAACCATCTATCTTACTTTTGAGTATTGAATTATTGGGATGTTTTCAGAATTGTGGTTATCACTTCTACTTGTTATACTTATATAGTCACTATATAAGAAGATATTAAGGATAGATTGCAGATATTTTGCAAGGGGTCTTTCCAACATAATGTAAATTTAATAACATATCCTAACTTATTAACTCGTTTAGATAAATAAAATAACGTATTTATTATGTCGTACACTGAGATATGTTGTAGTAATGTTCCCGAAAATTGACAGTTGACCCTATGGGAAAACTCCCTTAAGCCCCTGATGTTCGTTGCACGCAAACAATTGAGCGGCGGGAATAAAACAAATCAGTCTAAGGATTTCACAGTAGTCTTGGAGACAGGAATGAGAGTGAGATGAGATTATTATATCCAGATATGATTGTAATGTAGTAGTGTTCCCAAAAGATTATGAATTAAGGATTATTGAAGTACTCAAATCAAGGTAGACTACAGTGATTAAATACATAGTTGTTATAGTAATTCCTATGTACTGTACAAAAAGCTGATAAAATACTAACAGATAATGATATGAGATTATTATATCCAAATGTGCTGCTGATGTACGATAGTGCTCGCAAAAGTCTACCATATGGCATATGGTTCAACGCACCTGCGCAATGAATCTGCTATGCGAATAGAAACATCAGACTAGAAACTCTAAAATGGTCTGGACAGAACATTAAAGTGAAATAACAATTCACATAAACAAAGAAACAATCAAATAATTTAAGAATTGTTGAAGTACATATAAAAGTTGACTACAGCGATTAAATACATTTCAACAGATAAAATTAGCTAATATACAACAAGGTGATAAAATACAAAGCAATAAGCCTTCTGGATATTTATTATATAAATATATATTTTTGTAACTTTATTTCTATATTTTTCTATATATTTATGAATATTTTTATGGGATGTTAATTATATGTAACCATTACATCCAAATACATATTTGTAATCAAATAAAAAAATTTTAAGCTTCATGAAGTAGATTTTTGGAATAACTGCCTATTGATACTATTTGACGCCTGCCCCCATGCCCCCTTCGGTGTAGTGACATTGTTTATTGCTCGGTTCATTGAATGGTTCAGGTATTCAACTGATTGTTGCTGGAACTGATGTAGATTACCGAAATGTTCATATAAAAAAGGAAAATGTGTTAGTAGATGACAATAATTTGGTATCTCGTTTACGAAAAAGGCTTTTGTAAAGTCATTTAAAAATTGCGTTACATCAGTTTTCACGTTTTGAAAAGAATGTGAGTCAGATACCCTGATAGTTTCCCACAACTTTTCCCATGACCTAAAAGTTTTATCAATCAAATCAAACTGATCTTGCTGCAAAGATTTGCAGAATCGGTGCATAACAGTTGGTATAAACACTTTGGCAAGCAGTTTTTTCCTCATTGCCATGGTCAGTTTTGAAAACCTGGTTCCAGATGCATCATTTTTCATTGTGAACCCTGTTATTCCATTGCCTTTACAAATTGTAAGAAACACTTCCCTCTTGGCAGGCGACAAATGATCCATAAGGCGGTTAAACATCTGATCTGTCACCCTTAAATAACAGTGCAATGTATCCACCATAACAAATGTAAAAATCGATGAATCAATCAATGGAAAATTACCGCTACTATTTATTCCTGGATCATC
This sequence comes from Haliclystus octoradiatus, assembly GCA_916610825.1. Taxonomy (NCBI): domain Eukaryota; kingdom Metazoa; phylum Cnidaria; class Staurozoa; order Stauromedusae; family Haliclystidae; genus Haliclystus; species Haliclystus octoradiatus. The sequence continues at coordinate 31,892,233 of OU744448.1, forward strand.
AGTCTTCAATGATGGAATATATAGCTTTCCTTCTTCATTGTAAGCCCAACGAGGAATACATTTGCTATTGGGGGATACATTACATTCATGCCATAACGACTTATCACATTTACAATATATACAAGTATCTCTACCATGTGCAGCTTTGTACCCTAAAACAAGTAAAAGTGACTTCAGGTCCATACAGAGAAAATGTTTCACAGTCTTATCCAAGTCCATTTTGATAAGGTCTGGTACTATATCCCAGAAGCCACTCTCTTTATGTAGATCATATGATTCATCACCTAGAATAGATGCAATAGGTTAAAATTAACATCGTAAATACATAACTGGTAACATGCCAATGGCAATGATGTATAGGAGCTCCCGTTAAATTTATTACGCACACACAAACTTTCTGATGGTCAGAATTAATATATAAAATCAGGTATCAGGCACAGAGCATAACTTTTGTAAAAATCTTGATTACATTCAGGTTAATACATTATTATAAGTTATTTGACTATCACAGATGTGGATGATTCTACCAGTAACACTTATCAAAATTCATAATTTCAGCTAGAATAGATTTGTAGCATGATTGCACTGATATCAAACTAAACCGCATTACATACATAATTAGTACTGTGTGAAGTAGTAACACAGCTGCAACTTTTAATAAGTTTAGACAATACAATTAACTATTTCCAGGATTATCGAAAAGTTTCAGTGTACAGTCAAAGCTTTACAACGGTCACCTCTATACAGCACTTCAGTGTCTAGTTAGTAGTTTTGGCTAATTTTTTTAATATCTATTCAATAGTATTTAAGTTGACAATCCATAAAAAGGCCATCTGTATAATGCGGTCAATTTATCTACACCAGATAGCTGAATGTTCCATTGTACATCCATCTTAATTGAGCATACACATAATGGATATTGCTGAAGTTAGATATATGTATGTCAAAATATAAATGTTCTCACCTTTTATACCTTGAAGAGGGACAATACTTGAAGAGTTCTGGGTACCATCCACTCTTGATGCTGAGAATGTGACACCACTTCTGAATTTTCCAGGATTGTGACCATCTGCGGAGAATTTAATTATTAAAGGGTCATCATCCACAGCATTCACTAATTTCCTGTACACACTTTCAATGCTGATTTGATCATTTGCCTTTGCCCTCTCCTGTCTGATCTTATAGACAGATGGTTGATGTTTTCCTAGAAAGATAAATATAGTATGAGAACAGTCAAAACAGGATAAGTTGCAATAGCTTTATTTATTGGTATCAGATTATGAACTGTACAAAGAAAATAAGTTCATAGGAAAGAAGTTGCATTTTGGTATGCTAAAAAAGTATAGCCCAAGTTTGCAGATATCAACAGGCTATAAGGTAATGTGCAGCTGAAATTAAAACATGAAGTACGGTAGCACTTGCTTCAAAGCAATTAAATAATTACAAACTCAATTAATATCCTAAAATAGGTTATGGGTTTTACATCTACTAAATATACAATGACATAGACTAACATGGACAATGATGTGTAGTAATATACAATATGAAGACAATTGGTGGGAATCTTCCGCAATAATGTTCCCTAGCTGATTGAATATTATTGTAACAAATAATTGACACTTAAATTTTTATTTTATAAGCAATAGAATAACATGCTTATTGGGAATGAGCAACAGATCATTATTGAAACGGATCACTTTTTCTCCATGAGAAGGACTACTCTATTGCTAATTATTGGTTAAGAGGCAGATTTGGAACATTTACTCAATCATGTTCAATTTTCTATGTAATATATCAAAAGTAACATCATATAGCATTATTAAAGTATATAAAGTAATAGTGATAAGTAGAATAGCAAATGCACACAAATATATAAAACATGCAGCAGTAATTTGACTGTCAGATTTTGCGTATTTTTGGTAATTGATGTTAGTTCATGAACTAAAAATTCATGTTGAATATGATCAGTCATTAATTCATTCAAATCTTAGTAATATCGAATTCAGTGTAGACATGGAATGCAGATACTATACTAAAGTCATTCAAAACATTTAAGGGTGATTCATTCACCCTCTAGATCTACTTTTAAATTCCTGTCCACTAAAACCACATAAAGATTTCCCGTTGCATATGTACTTTCAACATGCCTGCATCATCCTAACTTACATTGCTAATACAGTCAAACCTATTATAACGGTCATCTCCCTATAGATAGCGGTCACATCTGCTGGTCACATGTCTAAAATAATATATTCTACTTGATCAACCCTGTATACAAAGGCCACTTGCATATAGTGGTCAGTTCATCTACCTTTCATGCTGGTTGTGATATACAAGTTTCACTGTAATAGTTTATGAATTTGTATTACAGTAAGAAAGTTAAGAACATACCTTTGATAGCTGCATATTTATTCTGCGATATCCCTGCACGATCCAAATCTTTGCTCATCCTTCTTGGGGATAGCTTAGGGACTACAGTCCACTTGCCCATACCAAGATTTTCTCTTATAAAAAACTTTCTTCTTGATAATGTCCGTTTACTTTTTGGGCTTGCAAGTTTAATCTCCCTCTTTTTCCTTTGGGCAGCTATTAGCTTGTTCTTGGTATCATAGAGTTCATTCTGTAAGCTACTTATTTCTTTCTCTAATTCTTCTATTTTCCCATGGCTACTGATTATTGATACTTCAAAACAAGAATTATCGTCATTCAATTTTGAAAAAAATGAACTACCACAATCGCGACCTTTGTATGCTTTCAAATAGCGTACTCTTAATCGTTGAAACTTTTTTTTGGCGGATACTGGTAAAGTTATTACTTTCTCAGCTTTTAGACATTGTTTGATTGTTTCCTTTATTGTTGTTTCGGAAAGTAAATGTTTTTGAGTAATCAGATTGTTTTTCAATAGATTGTACATCACAACATTGAATTTAATAGATTTATCTGAATGAGTCATGTCTGTGTAAATTCTTTGCCAATGACAATACTAACGTTCAATGATACCAGGTCAATGTTCCTAACTTTTCTTGTCTTGATATCAACAGATCTTACACTATATTTGATCCTTCCCTCTACACAGGCTAAATTGGCAACTTTCTCCTTAAATAAATGTTGCACTCTTTTGAATACTTCTGCACAATCTGGTGTAACAGGGTAACTAACCCTGAAATGAGATCTTCTAGACTTCTTCAATTTTTGACAGACAGTCTTACAAATAACTTCCCAAGCAGCACTGCACTGATAAGAACTACCAGGTCGCATCACAAAGTTTATGATGATCAGTAAAATAAATAGTTTCAAATAAAAAAATCAGCACTTACTGACTTACTGGCTGAATATCAAATAATAAAGTAAACTATCAAATCTGCAGTGATGTAGCAACAACGACTTTCTAAACTGACTGATGCTAAACATTAATTGGATTCATTTAGACAGCAAGGACGTGATGAAGCCCCCTGGTAAGATTTGCAGGTAACGTTGACATATAAGTCATCATGCTGAGAAATGAATGAATTTCAAATTTCCGTAATTCCCATATTTTGACAACAAATGCATTACATCTGCTTGATTAGCAGTAGGAGATCATGAAATACGTGAATTCAGGAAAAATCAACTGCATGGGGCTCTGTCCAGTCCAGGAAATAGTCACAGGATAGTATAGTCAAGTGAGATTATCAATCAGAAAGAACAACTACTCAAATTACAGCTAACAAAATTTCTAGTACTTACAGCTTACCAATTTAAATATCACTAAAACAACAACATCCTCTACTTACCAAAAAGTATGTTATGGTACATTGGCAAGGAACTTTCATGATCATGACTTTGGAAAGGCGACGATTTTGAATTTACAGAATAAACGTTCAAGATAAACAGCTTCAGTTTTGTAATTTGGATTGAAATCCGAAACATTCAGCATTCTAAGCAGATATATTTAAAAGATTTCGGACATAAGAACAACGTAATCTTTTCGAATAAAAAGAAAAATATGTTTCAGCAGTCGATATACAAACTCCAAACTGTCGAAGCGTAGGCCGCTAATAAGCTAATTTTTGTAATAAAAATTAATCGCTCAGAATAAACCACAACAAAATTACTTTTTCTAGTCGAGTTCCAATATTTCCATTCTTTTCAAACTAATTAAAATAATGACATTATCTAAAAATAAGTGTATCTAAGATTCTCCCTCTTCGTTCAAAACAACCACAGTGGACGCCATTTTAAGTTGCAAACTTTAATGGGAAAACGATCGCACGCGTTATTTTTTTCACGCATGCGCAATGAAAAGTGGCCCCATTATTGGCACTACGCTATAGCTTCTGATATCACAATGGAGACAGTTTTCCAACAGTTGACTTAATGGATCAAAAACTAATTTTCATACTATACCTTTACACGGGTGAGTTTTGCACACAGCTGTGAAATTCTTCACACCATCACAAAGAGCATCTCTGCATCCTATCCCGGATTCAAGACATGATCGATTACTGAAATAACTCCACCAACCAGTTGTTGATCTCTCAGATTCTATGACATACCAAGGAGACCAAATACCTTCAATAGATAAAAAAAAAATGAAAGTTTACCAATAAAAGCAAAGAATTAATGTTCCTAAATTTAACTTTAATACAAGTAAAAAATATATATATAACAAATGTATATAATTTGTTTATAATCATGTGGCTTTTTATACCTATCTAAATATTATTTTGTTTTACTATTTTTAAGAAATCACTTCCGACCATTGTGAGTCAATATATATAAACAATGACTATCGTGTCTATAAAACTTCAATTATTAATATCGCGTTTACAAGAAATATTATGATAATATGATTGTCCAGTTCTTATACTAGTTAAAAATTCTGGAATGTGAGTTGATAACATTCTCCGTAAAAATTTGTAAATTTTTCGATTGACTGACTTTGGAGAAGCTATATTTAGTAATACTCTTGGCATTACCCATGGAAGTTCAATACTCAGCAATAACAAATTCGCAGAATTCTCAAAATTTGAGTACATGTAGTGGAAGTACATTGCTACCTATCGATCCCAGTTTGTGTTGCATTTCTCAGCTTTTAGATTTAGCTTCTCAGATTACGAAATGAGAATATGACAAACACGATCTCGTTTAGTTTTTATCACATACATAATTTTCCATTTGCAAACTCTTAAATCATTTGCTACTCTATCAAAATTCGTTACTTCTCCTATAAGATCACTGGTGTTAGACAATTTTTCCAATCCTAACATGTATATAATGCTTCTTATGCTAAAGCTTATTCCACTAAGCACGATGCAAAATATATAATGATTTTGAAAACGGAATAGCTTAGATTAGGTAATAGATCGGTTGGATGGTGTGTATACCTTTTGCAGGAGGCAAAGAAGATCGATCTAGCCTCAATGCACACATGTTTTAAATGATGTGCCTGCCACTTTTACTCATGGCTACTAACAGTGATCATTATGCAGTTATCTGAATATCTAACACTATTACGATTATTACAATTTAAAAAAATTGATTTGCTACAAATTTCCAATGTCATGCAAATCTCATGTCAAGTCAATCAAAAGCAGAATTCTGTGAGAGATATATTTTTATACAATAGATATTGGACATAATTCAATTGAAGTCATCATATAGTAATGGTTATCAGAATTTCTAATATTAGAATGGATAATTAAAAGGATTCTGAGAGTATTACTTGTTTAATCAAAGCTCTTCGATACAACAAATATGACCATATAGTTACAAATATACCGTCTTTATGTTGAAAATTTACATAATTGAAACAGAGATAACAGGCTTGCACATGCCTCTACAATTCTAACAGATATTTAAGTTTTGATAAGAGCATCGAACCGCACCTGTTGTACTTTCGTTGCAATAAATCTGAAATAATCAAGGAAAATAAATAGAAGATATTGACAAAGGAATGTTATAGATTACGCGCATACGAATCAGTTACTTTTCAATTATCTAGGCGCAGTCAAACGAAAAATATCGATATACAATAGAAGCAGTACATTTTTTTGATCGGATGTTTTGGTAACCATATCAATATATTGAAATATACATTGGGGTCGTCATCTTTGCAAAATAAAGCACTATAGAATCGATGTCCTCATATAATAATTATGGAGGAGCTCATTGGTGTACCAGTGAAAAAGCTCTGTACAAACATTTGTTAAGTATTGCATATTCAATTCCTATTTTATACTTTAGTCGCATAGTATATCTTTAATCTTATTTCCGATTATCTGATCAGCTAATGAGATAAGAAGGATTTGACTCTAAAAGCAGTACATCTGTGATTCTATTGTTTGATCAGCTGAACATCTCAACTCTCCTTTCGAATTGCACTTCTATGCACAAGTAATGTTTTTGTCTGCACTCAGTTAGGAATACTAGACACTGCAAAACAGAAATTTACAACAAGTTGATATCGGGCTAAAAGTTACTATGTACATATTAATATATTATGAATATATATAACGTATTCAACGCAGCCCCCAAGCTAGTCACGAGGTCCTTCTTTGATATAGATTCCATAATTAATATAGAATTTGTGCAAAACTATATGAATGCATAACTTTATTGTGTTACACAGTTGAATAGCAAAATAAAACATTATGGAAATATTTAAATTAAATATGGGCGATTGTAAAAATCAGCTGTTTTTGTTGCTAGGTAAAGCGATTTCGAAAAATGATAAAAACATTGAGGACGATGATGATGATGATGATGATGATAAAAAAAATTAACATATAAAGCCCCAGCCAAATGAAGCCATCATTTTGGTAACTTTTTCACAACACCGATGTTGTGAAATTTTGATCAAATGCTGGCAAAATAATGGCTCGTGATTGAAAATGAATTCCGTTTAACATCGAAAAATGAAGAAAAAAAATTTTTTAACGAAAGTAAAAAAACAGCTGGCAAATTTATCAAGTCTCTGGTTTATGCCTAAAAAAAACAGTATTTTTTTTTGGATATCAGTATGAAATTCACAAATATTTCATCAAGATTGCTTGTCTGCTACAAAGCTTAGTACTAGAATAGAAGCTGAGTAAATAAATGATCTAAAACAGAGAGATAGCAAAATTGTCAATTCCTTCTTCTAGAAAAACAACACATAATTTTAAATATCTATTTTACCATTAAACCACACAATTATACAATCTGTCAAAATCACGGTGGAAGCAATATTTTCGAATGCGTCACTTTGAAACACAGACTTTCAGTACAGGTTCTCATCAAGTGGACTTTTGAATGCCACATTTATAATTCTGAGATTGTTAATATGATAGACATGTAAAATTATTCGAATATACTTTAAATTTTTAAGCGTTTTCCCCATTGACTTTGTGTATTAATTTAGAGAGGCATTGAGCGCCCATTTCCCAATATTTCTTTGAACTTAAATGTTTAACTTATGATTTTTCTACCCACTAGGACAATAAAATCGAGAATGTAATTCAACTTTCAAACTTTCGTTACTTTTTGACTTCTCTAAGATATTGGAGCACCTGCGATGTCCATCAAAACCTTCTCCTTTGTTATGTTGAGAATTGTCTCTATGAGCAAATTAGAAATTTGTTTTTAAATTTAAAAAGACATTTTCAATTACATTAATAATATGTTTTGCAGTACATCTGTGAAATTTAAAAAATATAATTAATTGCTTTCCCATAAAATTCAAGGTGAACTTCTAACATTTACATGACTAAATTATTACTATAAATTTTGTCTGAATAAAATCTGAAAGATTCGCAATAGCAACAAGCTTGATTTTAATTTTGTAGAACTATTCTACATAAAAGTTATGGCAACTGTTAAGTTTGTTGATTATGATTCATATACACATATATAGTTACCGGTAATTTCAACACTGTATCTATCCCTTGCTGTTCAACCAGATTATATTTCAAATTCGTAGCATTGTAAATCCAACATGTACCATTTCCAGCAGCATAAGCATAACCATAACAAGAAAATACGTTCTTACATTGTGCATCGCAAACAAAAATTGAATGACTAAATACTTGAACAATAGATTGAATGCCTTCAATTTTTTGTTTTTCGAAAATTCGTTTCGTAATTGAATCATTTCTAAGATTCAAATGACATTTTTGTTCCACTATACTGCAAGATAAACTAACCAAGGTTAGAGTAGTAAAAATTACACTGAATAACACCCACGTAGCGATAAAGTATTTCACTTATAAAATCAACTTAGATGATATAAATATGTTATCAAAAACAGTGAACTCAGTTGTCATGAATATTTTATGCCTTTTCATCCTTCGTTGCGTGCATGAAGATATAATCTGATTAATAAATATACAGCATGTTGCATTTATTTACAACCCCTATATACTTAATAGCATTTTCGCTGCCAGCATGCCTTGCCCGTAAATAATCATATGAAATTGATCTTAAGGGCGGTTTCAGTTAGACAAAATTATGGCTGGAGTAATTCATTATGACTAAAAATGCTCAATACGCATGCGTAGTGTCACTAAAAATCCACACATGGATCAGTTACTTTCAGCGAGTCGCTTCAGCTAAAAATAAACTAAAACAGATAAAATCACTTCAAATTGTTGGTGTGGCATAACAATACAATCCGGAGTCATGGTCTTTTCAAAATGCACCTCCGAAATCATAGCTATTTTGATATGATTTGTTGAAATTCAGTTTATCAATTACATTGTTATATCATTGGTAGAACGTTTAAGAATAGAGAATATGGTTTCAATTAATTTATATTAGCTACTTGATAATATTTGTTAAACGAGTGTTTTCAATAAAGAACTATAAATGTTGTTACGTCTTGTTTTGCCATCTAATATTTTTATCATCTTATGAATTGTAAAATTTGGATACAATTCGTAAATCATTTTTGAAAATGTGATCTAGAGATGCTGTAGAGTTTTTCAGAGGTAGGCCAATGATTCCCTCGTAAATTATCCAAAGAAAAGATTGATAAAACTGTTGCGTATTTCGAACAAACTGGGATGCATTGTTACTAAACATCAATATGGTCAATTTGAAAATGCTCTATAGGAGCACCTGAAAAGTCCATCAAAATCTCTTTTGAAATGTTGAGAATCTTCTTTATGAACAATTTAGATGTTTGGTTTTGAATTGTAAAAAGTAATTTTCCAAATGAGATTTACCAAATATAATTAATTGCTTTCCCAAACGCTGAACGTGAACTTCTAACAGCTACCTGATTAAGGAATAGATAAATTCTGTTCGAATACAGCCTGAAATATTTGAAACAATATCAAGCTCGATAAAAGTAGTTTGTAAATTTATTCTGCATAAAAGTGAAAGTATTTTAACATATATATATTTATATATATATATATATATATGTTTATTATTATTTTACAGTTTCCTTTTTCTTTAGATGCATTCTATTTATTTATAAGGAAGAATAAATTTGCTGATAGAAGGTTTATGAAAGCAAGATCATTAGCAAGATTGACTTTGGAAAATACAAATTGAATGCATCAAGCAATCATCAACTGATCAATAATGATGTGATTTAATAATGTTTTTTCGAAGTGACTTTTTGACCAACAATCGCTACCATTATTGACTGCACTGCGCGTGCGCACTCGATCGCGTGTTTTATTCATCAAAGGGTTAAGGTCCAATGAGGTGATAACCACCTGGTCGAGTTTAAATTCGTTTCTGTTTCCTTATCTTAAGTTGACATAGCAGATTGGTAGTGCGTCTGACTAGTGTCCACATCATGGTAGTTCAAGTTAAGGTCACTCCATATCTTAAATTCATTTTCATAATTTATTTTTTAATATTCATAGAAGTTACTGTTCGCTCATAATATTAATGAGTTGCTATTCATAAAATCAACAAAGCAATCTATAATGGCGGTGACTGCCGGTTAAATAGTCACAGCGATTTTTTTCGCAAATGCAACTATTCTTTATGTTCACTTTTCTAACATCTCAGTTCTAACATTTCTCCCGAGATCACATTTTGCTCGTTATATTTTTTTGCGTTATTCACTCTATTTGATCAATAAAAGTAATTATTCCTGAAACTCGTCTATTATCTCTACAATAAATTTCTGTGAATATTTTGATTTTGATTTGAATTGTTTGATTTTATTTGTCAGGGTGTTTTGAGCCTGTCAAGCTAATGATGTTCACACTATTTGCGCCTGAATTGAATGACCAAGTCGGGTCGGGCATGTGACTAAATTGGCAAACGTGTGAATCTGCCAAACATGAAAGAGTTTTTTGATTTGGTTCAAAAATTTAAATTTAAATTGTAATCCATAGCTTGTTGTACTACGTGCATTGAATATTTTGCCAATACTTCTTGACAAATGGATAAGTAGTTTTCGGAAAATAATCATTGTGAAAAGTGACAGCTAAAACGTTTTAAAACGAAAAAGTTAAGTGATACCATATATTCTAGTTTATTATCACCATATATGAGTGCATTATGATCACAAAATCTTTCGATCACTTGTTCATAGCAACAAATTTGGAAATCGTGTTGTTGCTAGTACGTATCGTCAAATTCAACATGGCTGTTAAGATTTTTCAGTGTTGTGTTGACTTCATTTAGATTCAATGTTTATTATACATGCATAAAAAAGAATTTAAAATATTAACCTAAATGCTAGCAACATCGCACGTAAGTATCTTTATAGGAACAATCAAGTCTATTGAAATGAGAAACTTTGAATGTCCCTGATATTTGATAGATTGCATGCATCATAGTAATGTAATGAATAATAAAGTAGTAATAAATGGCTTAACCAGTTGATAGTGATAAAGATTAAAAGAGGTTAGTTATTGCACTATACAGAAGCAAGTGTTGGTTTCGAATAACAGCAACAGTTTGCATGCAGCACAGCAGAGAAACCCGGGGGAGTAACTTCAATACTGTTGGTATAAGGGGACGTTCAAATATCAAAGGCCTTTACAAAATCCAGGAAAAAATTTTAGGGTATCCCAAATGCCTAGTATTTGAGGTATGCTTTACGTCTGTGCAATTTTTTCATATAGCAAAACAAGTTTTGCCTTATGAAACGTTTTTTTAATTTCCTTTAATCTCTTTCAGTATGTGGAATATTTTTATGGTCATTCTGCCAAAATTCCATTTGAACTACCCCCCATCGAAGCGCAATGGAAATTACCGGCACTCCGGGCATAGAAATGACTACCAGTGCTATATTGAAGTATTGCTGAAAGTTACTTTGAATACGAATTCATATTGATTTTACTACCGATGGAATTTTTTTTTTTTAAGTCATCATGGGAAGATCGGCTGGGCATTATTATGAGGAGAGTATTCAGAGATTTGACCAGAGTCTTATATTAGGAATAAAAAGTTCTTAATATTCCAAATATGAGGCTCTGCTACCAGATTTGAATAATGCTTGATTCAAAAAGTATAGAGGAGTTGAATTGTTATGAATTCAATATTATGAAAGAAAAATCTTACTTGATAAGCATCTGCAATTTCATACTAACGGTATTTATATTCTGCTAACATTTGTATATGGATATCCTTCAATAAAATTATCAATGTTATTACATGACAGCCTTGTAAATGCAGAGATGTTGCTAGTTCATTTCTCGGAGGAGTGTATAAGCAAAGAATTTGTCGATAAAATCATTTTATTTATTTAACAGCGTTTTCATTATTTGTGATTTTGTAAGCGACCTAAAAACGTATAGTAGCGGAAAGAAGACATATTCTAAGACATAACCAGAAACCGTTTGGGACAGCATTTGCTGCAAAAGACGGGATATGGACCATCTTTTGATAACAGTGAGCGGAGCGATGAATTTGTTGGGATTTGCACGCATGCCTGTAGGATATTTCTTCCATTTCAGGACCATGGAAACATCTGGTTTTATAATGATTCATTGTAAATCAAAGACCCATGCACAAAATCATTTTTCAAATAAGGATTAATTTGGTATCATCCTCTGCCTGCAAATTAAACATGTATCTCTGAAATCTCAAAATACGCTTTTAAATTGTTTGCAATTAATCAAAACACATAAGGTTTGCTTCACCTCTCTCTCCATGCACCTTTGATGCCTGACTTTGTTTATCGAGAACTCGGATCAAAACGTGTTTCAGTAGCCTATAAAAAATATTGAGAAATCGCTAATCGTCCAAGGAGGCCATCATCATCCTTTTTCGGTATATTTACATGAAGTTAAATTATTTTTATCAGTTTATCGCAATCCAGAGACTTTAATGTCAATTTGAACGGCTTCTAAGTACATTACAGATAAGAGAATCAATGATTTATATTGCAATCTACAAATCGCATATGGAATTAAAGTACCTATTTGCATATCGCATATGGAATTATAAGTACCTATTTACATATCGCATATGGAATTATAAGTACATACCTATTTACATATCGAGTGATCTATAAATCATAGCCACTATATAATAGTAATCGTAGAAGTAATCACAGTAGTAGCATAATAATATCAAGGTAAAAAGAGAGAATTGAAAAGTTACATGAATAGATATATAAAATCTTACTTATTTGTCTATTCAATTTATCGGAAAGGTATTATTCTATTCAACCATCATGACATTTATGTCATCTAAACCTTTACAAAGATAAACATTATTAAACCTGTAATTATAAAATTTATGTTTATCTAATAGCAGATAATATAGGGCTCTATGTCTTCACTTTGACAGAGCGGTAAATAATAATAATATATGGCGAAAGAGTCAAAGCATACACATTCTTTACAGTCTAAACGTGTAATTATTGATTTTTTGTACTTAAATATAGTAACGAGCACAAATACACTTCGCTACACTTAATAATTCCATTTAGCCAAGTATCGCATTTCGACTTTTAACAAATTATACTGAATGACATAGTTTAAATAATTCTGAATTGATTTAAACTAATATGAAGTATTTAAATTTTGTCGGCTCCAATATAGAGACATCGATAGTTTGAGCTGCCGGAGAAGGTCTAGCAATTTAAATGATTTCCCGGGGGATCCCTGGTATTTTGATGTGTAAATTTAATTTCAAAAGGGGAATGTGGTCTGATTGCTGTATTACGAAGCTACGACTTAGGGGGCTGTTTACATGGCGTGAGTGTTTTCCTTCGATATAGAGAAGGGACGCCACCTGGGCAGTCAGTGAGATATCCTCATATGACTTGAAATGATTCCATGTAAAATCAAAAAATGAGCAATATATTGGCGGTATTAAAGACGTTTGGCGCAAACAATCACGTTAAAACTTATGATAAGAGTTTGAATTGCCAAAATATAAAGTATTAGTGACTTAAACAATATTATTCTACCATTACAACCATGATTCAATGAAATAATTTATTCTTTTAGACAATCCCTTTTATTGTAATATTGTATAATAAATATATTGGCTAATTAGTTCTTCTTCTTCTTATTCTTATACTAACCATTATTATTTTTCAAAAGCTAAACATTGGCAATTATTAAACAACAGGCTGAGACTATTTTACAGGCAGCCTACCATTTAGCGCTGCGGCTAATTGACAGGCAGTCCAATACGCATGCGCAGAAGTGGATACGTCATACTTTATTGATTCAAGTGATTGATAAACTGCCTGTCAAATAGCGCTGGGATTTATTTGACAGGCAGTTTCTAAAGAATAATTATTACACTGCCTACCATTTAGGAAGCGGAACTATTTGACAGGCAGTCTTGGCTCAAAGTAATAAAATGTATATTTTGTTGATTTTGACTGAAAAATTACTACATTGGTTGCCCATCAAGGAAGCTGGTGGACAATTTGAAGGACAGTCTATTAGACTATTGGATAGTTGGTAAAATATTGTTGCTCTGCAAAAATTTTGGCAAAGGAATTATCACTCTTAGATTGCCTGCCATTTAACCAACGGGGCTGTTTGACAGACACCATTTGCAGTATTGACTTACATGCTGTTTATAATCATAGAGGTATTATTAAATTGAATGACAGGCAGCCATACATTTTGTTTCATTAATCCTGATCTGTGGCCATGTCAGAAGATTAGGTAGATTGTCTCTCATTTATAATATAGGACTATTTGACAGGCATCACACATTTTTGTAGGATCATTTGACGACAAGTATTTGATTAGAAATTTAAATTTACTATGAAATGCAGCTACATCTGATGATCGGAGTTGTGCATCGTCAACATTGGCCATTCAACGGTGGCCATTCACAACAGGGTATCGAAAAATTTTATACAATATAAATATGAACAAAGAAAGTAGTTGACAAGTGTAAATAAAAAAATGAATTGATAGAAATCAAGCATGATTACGATTGTATGTACATTGTGTTTGCAGACAATCACAATTATTTCAGAGATTACAAGCATATCTTGTAGAAGTTCCACATTCTACATTTATAAATAACATAATTATATCTATCATCAATCGGATGACACTAATTGATGTCATCCAATGCTCCGACTTGTTCAAGTAGAATCTGTCTTTCAATAAGATCATAGAATTATGTGAGACGTCGGAAATTCACTAAAAAAAAACAATTGACAGGTTAAACAATAGCCACAACAAGAGTTTCAAATGTTGGTGATGTATAATTACTTCAAATATATCAGGTTGATAGGCTTAGAGGGAAAATATGTGTGACTGTCGATCGATAATGTGTGATATTAATTAGGCCTCCTTATGAAAGTTCAAAACTTTTGACATATGGTAGATTTAGATTCTGTGATTACTTAGAACGACACCAAGTCATTTTGTTAGGCAAGAGATTTTCTTACTTGCAGTCAAGCAAGTAACCATGCGTAAGAGTGTTTTACATCACATAATCGTCGTCTCGTCGTTTGGTCGTGACTGCAGATCATCCTGGTGAACTCTATTCCACTAGCACTTGTTAGCTAATTTCTGCGTTCTTCATTTTAACATAGATGATGTTGGCAATCATTTTACTTTATTTCATGACTGACTACTGGATTTGAACGGTTGAACCATTAACAAACTTAACACTCTTTCATTCTTTCTTGTTATTAGTCACATTGATCATTACTATATTGAACATTTGATGATACTTTATTTTGTGAAATCATTTCGTGTATTGTTATATATGTGTTAACTAACACCTTGTATCTAGCGTAAACATGATCAATTGTCATATTATATTGAGACATCACATGGCGCAGTTGATATTTTTGAACTTACCATTGTTTATCTTGTTTAGTTTGATATGTTATTTATTATCATTCTGTTTATCGTATATCGTTTACATTAAACGTTATGCCTAATAAAACTCCAAAATCGAAGGCACGAAAGAAGGGCAATGCTGATGTTGAGCCGCCCGTTTTTGACGATAATGTCAATCTCGCTGCCCGTATGGATTCGTTCGAAAAACGTATGGAGAGATCGTTATCTGCATTTATGGAACAACTTACTGGCCTTAATACGACTACTGAAACCGTGGCATCTGTTTTGCCTAATGCGAGCGACGACGATTCTCTTGTTGTTGAAAGTGTGCCAGTGAGTAATATTGAAAACTCGGCTTCCGGGTTACGCCTATCGAGCGCTTACCCACCTCCAGATAAATTGTCTGATAACCTTACATATGGTCAGTTTGTGGACTGGAGACATCAAATAGATAACTATTTATTATTTACGGGCCTTACTCGTTGCCCTAGCCAACAGCAAGTTTCATTTCTGATTTCTCGTATGACTCAAGAAACACTTGACACTGTCCGATTGGTATTAAATGTAGATCAAAGAACTATTGCTACAGACACATTATTACTTAAATTAGATGGATATTTTAAGCAAAAAGATAATCTGCGGATACGTCGTGCAGCATTTATGCATTATTCACAAGGTGAGAATGAACCGTTTTGTGCATTCTATCGTGAAAAACTGAAATTATTTCATCTTACGGACCCCTGTCCCCATTGTCACGATCGCTCATTGGGGGACTTCATTATAGAAGGACTTTATGACTCTGAAATCAGACGAAAATGTCGTGCTCTCGATGAGGGCGTATCTATTCATATTATCAAAAAATTATGTGAATCCGAAGAAAATGCACGAAACGAAGAGGTCTCTAGAACGGCTCAGGTTGCTCGTGTAACTAATGTTCATAATAAGCTTCGTAAAAAAGCTTCAGATACGAAATCTAACACTGTCCCCTGCAAACATTGTGGTAAATCCAATCATGATCATGATCCACAATCTTGCTGGGCTAAGGATAAAACTTGTCATAATTGTAACAAGAAAGGTCATATAAGACCTGTGTGTCGTTCAGATAAAGTGGACATTAACAACGTTACAAATGATGTTTCACACATAATTGAAAGTGTGAAGCTAAATGCTGTTTCACATACCACACCTAACGTTACATCAAAATGTCAACACATCTCTCTAGCATTATCATTGACACATCGCAAGCAAATAACTGTTAGCGGTATTCCTGATACTGGCGCTGAAGTTTGTGTTGCAAGTGACACTCTATTGACGGACAATAATATTCCTTTGTCTCGTTTAAACCACACCTCAGACAAATTATCTGCTACTAATGGTTCACCTTTAGAAGTTCTTGGCGTTTTACATTGCCGTGGTATTCTAGCTACATATAGCACTAAGATGAAAATATATATTTGTAAAGGGGTCTCAGACTTTCTTATTCCGACTCAAAATCTAATTGAGCTTGGCATAATACCTGCTACTTTCCCCGCCCCTATGGCATCTATATTACGCACCGTTGTACAAGAAACTCCTCATGTTTCTTCTCACAAGCCTCACAATTTATCTGAAAATATACGTTCTCAACTACTAGATGAATTTTCTGATGTATTTAATGATACTGATCAACTTAAGCCAATGGCTGGTCCACCGATGCACATTTATTTAAAAGATGATGTTACACCATATGCACTTTCTACACCTAGAAAAATTCCCTTTGCTTGGCAAGCTGAGGTCAAAAGCACACTTGACAGTATGGTAGCTAAGGGTATTATACAACTTGCCGATGATCATCCAACAGACTTTGTTAGCCCACTAGTGGTAGTACAGAAACCAAATGGTAAATTACGTCTGTGTGTTGATTTTACTAAACTCAACCAACATGTCCGTCGTCCTGTTCACCCTTTCAAAAGTCCATGGGATGCTGTATCAAACGTACCTCATACAGCTAAGATATTTACTACGTTAGACGCAGCTTCTGGTTATTGGCAGGTACCCTTAGATGACGTTAGCTGTCCATTAACTACTTTTTTAACACCCTGGGGACGATACCAATATAAACGTGCCGTTATGGGTCTTGTATGTGCCGGCGACGAGTATTGTCGTCGTGGTGACGAAGCATTGGCCAACTTACCTAATTTAGAAAAAGTTGTTGATGATATTTTAATTTATAATGACTCTTTTGAAGCACATCTTACAAATGTACGTAATGTTTTAGAGCGGTGCCGACAACAATGTATTACTTTAAATCCTAATAAATTTATATTTGGACAAGAAAGTGTCGATTATGTGGGATTTATTCTAAGCAAAGATGGTATTAGTGCTACACCCAGACGAGTTGAAGCGATTACTGACTTTCCAGCTCCTACCAATATTTCTGAGCTACGTTCGTTTATGGGAATGGTTAATCAATTAGGACACTTCTCTAAAGAAGTTGCTCATTGTTCAGAGCCATTACGGCATTTATTATCTATTCGTAACGAATTTATATGGACTGAACTTCACCAAAATGCATTTGACAGTGTCAAGAAGACACTAGTTTCACCTCCAGTCCTCAAGCAGTTTGATATTAATTTACCAACAGAACTGCATACTGATGCCTCCCGTACCTACGGTTTAGGTTGGAGTTTATTACAATTGCATGATGATAATCAATGGCACTTAGTTGATTGTGGATCAAGGTATTTATCTGATGCTGAGTCACGCTATGCCACTATTGAGCTGGAATTATTAGCCGTTACATGGGCTGTTATTAAATGCAAGTTATATTTACTTGGATTACATAAATTTATTGTCATTACGGATCATAAACCTTTAGTTCCAGTTATTAACGACTTTACTTTGGCAGCTGTTGAAAATTCCCGCCTGCAACGGCTAAAAGAACAATTGGCGCCTTACTCTCTCATTGCTACATGGAAACGAGGTAAGGATCATTTAATACCTGATGCTTTGTCTCGTGCACCTGTTAAAAATCCTACAGATGAGGATCAACTGGCAGAAGATATTACGCAACATATTAATTCTATTGTTTGTATCAATGCAGCTTCTATTACGTCAGAATGTCATCAACCTCAAGATGCTATGCTTTTAATAAATTACAGAATGCTGCCTCTATTGATGATGAATATATTATGTTAAAAGAAATTATTTTAAAAGGTTTTCCAAATCAGCGTGACAAACTTCATCAAATTATTCGTCACTATTGGAAACTACGTGAAGAGCTGTCAATCAATGATCAACTTATTCTACGAGGTCATCAGCTTTTAATTCCTAAAACTATGCGAAAAGAAGTTTTACATCGCCTGCATGATTCTCATCAAGGTGTTGTTCGTACCAAACGACGTGCTCGCAATGCTGTTTATTGGCCAGGTATGTCATCTGATATTACAAATTTAGTTGAATCATGTGCAATTTGCCAATCTCATTTACCGAGTCAACAAAAAGAAACATTGATTCCTAGCTATATGCCTTATCGTCCTTTTGAAGATGTAAGTTCTGATTTATTTAGTCATTCTGGTCATCATTTTATGGTTTACGTTGATCGATTGTCTGGTTGGCCTGTAGTTTGCCGTTACGGTAAAACCGATCCAACCTCTAATCTTATTATCAAAGACTTTAAAAAGATCTTTTCTGACACTGGTATACCTGTGCGTTTGCGGTCAGACAATGGACCTCAGTATAGTTCGCATGAATTTACTAAATTTTTGAAAGACTGGAATGTTACCTACGATCCGTCTTCACCTCATTATCCTCAAAGTAATGGTCACGCGGAGGCAGGGGTAAAAGCTATGAAGAGTTTAATAATAAAATCCTTTGAGAATGCCAAATTTAATGAAGATCATTATTATGCCGGCCTGTTAGAGTGGCGTAACACTCCCAAATTTGATGGTTATTCTCCTGCTGAAATCTTGTATGGTTTCCCATTACGTTCACTTATTCCTGCTCATAAGTCTGCATTCGCTCCTAAATGGCAAGCCCTTGCAGCATTAGTTGACGCCCACAATAAGCAAATGGACATTGTAATATCTAAATATAATAAACATGCAAAGGATCTACCAACACTGGCTATTGGCAACAAGGTCCGAATACAGGACCCATCTTCTAAACTATGGACACATGTGGGAACAATTATTGAAACTTTGCCACATCGTAAATATCGTATTCAAATGCCAAGTGGTCGAATGTGGGTCAGAAATCGAAAGTTTTTACGTATTGATTCAACATTAGATATTCCTCCAACTGCAACAATTTCATCAGACATCCAAATACCAACACGAAGTCATCGTACTCCTGTTGTACCAAATCGGTACAGTTAACTTCTTAATAATAATTATGATTTGTTATTGACGTTTAATGACTTTTTTGTTGTTGTGTGTATCTATAGTTCTGTTTACAGCTTTGATACCACGATAGTATGATATTGCCATACTAAAACATTATTAGTAGTTGACATTCAAATTCAATATACCTTCTTTATGTTAATTCTACTTTATTTTTCATTCATGCTTTTGTTCGTTTATTACCAGTACAATTTTAATGAATTCTTAAAATTCCCATATCGATAAACATCTTTAGTTTCTTAATCAAAACTCCCAAAAGGGGGAGATGTTATATATGTGTTAACTAACACCTTGTATCTAGCGTAAACATGATCAATTGTCATATTATATTGAGACATCACATGTATCTTCTGTACTTCTTGCAATTCAAATTCAACATATTTACCGAGAATTGTATAGGCAATAAGCAATGTTCCAAAGAATTGCAGTAAAATCACAAACTTAACTGCAAAAAGAAAACAATTTTGATCAATTTAGCATGCATGTATGTATGTTCATGTGAAGTAAAATTGGTTGAGTGGTTTTTCATATGTCAGCCCTCAGAAATAGTACCACATACATTAACAAAGGCAACTTCCTTTCAACTCTTATAGCCTACACATTCAATTCGACAGCCTAGCTGCCTATGGTAATTTCACTAGGCGGTAAGTGATTGTAAATTTTGTGAAGTATTGTATAGGCTAGTCAAAGTAAATGTTGAGAGATTGGTCAGTCCTTGTAGAGTAGGCTAGCTAGTGAATTCGTTATAAGGTGACGCGTAACGAACTAACGGTTAATCTTTCAGTATCTTCAAGTCTCATAGTAAAATTTTTGCTACATAAGTTTGAGACTGAGACCAATTAAAACACAGCAAACATGCATTTACCTGAGTATGATTTTACTGGATACCTGTAAAAATGAGATATAAATCGTCTAAAAACATTTATCTTGACATGTTAGAGGACGTTCTATGTAAAATCCAAACGATCGACTTCGTCTAGAGCATATAGGATAACGATTTCAGTTACAGTAGTGGGTTAAATACTTACTGCTATAATAATAGTGTGCAAGATCAATTGATGGCTTATAGGAACCAGAAACAGCCTGAACCAACATAGGAACCTCAGAAATTCTTCCAAGAGTTAGAGATACGCCTTCGACTTTCTTGAGCCCATTCGCACGAATCACAATAACCAACCAAATTGACAAGTTTTAGAGCAACACAGATTACATAATTATAAACTATTAGATTGAAATAAACTTGAACGAAAAGGCATCAAAGGTGACTGACTGTCTGATAAGTTTGATATCAGCCACGATTCATAGTTTCAATCCGTCGACAAAGACAACTCTGATTTGATTTGAATTTATCGTAAAGGTGAGATTGCCATCCTGCGCACGCGCAAACAAATCATAATGGCTGCAACTGCCTACCAAATAGTCACTGCGTAAACAACACAGAAACGAGTATCAAAACATTGAACAACAATAGTCACGTTGTATATATATTCGACGTCAAGGACCAATCTCCATTTAAACTCCATTGTACTGCAAATTGAAAGATCTCTGTAAATTTATCTGTCAATTGCGACAGGAACGCCTTCAGCTCTCACGTAGGCACATTGACTTGCTATAGTCTCCCTTTTATCATGACGATTTTGATATGTTAGAAAACAAAGAAACCGCCAAAAAAATTTCGTCGACGACGTAATTTTATCTGAGTAATCCAGGGTGTCAACAGTCAACAGCGAACGAATCGTGAAATATATAAAAGCATGAAATTTTAAAAGCTGCTAAAATATTTGACAGAAATAGTGGCTTGAGTCACTTGTTGTGTATATATTTCAGGTTATTGGAGTTGATTAAACTGCAAAATTGATTTTATTATCCTAACTTGCTGATACTGGCGAGTCATTGATATAGCGAACGCTGCTATTTACTGCAAAATTTTTGAGCGCTCGTTGGAGATCGAAATTCAGGTTGCAATATGATTCAGTGTGGAAATGATAAACATTACAGTTGAAGGTTGCTTTATTCTGAATAAATCTTTCCCTTGCTCTTTTACACGACGTGAAACTGCTGAATTTTTCGATGGTAACATTCAAAAGTTTGTAATTTTTGACAAGCATCAGGTAGTCGACCATAAATAGCCATTAGTTTCCATATAGATTTAATTCATTTTATTTTGGCTTGCATGTTGCATCTTTCATTAATTTACGTAATTTTGGACCCCGTCTTTCCGCGTACATCAAATGCGTGATAATTTGTCAGAATTTACGATCAAACAGAATGCCGTTGTGCAGAATCCTGCACAACGCTGTACGAAGGGAATAAGTCCCGCTTACCGCTCGTCAAATTGCGGTAAATCAAAGTGGGACTTATAGATCAGTCAAGTAGGCACAGTGCAGCTGGTTTATAGTAGATATAATATTAGATACGAATATAAATTTAAGTATGATACAATAATTAAATAACTAAAATAAATACATTTAATAGCGTATTCACAATGAATAAATAATCTGCAATAAAGGTGAAATAAATTGTGCTAAATAATGTAATAAATTAATAGTAATGAAGTGCATTCAAGTGTAATAAGTTTGTTAAAAAAAATATTTGTGATGTTTGTTATAGAAGTTAGTATTTTGATCAATATTAGTGCAATATTCCTTTCTCTGAATTTGAAATTTAATATGAAAGCAACTTTTAAAATTAAAAAATACAATGCTGGGAGCATTATCATAACTACATTTCTACTATAGGTAAATCATATTAACATAGCATAAGACATATTTTATTTGATTATAGTTGTCATGCTATCAGTAATGAGTGCATGTCCAGGAAATCAAAACATTTTTCGTTGACTTTTCTTATTAAATACTTTCAATTTTGTTATGAAGAAAGGCCTTTTAGCTATAAATAATCAGCAGAATAGCTGAATTCATACATATAATTATATTAATATATGACTTGCATATAATTGTATGGGCTTGCATCATCCCATAAGCAATTTTCACATTTTTCAGAAGATGCATATATAGATTTGCTAAAAACTTTATGTTGTGTCACTACAAGTTGTAGAAATACAGACAAAACTTATTATGGACAAAGCTTCAACATAATGCAATTTGAAAGATTGGATGAAAATAGTTGAAGTTGGGAAATTTCATACTGCAGCAACACAATTGCTGCAATATGATTTAGAAAAACTATGATTGTCTTTTTAATTGATTTAATGTAGTGAAATTGTAAATGTAGAATTTCTATATAATATTACATTTATATTAATAATATAGAAGTACTTATGTATAGTCTTTTCTGTTTTAGTAGTGTTCGATGCCATAAATGCAGAGCTTTGACAATATTGAAATAATAACTGGCTCTTTTTATCAGAAGACGATGGGTCATCTCAAATTGTCAGGGTAGAGCTGCTTAGAAATTGTTTCATTTTTTTCTCGTCATTATTGTTGTTTGGTATCAATGCCTGGCTTCTGCTGTGATGTTTATTCGAGAACAATTGAAACTTCATCTACTAGATGTTTTCAAGTTTCCAAAATAGCTGTAGCATGAAACTTAAACAGGATAGCATTTTAAATTGAGAATATTGGATATTTAATCCGTCGAATGCAGATGGAGTTACAAGAGACAAACAAAACAGTCTGGTTAGTTGTGAAAAGATTACATTTATATACACTGTGAAAAATCAGGTAAGATTTCAAATACAAAACAATGTTGGTAGCATTATGATTATTACATGTCTACTATCGCTAAATCATACTAACATAGCATAAGATATATTTTATTTGATTATAGTTGTCATGCTATCAGTAATGAGTGCATGTCCAGAAAGTTTGAGCAGACTATTGGATAATATTTTGAAAAAACAACTATTCGATTCATCAAATAAGGATATTTCTCGAATCTTAAAAGTTTTGACGTTATCAATTGTAGATGTTTTAGTGCGAGCTCCTTGTCTTCAATTTGACAGATTTAACAATGAATACAATGGTAATCTATGCTTTGATATCATATTTATTGTCAAATATATATGTTGACAGTAAATGATAGTGTATGCGGTCAGGATGGCAAATAGGGTAGTTAGTTGTTATGACATTGCCCGCTAGACATGATTGGATTTCTATTCCATACATCTTTTACCAAACAACAAATATTCCGAGTTGTTAAAAGCTTTCTATCAAAGATATTGAAGCAAGTAAATTACAGTCATTCAATAGTAATCTTTTTCAGAAATGGCATTTTACAAGTGATGCATTTTCAGATATGTGTTTCTTTGGCAATTTCGAAAAAATGAATAGCATATTAACCGGAATATGAAGCAAAAAACCACTCAGACACATTGACAATAGCGATATATATCAGTGAAGTATCTCTTCTGCGTAAATACTCGTAAGATATGAAACTGAAAGGTATAGTGCAGTTATATTGCTAATCTATTCTTAACTGGGATTCTTAATAATCTTTTCTAATTTACAAAAAATGATTTATGCTGTAAGTAGAGTTAAAACTCATATCATAACTTATCGTTAGGATTTTCCTTAGGAACTTCATAAGCGTATTCTATATTTATGAAATTTATTGATCGCAGTGTTGTTAGTTCAATTTCATTTATTGATCATTCGCTATATATATCTCACAGCTTCTTATTGCTGCAGTTAACTATGTACTATAAAATTATCACATGCTTTTCCGATTTGTGATTGATTACGATCGAGCCCTTTTTCTATCAAGCTAAGCAGACTTTCTATACTATAGATTTCATCTAGCATCGTGAATTAAATAAATTGAATATAGACAGAGCACTCGATTAAGCTCAAGAACTTGTAAACAAAACTACTTATATTGGAATATAACCAAGCCTTTTTTAATGAACTGAGGTATGAAAGTGATAAATGGCATATGGAACGTAGTAATATGGGCTTTATAGCACTGTTAATAAACTGTTGTGAGTCCCGGCTGGAGCTAAAACCACTCCTTGCCACAAATTTTAATCCATCATGCCTTTCTGACTCACTACGTCTTAACATGTTAAAAGAACGCTAATCAATGGTTCATAAACTGTTAATTATAGCTAATAGAAATATGAATCTATGCAATTTAAAATGGAAAGCGCAACCTATTTTGCTTTATTTTGAAAATTGCATGTAAAGTTACGGTACTCTGAATATTTATTGGTTGCAGTAATATATGTCAATGAAAAAACCAAGTACTTGAGGTGTGAAAAATAATTATATGTGAACTTATCAGGCGCTGGATAAATGATGATAGCGATGATGATACGTTGTACAGTTTCATATGCTATGCTTAAAGATGTGATGTTGTTTAGAATGTCAGCTGATAAAACGTGAAATAACTAATGATATAATTACTGTGGATATAAAGCTATATAAGGAAAAGTATGCTACCCAAATTTAATCAAGAATCATTTGCAAATTAGAATACGTTCGATGATATGTATATGTAATGCATGCAAAGAGATCGGCAAAAGATGTAAATGTTAGCCAATTTCAGCTAATCAGATAATCATGTTTTCTATAGATGGATTAGTATTGATATGTTCTCAATTGTATCACTAAGATAATTGCCTGTTGCTATTGTCTTGGTATGGAAATTTCCATAAAATACATGAGGGAGTAATTGTAACCGTAATTCGTTATGTGTGAAATTTGATGATGCTAATTTCTATCCAAACGCCTAACTTATATGAGATGAATGATGTGCGTTTGACATGCGCTGCTTCATTTATTGATCCGATCGATATCTAATTTTCATTGTCGTTTTCATGAGTGACTGCAAATCTCTCCAGTGGCGCCAGTTAATCCCTTTTTTATTTTTGGAACCATAAGCAAACATAATACCATTCAAGTTCGAATAATAGCAGCTATTATACCACCATGCTCCATGCGCCAATTCTGTGCAAATACCATGATAGTAGTCATTCTCATAATCTTTGGTAGAAAATTTTGAGCCACTGTGATAGCTAAATGAGTCACCAGCATTTCCTGAATATCAAAAAGATAGATTGCGTAACTATAGAAAGAAAAATATGATTTGAAAATCTTCAAATGGTATTCTTATGTCAAATCCGAGGGGTGTATTTGGTTATTATTTTGAGGATAAAATACGATCAAAACAAAGGTGAAGTTCTAAAATTTTGAAAATCTTCAAATTGACAACATACAATTTCGCAAGAATCTAGAAAAGGCGTCACTGATATTACCATCGATATAAAATATTTCTAGCTACTTCTACGAGCTGTAATAAGCAGAAATAAGCGGTAATAGCCTTAAAGTTTCGATAAGATAATCAAAATATTGAAAAGATGAATTAACCATAAAGTGTTAGTACGAAGTAGCCATTTTGGATTCTCTGGCAGGGATACACAGATGTCAGAAGACACTAGAAAGAATTAGAAAAAGAAAAGGTGGTAGGATTATTGTCTTTCCGCTCTCGAATATCCCAAAGTATCTCAGTTGTTGATATCACTAGAGAACCCAAACACAAGACGGCTGTGAAGAAATGCTTTTATGAAATAAAATATATTTTTCCTATTTTCAAACGATTTTAACTTAATCATTTGCCTAATTAGATCGACTTTCTCATTATAAATCTTCACGACTTTCTTATATTATCCTCTCTTCGAATCGCAGATCGATAGGTCTGCTTTTCATTCAGATTCCACTGAACACTTCGATATTCATTGTTTCCTATCTCGTTTCTACTATTTTGCATTCTTCGTCAGTTTGGTTCAGCTTTTGATTCTGTCTTCAAATAGCCACTATATAACCAAACAAAGTGACACCACTATGGAGAATATTCTGAATATTATAACACAAACGATGCAAACATAGTCAAATTAGTATTTATAGTTTTTTTGCAACTTTTGGATGTTTTTATCTTTAAGATGATGCTGGAGCTGTTTTTGCTATCCCATCACGGGGTTAGCCAATCAAATCAATAGAACTGCATTTCGATAATTTATTGAATTTTGTATTAATTAATATCTTATCTTTGATTGAATGCTATACTATACTATACTATAACCCAAACACAAGACAAGATTTTCAATTTTTCCATTAATGACATTTCTTTACCTAAATCATCAATTTCATCAATAAGTGAAAAACTTTATGGAGATTTTTAATGTATAACGCTTGATGTATGCAATTTTCTTGTTGTTTCTTATGGAAAATTGTAATGTAACACCTGATAATTACAACTTTCTTGTTGTTTCTCATCCAAAAATAGAGTATTTTATTGATATTGTAAGTTTTTTTATATGTTTATGTAAATATATACGCATGAATTATTCATTTATGTTAGGTTGTGTGGCTTTAGTATAATGTATGGTTGGAAATGTAATGTCTTAGATGTTATTGTAAGCTTGAAATGGCAGAAATTTACCTGAAAATCCATTAACAGTAAGACGATATTGTTGACTTTCATCATCAATTTGAAAATGATCATATTCAGCATATTTCCATTCTTGTCCATCAAATAAATCAAATTTTATCATTGCATTACCAGCTTTTGTTAATTCATGAATGATATCATTTCCAAGCCAAAACTCGGAAGATAGATTACCAAAGCCAGTCTTGTAGTCATTCCAATCACGATAGAAATCAATGCTGCCATCTTGTCGCTTTTGGATATGAATCCATGCTAATTGAATCAGAAGAGAGTTTTATTACAATAGAAACTGCTTGTAATGACATGGCTAGGGAAAGATACCAGATTTCACCAGGAAGATCAGGTACATTAATTACACAATAAATTTCACAGTAATCCGTTATAGAAGCTGATGTTATAAACAATATCTACTGTAATGTAGCCTAAAATGATTGGAGTAGGGTTCAGGTAACCTGTGGGGCCAAAGGAGATATTTCCCTCTTTATAACTATTTACATAATACATCAATGAGATTTGAATAATTAGGTATACTTAGTTTCGTAATCACGAGATTATAGATCATTTTTTATTGACTTAAATATACTTTTAAATTGCTGCTGATTGTTTTTATTACAAGATTTGATTAACAAATATTTTCCATCTGAAATAATCATGCGATGGAGGACTTTTTGAAACATGGCTAAAAGATATGGATACCTTACCATGCTGGGGGATAGTTGTTTACATCATCATCAATTTGTTCTGTGAGCATCCGATGATCGTATAATGCTTTGCGCCCAAACAATGTTGGCTAACAGATCCGCTCAGCATAAACTAAGTTAATATTTATTATGACTGATTCAGATTTTACCAAAGTGAGCAATTAGAACCTGGTCAGAGCTAACGATTACACAATATTTACACACGGTAACTTATTTATGCTGGAATCTACCTAAAATTAAGCAATACTTAATTCAAAAACCGGCAGCAAAAAATAGAACAACTTCAACACGGAA
The DNA here is from genome assembly GCA_916610825.1 of Haliclystus octoradiatus. Lineage (NCBI taxonomy): Eukaryota > Metazoa > Cnidaria > Staurozoa > Stauromedusae > Haliclystidae > Haliclystus > Haliclystus octoradiatus. The sequence goes on from OU744448.1 coordinate 31,920,214, forward strand.
TGAATTTGTTTAGTAGGGAAATCGTTGCCCCGAAAGTCCGTTGTCCCGAATGGTCGTTGCACCGAGACCAATAACCTGAAAGTCCGTTGCGCTGAAAAGCGATGCACCGAATGGTCGTTGTTCCGAAAGGCCGATACGCCGAAAGTCCGTTGCGCTGAATTTTCGTTGCGCCAAATGACATTGCACCGATAATCCGTTCGTCACAGAGATTATCACGGCCGTGACAGACATTCTTCCAAAATTATATCTGAATGCTTTTGTACCATGTATCATTGGAAGATATTGGGACTACAATTATTTTGTTTTCAGACGCTATAGGAGTGAAAAAATTCATGTCTAAACCCTAAGAATTTAGCGTTTATTTACAATTCTCGTGCGATACATTATCTAGTTTGATTGAAAGGTGTTATAAAAATGAAGGGTATTAGCGATTGTTACTAACGGAACTCACGTTTATACTCAACTAGAGTAATCTATTGCTATTATCTGTCTTTCCTACGAATATAACAGCTAGGGTACCGACAAAATATGCAAATATGTGAAGCTCGCCCACACTCCAAAGTTTGTATTTTTGATTTCAAAATTTAGCTAACAATTAGCTCACAATTCCTCAGTGGTCCAATTTATGCTCATGCAGTAGTTTTCTGGAATAGCTTTCTAGTGATTTCAAAAACAGTAATGAAGTCTGGCAGAATATCAATAAAATATGATTTTGAACTTCATTTCATTCTTACAACTGGCTTAATACCTTGAATAAAGATGACAAATGTATGAAAGATGACGCATTTATGAACGATAGCTCACTATACTGAAACGTGATAAAGTCACGTCTCACTTTGTAGAAGATGCTGAATGTCGGCTTCCTTTGATGGTCGTTGCGCAGAAAGTCTGTTGTGCCGAATTGTCGTTGCGTCGAAAAGCTTGCACCGAATGGTTGTTGCGCTGAAAGTCCGTTGCTTCGAAAACGGGATTCGGCGCAACTACCTTTAGGCGTATCGGACTTTCGGCGCAACGCCTGTAGCCCAAGTTTATTGCCACATTCTAAACAGTCGATTTAATGAGGACTATTATACGTCAAGGGAATCCAAACTTTAATACTTCTTTAGAATCTTAAAAACAATCTCTGAAAGTGGATGTGAGAAAATCACTGCTGAAAACGTTTCGTCTATCGGACACTCTATTTAACGACTACTATACGTATGAGGAAGTCTGCCTCAAACTAAGGATTTAGGTGTGAGTCCATTTGAGTGTTCAAATATTGGAAATGTATACCATCTCCCCGTTTATGAAGAAGTCAAACTTGTTTGAATCACTTTACAAAACACTAAATAGTTAGGAAATGTCATTAAGTTTGGAGGCACAATTAGTAACATTGAGTAGATTGTTTTAAATAGCAGAGAAGCGGTGATAATAAACAGACTGGTACAAATGTGGGCAAGTGTGGCCAACATAGTGAGAATCTGATTGACAAATTAAAAATGGTACACAACACTTTTCTGTACTCAAATGTGGAAGACCTTCTTTCTTCAAATCGTTGATATCAAATTAATAAGTTGTTGTTGTTGTTGTTGTTTATTCGTCAAAAATACTGACCGGATTATATAGTAAACTAAAACTTCCACTTACATAAATCATTTACATACATTAAGAAAGCATAAAATTGTAATATATAAATTGTGTTAACTACTATAGCAGTTCATATAAATTGTTAATTACCTTAGCATAATGCATTCAGATCAACAATGTTTAATTTTCATTTGAAGGAAATTAACGATTTGAAGGTTACCACATTATCTGGTAAACTGTTCCACCATGGAATTACTCGATTGATAATTTCATATTTGTTGATATTTAGCCTACCGGATAGAATGATTTGTCAGTTGTAACTTTAAGGAGTTACCTAGCCTGCGTCCAGACTAAAACGTATCTGATGGAAAGTGTAAGGTCTGCGTAGCCGACAAAACAAAGCCGTTTTGCTGACACTGCACTAGACTTGCAAAAGCAGTGACTCAATCCTATTGGTTAGCTTTGCTCATGTGGTGTTAATTCGATGTCAGCCAACCAGATTGTGGGTATCAGTCATGTGATAAACAAAAGTGGGGCCACATTTGGGAAGACTTTCGGATTTGGAGACAATCTCATTTTTATGAATATATGCAACGTATTTGTGAGGAGTTAAATTTATTTTAAAATCCATTAACAGTTATATTTCAGTGGAGAAAACTTCAAAGAAACTATTGACAACTAATGTTTTATTTTCACATGAATTTGTATCAATCTTTTTCGAATGTACGAAGCACTTCGAACATTTGGTGAGCGAGTAGGAATGTCACTTTAGAAAGTTAACAAAAATTTACAAATATAGGAATTATAACATTGGTATTTTATAACATCGGGACACAAATAATCAATCCTTCCTTCGGTTAGACAATATACTATACAAATAGCACAATTTCTACTCAATTCTTGTCTCGAATGAGTGTCATAGACTTTGTCTGTTTTCAACAATTTATTCCCAAGCTTGAGTGTTTTTAATGTTTAACGTGTAAACGTGATTTTCAATCACACAACTGAGACGGGAAATTAAGGTTTTTATAAGGCGGCACCAGTCTAGCACAGTGTCAGCAAAACAGCTTTGTTCGGTCGGCTACGCAGACTTTATACTTTCAATCAGAAACGGTTTATTCTGAACGCAGGCTAGGAGTTACCCCGTATTGATATATTTAGTTTTATTGAATTTACGAAATTCTTCTAAATGTAAATCTATTAGATTATTAATAGTTTTAAACATCATTATCAGATCATTATTGATATGTATGAACGTAAATGTGTTTGATGTGGCAATTCTAGAAGTTGTCTCACATCAACACTGCATGCTTCATTAAAACATCAGCATTTCTACTTGGGAAACATTATCTTATTAGAAATGACCTACACTTGGCCTTCAAAGTAATCAGAGCGCAATGAGATGAAGGCTTGAGGTTGGTAGTGAATACAACTTTTAGGTTTTTTATTGTATTCACTGATCTCGGTTCTTTTTCTTCCAAGTCGTAAATCTGTTGCTGAACGTTGATGTTTCCAAAGGAAAATACGCAACATTTGTGAAAAGCTAGACATAACTGCAATGTTTGCGCCCATGCTACTACTTTATCTAATGATCTCTGTAGATTTAGATTTGACTCAGATCTTGTAGAAGAAATTTCTGCGTCGTCTGCGAACAATTTGATATGGCATTCGTCTTCAAGGCAACAATATTATTAATAAATATAATAAACAATAGCGTGCAAAGTATGGAGCCCAGTACACCGCTGTCAACATTTAAAGATATAGAATAGACCACTACAAGACACCATGCTATGAATAAAATCATAAAGCTCGCCATAGAATCAGCTGTTCTACAATCTATTCTTGAACCTCGGGGCTTATGTCAATCTGATTTGAAACGTCCTGATGGTCTCACACAGAGTCCCTGGTTCCATGGCGAATATGCAGTGTGGAACTTTACATGCGAGACACCATGGCTCCATGTCACTTGGAAGACACATCTAAATCTGCTGGGGCTGCCGCAACCGAAGCTTAGAACGCAAAATCGATCAAATATGCATAATAAGACCAATTGTATCAAATTAATACCAGTTGCTGTGGAGATGATGGAACTTTTTTCCCAACTGCGAACAGACTTATAGACTATTTGGAAAACTTGATGCACACTGTCGATCAGGAAAAACCGAAGCAATACATCCGGGAGAATATCAGCATCGTCATACAGAGGATCAATGCACTGTGTGTCTCGGGGACTTCCCAGAACAGCTAACATGTACAAAAGTAAATTTGCTATAGATATAGATAGATAGTTAGTTATTTCTTGACTTGTAATTACATTTCATGGATTGTTCTTTTATTTTAAATATGAAATAAAATAGCAATTTAAATACAATGTTACTACTTTTACCAAATTTCTCGTTTATTGATTAATTTTGTATAATAAAATGGATGTATTAAAAAAAAATAATAATAAACATTTTCGATACAGACAGATTGAATGAAGCAAGATAAAAATAAAGATATCCATTTGATAAGCTCGAATTGTATACCATATGCGTTGAGATTGATAATTAGCTTATTGTGTGAACGGCATCAAAAGCTTTACTAAAAATAGACGGTATCCGTTAATAATTTGTTGTTAATTGCTTTAGACAAAATCTTAAGTGTAGATAACAGCAGTGTGCAAGTTCTGAAAATATGTGCTGCTCTTAAGTGAGAAGGCCATGTTTCAAGAAATACTTTTTCATTTGTTTTGAGATAATCGATCCCATCACCTTGCATGTTCCACAAGTCAACGAAGATCGAGCGATAGTTTTTAAAATAATGAGAATTTTCCTATTTCAAAGATTGGTATAAAAAATGCCGTTTTCCATATAGATGGCAGTTGACCAGAATGCATAGACTTGAGAAATATTGCTGGATATCCATCAGGAGACGCAGACACTTTATTTGGTAAGGCAAGTAACTCCTTTTAATAGAAAGTGATAAATGACAATGATGTAGTACTAACAATGACCTGCTGCAAAATTCAGGATTGTTTCCATCATCCTGGATAAAGATAGTAGCAAAATAATTATTAAAAAGTTCAAGTTTATGACTGATATCAGTTACCTGTTCTCCTATTTCATTCTGTACATCAGGAATCGAAGAATGAGATTGTAGTTTACTATTTACAAATGAGCAAAAACGGGAAGAGAAGCTTCCTTCGGAAGAATTTTTCCACTTCGAATATTAAATTCTTTTACTGCCTTCTGATACTCTTTCGATGCATTTTTAAACTCGGTATTTTTTACGGCAGAATTCCTGTAAGCCAGGCGTTTTCTTAGGGCAAGAAAGCGAAATTATGAATAAAAGGAACGAAATTATGAATCAGTAATCAAATTTTCAGAAATTATACTCCAAAAAGATTCAACATCAACATGGCAACTTTTCGAAAAATGTATCCACTTAATAAGTTTCAAAATCATTGAAATAGTATCATATTCTTCTTTCCTGAAATTTCGCATAGCATGATTGATTTTAAAATATGATGATGTAGGCATTTGAATGGAAAAGTCTACAGACTTGTGATCACATTTTTCTGTAAAAGTTCAACAATTTCCTGCTTACTAAGTAAAACTGGCTCAGACGTTACAAGAAAGTCCAAAAAGTATAAAAAAGGATGCAAAATCAAACAGTTCGGAAGAATGCAACAGGTCATAAAGACCTTCCCAACGTGAGCCTGGGCAAGGGGTCGCATTAAATTAGTCACAGTAGCATTGCGTGAGTATTGGCAAATCATTGATGCATTTAGCCAAGCGAGTCCGAGGTTACCAAGCTAGAAGTTTCCATGACAAAATGAGTAGCCACGGCAACGATTTGTGATCGTTGTTTTGCTGGCAGAAATACAAAACCAAGAATAAAGCAAATTAAATTCTATGTATAGACATAATTGTTTATTATCTACATAACCATATCGTGAATATTTTGTTGTTGAACATTAAGTAGTACAAGAAAATGTAATTACAGTAGAATGTGATGTATAATACAATTATATATCACGTTGAATAATTATGATTATTCATTATGAATTTATCGATGAATAGATCATTTGAATGCGGCAATACTAGCTATATGATAATGAATGATAATAGATTATATGTTCTTTCTAATAGTTTAATCATCAGTTCATTTTCAATATTGTCAATATTCACAAGATGACATATTCACTAAATATAGTTGTTTTTAGTGTGACCATCACGACTGTTTATAAGTAAATCGGTCAGGTTCTAGTCTGTTGAGAAAACTCTAGAAGGTTCAACATTAAAACTTCCTATCATATGGTACTGTGAGTACTACATATTATGCTTCTGGGGGAGGTGTACTGCTGTTTGTGATTATTGGAATATTGTCTTCATTATACTGTGGGTACGAGAAGGTGGGTACCCTTTTCCGCAGGACAGACGATAAAGCATGTACAATCTCAGTAACAGAATATCTTGATCACTGATCAAGCGCGTCAATCTCAACGTTTGACCTTTAACTATGCCCCATCTTGCCGAATTGGATCTAAAAAAATGAGATATTGTGTGTATTTGTGGATTTTACATGAATGTCTGTCAGTAGGTCACCGTTGTGTAGGTAAACTTTCAGATCTAGAAATGCAATATTTGTGTGAGAGCTAGTCGTCGTAAGCTTTAATCGGGAATGTATATTATTGAGTTACTCTACAAAACATTAAGAGATGTTTCATCCTCTTTCCAGATCATAAAGATATCAATTAAAAACGATACCAGAAAAGTGGTAGTTTCAACTGGCTCATCAGAAAGTTTTCTTCGACTGCAGCTATGTAGATGTAGGCATAGCTGGGAGGAAATTTCATACCCATGGCGGTACCAGATATTTGCAAATAGAGTTCAGAGGCAAAGGTGAAGTAATTAGCTAAAAATATCATAAGTATACTGTCTAATAATTCCAGGAGTATAAGTCTCATACAATGCTGAAGATGCTGGGATACAAATGTACGTACTGCATCGATGTCCAGGTGTCCCTCGATGTTTGTGTAGAGAGCTATCACATCAAGACTAACAAATAGAATGTTACTAGGAATAGAAATCTCTCTTATCTTCTGATTGAAGCCTCAATACTATCTCGAATGTATGGTTTAAATAACGGCTGGAATGGGTTGAGTGCACAATCCACATACATTGACTGTGCCTCTCTGTGTGAGAGTTGCAACTGGATACGATAGGGCCGTGAATGTCGTCCATGAATGCTGACTTTGTGGATTTCAGGTAGATTATAGAACAAACCCGGTCTTGCGGTAGCTGGGCAGGGTTCAATATCTCCCTTTGTAATGCTGTCTATTTGATCATTGCATTCGAGTTTTATATGGAATTGTGAAATTGAATGGAAAATTCGCTCTGTTGGGTCAATTGTTTCCAATTTGTAATACGTAGTAGTGCCGTTGAGATGTAGCATAATCTTATCATGGTATTGATCATTACTCATTATGACTATTTTCTTGCCCTTGTCGGCAGGTTTTAATAGGAGGTTGCTCTCATTTTTCAACTGAAATATGTTTCCAGGAATTCATATGTCATTTGTTACATAATTGTGATCTAAATTCCGATTAATCGCTTGCCTGATCTGATTATCCAACTGTTTCAGTAATCTCTCTAAATTGCAATTTTGAACAGGGACTGTAAAGTTATTGTCCCGAAGATGTACCCTATTAAGATGGGCACGGGGAAAACATATTCTCCCCCATTTTTGTATGCTTTTCGAATCCGATTTTTGAATGTCTCAAGATTGTTTCTCGTATTATTACTTTGTTTGAGCGATTTTGTTACGTGAAACAACCTTAGGTCTAAAGAGAGGATCTATAACTGTTTATCATTAAATATTGTATTTGATAAATTGATCACGGTGTCCTTCAGGATATCAATATGTTTTAGAATACTGTGCAATCCAATTGTTGAATAGGTTGGTCAAGAAAATGAAGATCACGCACAGAAGAGAATGTTGTATAGAGTTTACTATGTGCTCTATTTAATAATGTATCCGAAAGACTTTTCACACATTTAATTGCTGATGACAGCATGTAAGTGAATGTCTCGAATGACATTAATTGTCAATCATTGATTCCCTGATTGCTCTTGCGCTGCGTCATTCCCAACGATCGTCTTCCTCCCAGGTTGTAGGGGGCATTGCTGCTGTTGTGTCCTCGCCTGGAGCCATGACGTGATAGACAAACCCCTGATTGACGTCGATTGTCAGTGTTTTGGCAAAGTTGCCGCTTTTCATTTTTAGTGTTTACTGGTGTATTCGATCGCTGTGGTTGATTTTGCTGTTCAATTGAATTTTGATGCAATGCTTGTGGTTGTTGTTGCTGTTCAATGATAACCTCTGTGTTTGATGGTTCAGTCAGCTTTACTCCATCACCGAGGTCAGCTCTCTTGTAGTTAGAATGCATTTGTTCTACACTGGAAGGTATTGGTACTGGCTTTGGGTCGATCAGAATTATTGCCCGCGTTTTGGCAATCAAGGACTTAAGTGTTGTATAGTACATGACACAGAGTGTACATTGAATGTACTGCAGAACGTGCTCTCTCTAATTTTTCAATCATGGCTTGCAGGCTTTGCATTGTCGTGTGACATGTTAGGCGGATGACCGCTCTTTGACACAACTGTAGATTGTTGTTCGCCCTCGAATCTAGGAGTTTAGCTGCTGTAGATTCGATACCATTTGATGACGCCATATTGCATTTCAAGAGACAAGCACCATAGTGCTACGTCTGCCTCTATTGGTGTGGGATATGATTGAGTGCTAAAACATGGTATATTATTATCTAAATAAGTTTGTTAATGTTTAGAGACTCCACTCCATTTTCCGCCGGAATCCTTTCCGTGATCAGCACTTTAGTGTCCGGCAATCTGTTGCTGGATCCAAATCCCATCAATGTGAATAGGAGGCCGTATGTTCTTGCCATAGCTGGCCCTGCTTCGACAGCGGTACCAGCAGAGAACAAACCATCGAGTCTAATCTTCTCGAAAAGTGTTATTTGAGTAATTGAAGCCGTAGTGACTCCTTGCTCATCGACGTCCATGAGCTGCTCTACTTGCATGTCGTCAAATGGGGTCTGGTCTGCAGGTAGAAAGTATGCAGACTGTTGGTAGCTTGTATCCACCATATCTGCTTCTGGTAGCAGCAGATCTTTTTCCTTCGATTAAGATGATATAGAAGGATTATAGTTAAATTGTAAACAATGTAGTTCATAATAATTTTAATGCTGGTCATAAGTAGTATTGGTATGTAATGTGTAACATAACCGGTTATACAATTAATTTATAATTATATATTTGGATTATACGGCTAATTGATAATAGTATATCTGGATCATACCTATTGGTGTGTATAGAATATTTTTGCTCATGCTTTTACCTACACGTTTCAAGTACTAGAGACTATCATCAGGGCATACATGAGATACGAATCATATCGTTGTGAACGATTGAAGCCACAGCAACCCTACAGCACACACCCATATGATGAGTTGAAGTTGAACAAATTGCTAGTAATAGTTATGATTTAAATTGTAAAATCATGTACATCAAATCGATTGATTAAATGTTATACAAATGTTGTACGGAAAATTATAAAACAAATTGAATGTAGAATTGCCTTCACGTCCGCTATAGTATAAAGAAACAAAATAAGGAGTAAATCCAATAGTTTTCATTAGATACTCTTACCTCAGCGACTGCCTTGTTACTGCTAACATCATTGGCTTTATTCATATTGGATGAATAACAAAATTTGATAAGAAAATTTAAGAAAATTGTTTTAGGACAATCAATGTAGATATCATGTTGACGCCACAAACTAATATTAAGTGTGCATTAAGTGTGAAATCAAATGATGGGACATTGATAGGTGTCGCCAATGCCAGCAAATATCCAACTGATTATCCTCATAACGAGTGAATCACGTGCTTTGTGTGTTGTCTACCTTGTTTATGATTATTATCGTCAATATTATCTGTGGGAGCCACGTGGTAACAGCTTGCGCCGTAAATGCAATGATCGTGCAATCACAATTGCAGAAACATGTTTCTGCTAAAAATAAGAAAACCAATGTAGCAGCATGATTGGTTGTTTCAGCCAATAAGGACAGTTTGGCCGAGATTATCAAATTGATGAGTCTATAGGAGCCTTCCTGAACCGTCTAGAACATCTAAACATAGGAGAACCTACATGACTCTCAGCATGACTCACAATGACCATGCATGTTCTAGCAGCTTCTAGCACTTATCTAAACACTATAAATACAGTAAATGAAAACTATGAGAACTATGAGAACTTAATGTACAGTCTACTATCAACATGTCAACACTTGGAATTAATATTGTCATTCATAAGAAGAAATATACAAATCAATTCGAACTTCGTTGTTATAATTGTTTCTTCAACATAATTCTACAGTTCTCATCAAGTCAAGCAAGTATTTAAATAGGGTGCAAAATACAACTGATCGGAATATTGCAACATGTCTTAAAGACCTTTCCAATGTGAGCCTTGGCAAGTGGTCCAATGAAAATTAGTCACGTTGCGTTAGTGTTGGAAAGTCATTGGTGTAGTTAGACCTCAAAGTCCGAGGTTACCAAGCAAGAACTTTCCATGGCATGATTTGCCACGGCAATTCAATCGTGTAAGACATGACAGTTGCCCCAATAACTAAAAGGAATGCCCCATAATGCCCCATTGAATATAGATGGGTAATTATAATCTCCAATGTAAAAACAAGGGAAAACACACGATGAACAAAAATCAAGAAACGAACCGATGATCTCCGTATCAATAATAGAAATAGCTTCTGAAGGTGGATTGTAAAAGAGCATGCCATTAAATATCTTGGATAAGCTGATAATCTTATATCCATAACCAAATTGTCAAGATTCTCAAACTTTGACGGTAATTCTAATATCGCATAACGAATTTTCTCCTTAATGAAAATAATAGTACCTCCACCAATTACATCGACCTTATCTTTTCGGACAACAAAATTTCCGGTATTTGAGCGTAGTGAGGAATCAGGAACTGTCAATGATAACCACTACACAGCAAAATTGGAAAATCCTGCTATGAACGTAGTTAGAATATATATTCTTTAACATTCTTCTTTCAAGAATTTTTTCTAGTGACAAGTATAATTTGTACTTATACAAGAATGTGGAATTGCCTTTACAATAAATATTCTTGTACTATTCAATAATCTTAAACTTTGAATGGAAGTGCTGTGAGAATTCACTGAAGTGCTGTGAATCATCCCATGAATATTAAAATGAGAACGTTTTTTGATTTTGTAAACCGCCCTTGATTTGAATTTGAATACAGAAATTTAGCTCAATGGAGTACTGCAGATTATCTTTACATTTTTCATGACTGGTTCTTAAGTTGGATGCTGTATTCTATTAAAAATATTATAATTATTTCTTCATTTTAAATAATATGGTCTACATTAACAATATTATTTGGCTACGTCCTGAATGTGGTTCGTTTTTAATCATATTGCAGAGTGCAATGGAATGGAAGCACGAATCACTGGTCGTATTATAACATGCGGTAAGTCCATGCTATGTTGTTCCATATGATTTTATTTTTAAATATAGATGTAAAGTAAAATACTTCTGTGAAATAAGAAATACTGTATTCTTACATTTGTTAATATATATCTCGCGTGTTTCAAAATTTTATGTTTAGTCCTAAAATATATTAACATCGTCCTACAAATTGATGGAGTTTTATCTCTATATATATTCACAGATACGTTTAAAGAACCGGAAAAGTTCTATTTATCAACGAGTGAAACAATTCTATTTCAATGCCGGATGTATATCATATATTTACAATTAGCTTGACGAAAAAAGATATTACTTGAAGTTTTAATTTCGAGCAACTTGTGATGGCTGGGAATATATCGCTATGCGATGATTTATCAGTAAAGGTATTGGTTGCCTGCTTTCAATCAAATACTGTCATGTTTGATATAGAAAATCGAGATCAACTTTATACATAACTTATTACAGCTATTTTTATAAGTTAAATTATTTTATAATACTGTGTTGCTTGCTAGTTTTATGTAAACTAATTTGATAATAAATTCTAAGTATTATTATTCATCAACTGTTGTTGTAATTTATAGCATGCAGAAAAGTGCAGCACAATAAATTGTAAGGAAAACACACAGCTCCTGAATTAAATGGCAGATTGTAAAGAAATGTTTTGTTATTCTGTTTTTGTTGTGTTTGAATCATAACAATAACATTCTACAATCGTGAAATTGGTGACACAAGAAAATTTATCCTTAAAGGGGCAAAATTGACCGGCGACCGCTTCGAGCACAAGTTGAATTTATGCTTAGCTTAATTCAACCGTCTCGCTTTGAAACTATTGTTATACGCAGGCCTAATTTGTAATAAAATTCATGTCAACAATGAACATTGTGTTATAAACAATAAGCATGCACGTGATCCTGAGTGCGTAGCGCCTGTCGGTAATTTTTGCTCCTTTACTAATATATCCTTCCAATAAGAATTCCTTAGAAATGGAACAATGAAAACAATTAAGATTCAAGAATAACTTTCCTTCTATTATTCCCATTTCTAGAATCCTTATTCTCAAATATATAATTTAACAATAATTCTTCTCACCACACGGAAAAGCCTATATTCTGACATTTAGGATATGTATTTCTACAAAGAGAATATATATTTTAAACTATTCTTAGAATAAGAAACCACAATTTTGCTGTGCATGTTTCTATTATGAATATTATATCGGATGATTTAGGGGTTAGGATTATCTCAAGCTGATTTTGTTTTATTTAATAGTGATCTTGCATTAAATTAAAGACACTTTATTATTCCTTTGATTCTGTGTTGGCAATCTGTTGGAGAGGAGCATCATTAAGTGTTGTAGCTGACCTTTTATTCGAGCAAGATATTCTTCGTGAGGGAGCGGGAGAGATATCTGGTTGCATAGAAAATGTTGTTGCTGTGCTGAGCATTGATGACGCTTGTAATAGGCATTGGAGTGATCGGATTTACAGGTATAAAAATATAAAAATCAAGTCCTTGCTAACATAAATTGCATGGCTTTTGTTAAAATAGTTAAAATAAAGCCTTGTGGGTCTTCTATAATCCATAAAGATGCGATAAGTTGGATCCGAGAAATCAGAATTTTTCTACTGTTTTTTGCGAAAAGTTCGATTGAGAAATATGATAACCACCTTTTCTTTATAAATTAGTAGGTCAGAATGTTTTTGTTCTAGACATTTTTCTGTTTCAAAATCTACTGAAGAAGCTTCAAGTAAGCGAAAATTTCCATTGTCCGGCTCAGTAAGAGTGACATCACACTTCTGTTTAACGCTTAACGGCTTTTAATTAGGATCTATAGACTAGCAACCTTGCATATAAGATCTTAGATTAATTGAATGCAATATATTTCAATATTGTGCTTGTCAGCTCTTTTCTATCACCAGGAATGTTTTTCGTATCTATAGCTATATAGCTTCTAAAAACCAGCAACGGTTTCTACGTTGTCTTTGTTGGTAGCTTGTCGGGTTAATGAAAGATTTAGCCCTCTTCAAAGTCCCCTACATTATTTTCATATTAATAAAATGTAACATTATTAAATAATTCGTCATCAGACCGATTTGCAAGAGAATAGAGCAATCATTTAATTTCTTTCACTATTGTCGGTATATACATATACTTCAACATCTGAGGCCGAGTCGCATGGAAATTTGATATATGGAAACTAGACTTATGTCTGTTAAGGTTTCACATGCTCGTTAGCTTATAAGAATTAGGTTGCCAGGTTAGGATGTCATCACAGCATATTCCTCTTTGCAGTCTTCCATTCGTCACAAAGAAGATGTTAGCTAATTTGACTATAAAAAAATTCAAGGATGTGCTAACTTGGATAAGGTTCATCTACTTCATCTAATATATTATATTTCATGAAATAGTGAGACCACTGCCATTATCATATATCCACATTAATATATAAGCACTACTCAAAAAACCCCTACCTTTGAAACAAAGAGATATGAATTAACAATTCCTACTTGAAAATGCTTGTGTTTAGACGGATATATGTGTAGTATCTCTGCTGAACAAAGTACGTACAGAGCAAATCCGGGCGCAAATCTAGTAACAATATGTTCCTAGCTACAGTGAATTTACGGAAAAATGAATATCATAGATTATCTTGATTGGAAGAATGAATAGTTTATGAAACTCTACCTCTAAAAGCAGCGTCCACTTCCACATAAATAGGGACATCGTTTTGTAAAATCCTAATGTTGTAGAATCCTGTTTCAGAAAATGTCAGAGTGTCTGGATCATCTAAAATACAGAGAAAATAGTTACAACGCATATGTGTTACACTTAACATGCTCAGATCAAATTTTCCAATATCCGTACAACAATAGCAGGAGATAAAAATGCTATTTCGAGGAGGCTCACTCATGAGCCTATTTAACTTCGTTACTTCTTCAGTTTTAAGTAATTCGAACATTTCCCTGTTACATTTCTAACAAAAAAATTAATGTCAGCCTATTGCACTTCTGATTTATTGGTGGCTACTTCAAGCTAAACTTCTTTCCATAATAATCATTGAGATTTTGATATTACTACAAGAATCTAATGTGTAAGCTAGATGCATAATATTATCTACTGTATCTTCTTAGAAAGTTCAAGTTTAAAAATGTCGATCAAATTTTCTTTAAAAAGTAGGGAATTTACATGACATTTTTGATCATAAGAGATCGCTGAATACCGACAAGAATACAAAGTTTGTTTTCAAACTTTTCACAGTTAAGTAAAAGCTCAGCTTTCTCTTCATAACTTCTAGAACAGTAACGAAATCAAAGTAAATAAAGATTGGGGATCACCAGCATAATTTTCAACTACCGGCTATGTTGTCGAAGTCAGATGTTTTATTTGAAGAATAGCTACATTCCAATACAATGCTTGTCTAATGTTTAACGGAGCTCCTAAGTCTCAATGAGATAGCTATCTAGCAATGGACTGAATGAATCAAAAACGAATTTGCAGTTTACCTATACAAGGGTGATCCTTGCATACTGCAGTGAAATTCTTCACACCATCGCAAAGAGCATCTCTGCATCCTATCTCAGATTCAAGGCATGATCGAGAACTGAAATAACTCAACCAACCAGTTAATGATTTCTCAGATTCTATGACGTACCAAGAAGACCAAATACCTTCAATAGATATAAGGAAAATGAAAGTTCACCAATGAAAGCAAAGAATTGATGTTCCCAAATTTAATTTTGATACAAGTAAAATAAATATATGATAAACGTATATTATTTGTTTTTAATTATGTAGCTTTTTATACCTATCAAAATTTCCTTTTTTCTTAATTATTTTTATGATTAGTCCAGTCTGTACTAGCTAAAAGTTCTGTAATGGAGATTCATGACATTCTCCTTAAAAATGTGTATATTTTTCAATTAACTGACAGCGGAGAAGCTGTATTTTGTAATACTGCCCGCATTACCCAGGACAGTTCAATTAAAGTATACTTTGTGGAATTATATTGCTACCTATTTATCCCAGTTTTCATTGAACTTTTCATCTTTAGCATTTGTACATTTTGAGCACTTTTACGATTACGACAAGAGAATTTTACAAATATCATCTTGTCTATTTTTTATCTCATGCATAATTTCTCCATTTGCAAATTCTGAAATAATTTGCTATTCTACTAAACGTCATTATTATTAATGTAACAAAACTAGCGCTAGACAATTTTCCCGACCCTAACAAGTATGTAATGCTTATTGTGCTAATGCATAATATATACTGATTTTAAAAACGGAATAGCTTAGAGATGCTATTAGCTCAGTGGGATAGTGTGCATATTTTTCTACAGGAGACACCGGATATACCTCGTCGAATATATGTTTCAAATGATGTGCCTGCCACTTCGACTCATGGGTTACAGATATACCACTGCCACTACCGTATAGTTACAGATATATAGTCTTTAAGTTGAAAATTACATAATTGAAACATAGGTAATAGAAACCTTGAACCTTCCTCTACAATTCTAACAGGTAATTAGACGTCTTAATAATAATTCGTAATAATTCAGAGTCTCGAACCACACCTGTTGTACTTTCGTTGCAATAGATCTGAAATAATCAAGGAAAATAAATATAACATATTAATTAGGAATGTTATAGATTACGAGCATACGAAGCAGTTACTTGTCAATTCTTTAGACGCATTCACACGAAAATTATCGATGAAGCAGTAAATTTCTCAAATCGGACGTTTTAATATCCATATCAATATATCAAAATATACATTGGGGTTGCGTTATTTGCAAAATAAAGTACTATATGATCAATCTCCTCATATAATAGTTATTGAGGGACTGATTGGTGTACCAACGAAAAAGCTCTATACAAACTTTTACAAAATAATGCATATTCCATTCCTAATTTATTCTTTTATGGAGGTGTAATTCACATCTTGTGGACATAGTACATAAAAATTTAGACATTGCTTTGTATATCTTTAATTTTATTTCAGATTATCTGATCGTTCTATATTATTATGAGATAATCAGGGTTTGACTGTAGCAGTACTTCTGTGATTTGATTGTTTGATCAGCTCAACACCCCACTCGCCTTGCGAATTGTACTTCTATGCACAAGAATTTTTTTGCACTCAGGCACATAATTATGAGTAATAGACACTGCAACACAGAAATTTACAACAAATTGATATCGTGTGGCAAGTTAATGTATATATATTATTATATTATGCATATATATAACGTATTTAACGCAGCCCCCGATCTACTCGCGATGTCCTTGTATGATATAGATTACATAATTAATATAGAATTTGTACAAAACGGTATGAATGCATTACTTTATAGTCTTACACAATTGAATAGCAAAGCAACCCGTTATGGAAATGTTGAAAATAACTGTGGACAATTGACAAAATCAGCTGTTTTTGTTGCTATGTAGAGCTATTTTGAAATTGATAAAAAAAATGAATTTATAATAGCTGTCTCGCGTTGAAAAGTGAATTCTGCATGTTTATTTCTGTAAATGAAAAAAAAAATAAAATTTAAATGAGACTAAAAAACAGCTAGCCAATTTATCAAGTCTCTGCGGAAGTTTATGCATAAAAAAACACATATTTTTCTTTCGATATTAATATATATTCACAAATCTTTTATTAAGATTGCTGGGCTACTAAAAAGCTTAGAACTGGAATAGAAGAAAAATAAAATATAAAATATTTAAAACCGAGAGACAGCAACAATGTCAATTCCATCTTCTGAAAAATCAACACTGGATTTTAACAATATAATCGCTCAAGTTATTGTATATCGAATATATATAACAAAAATAATCCCATTTAATGCAGGGCCTAAAGCTTGCTGCCAGATCCTGAATCGTCACATTGATTAGAGAATTTCAATAAAAATATATACAGATTACAAGACATAACTCTGTTTATGATTGAATTGCAAACAACCTGTTCTGGAGATAAAGGCCTATAGAAGTTTCATAAAGTCAGCTGCATTTGTTACTAGGGTTGGCGTTCTAAGTTTGATAAAAATTAAGACGTTTTATAATAAGCCTCTTGTTTGATCGGACTAAAAAGATTTCGAATCTACGGGATATCTTAAAAACAATTTTCCTGGCTATGTTTGTGAGGTATTCCGATAAAGACTTCAGGTCTATGTACAATTTGAACACGCATGGTATATTTTTTGTGTGGAATTGAACTCCGGATGCTTCAAATATGCGCCTACAAATCCGGAACGGACTCCGTTGAAGTCGGCAAATTTATTGCTTGACACCTCCCTCATAAAAAATTTTTTCGGGACGACCTTGATAGCAAAAAGCGTGAAACTATTAATAGCAAATATGAATGTCTGATATTTGGTACATTATTTATCGAATTTAGTTTAAATAAATGGCATATATTTGAATATATAATCACACGGTTTTTGTTGAGATTAGTGTAGATATTGATGAATTAGCTAATCAAACTTGATGAATTTTTAGACAGATTAATCAGTCAAATTATGCAGAATATAGAAATTAATAAAATATACAGACCGGAATTATCTCAATTTCAGCTTTTGGAAAAGCAATTAAATATACCTGCTAAATTTCATACGAAATTGATCAAGATATATATATATTAGATATAAACGAATAGTAATACATATAGTGTGGCTGATGAAGCAGGTCACCTAGTTATTTCTATTTAATTTTGGTTTGCTATAAACTATAAACTAAAACGCTTAGTTACTGATCTAATAAGTTTAAGCTATATAGGAGAGTACCTAAGCTCTTAGGAGCACCTGCGATGTTCGTCAAAATCTCTTTCGCTATGTTGAGAATCGTCTAGATGAGCAAATTGGATATTTCTTTCTAATTTTACAAAGAAATTTTCAAAATTACAATCATGTAATAATTCGCAGTACTTCCGTGAAATTTAACAAAGACAATTAAATGCTTTCCAAAAAACTGAAGGTGAACTTTTAACATTTAACTGATTAAATTATATAGATAAATTCTGTTTGAATAAAATCTGAAAGATTAGCATCAATAATAAACTTGATAAATAGTTTTGTAAAATTATTCTACATCAAAGTTATAGTAACTGTTAAGATAGTGGGTTATGATTCATTAACATATATATATTTACCGGTAATTTCAGCACTGTATCTATCCCTTGCTGCTCAACCAGATTATATTTCAAATCCGTAGAATTGAAGATCCAACATGTACCATTTCCAGCAGCATAGGTATAACCATAACAAGAGAGTACGTTCTTACATCGTGCATCACAAACAAAAATTGAATGACTAAACACTTGAATAATAGCTTGAATACCTTCAATTTTGTGTTCTTCGTACATTCGATTCGTAATTGAATCATTTCTAAGATTCAAATGACATTTTTGTTCCACTGTGCTGCAAGATAAACTAACCAAGGTTAGAGTAGTTAAAAGTACACTGAATAAGACCCACATAGCTAAAAAATATGATTTCACTGATAAACTCGACTTAGATGTTATACAAATATGTGATAAAAAACAGTGAATTCAATTGTCATGAAAATTTTATGACTTTTCAACCTCGGTTGCGTGCATAAAGATATAATCTGATTGATCAATATTCAGCACGTTACTTTTATTACAACCCCTATATGCTTGATAGCACTTTGGCTGCTAGCATGTCTTGCCTGTAAATAAACATATGAAAATGCCTTTGGTCTTCGGGACGGTTTCCATTAGACCAAATTATGGCTGGAGTGATTCATTATGACTAAAAATGATCAATACTCATGCGTAATGTCACAAAAAATCCACACAGGATCAACTACTTATTGCGATTCACTTCCGACAAAAATAAACTAAAAATAGTAAGACAATTTCAAAATGTTAGTGCGTGACATAACAATACATTTCTTAATCACTGTCTTTTCAAAATGCATCACCTAGGTTAATTGGTCTTTCTAGGGAACATCATTGGGAACCTGTGAAAAGCTCTATAGGCTAAATACCAAACCACCTTTTGATTTGCACAAAGTTACTAATCATGTGTTGATATTACGTCACACTACGCATGCGTATTGACTAGTTTTAGCCACTATAATTCGATCGAGCTATAATTTCACCTAATCAAAATCATCAATAAAATCATAACTATATTGATATCGCTTGTTGAGTTCAGTTGATCAATTACATTGTTATATTGTCAGAAATTATCAAGGATAGAGATGTGAATATGATTTCAAATAATTTAATTTAGCTACTTGATAAGGTTTGTTAAACTTGTTGTTTTCAATAAAGAACTATTAATGTTATTGTTATTGCTATCAAATATTTGTATCATCTTATGAAGTGTGAAATTTGGATAAATTCACAAAATCATTTTTGAAAATGTGATTTAGAGATGCTATAGAGCTTTTCACAGGTTTTTAAAATTATTATTTCTAAAATTATTCAAAGATAAGATTGATAAAACTGGTGGCGTATTTTGAAAAAACTTTGATGTATTGTTATTTCACACTAGCATGATCGATGTGAAAAAGCTCTATGGGAGCATCTGCGTTGTCCATCAAAATCTCTTTTGTAATGTTGAGAATATTCAAACTAAGCAAATAGGATGATTTGCTTTGAATTTTAAAAGTAATTTTCAATTATATTAATATGACATTTCACAGTACTTTTGTAGAATTTACCAAATATAATTACTTTCAACGCTGAATGTGAACTTCTAAGAGGTACATGATTAAGGAATAGATAAATTCTGTTCGAATACAACCTATAAGATCTGAAATAAATATAAAAATTTTATTAATGTAAATTTATTCTGCATAAAATTGAAACATTTTAACATATATATTTATGTCTATTATTACTTTTATTTTTATTTTTTCTTCAGATGCTTTTTAAATATTTAAAAGGAAAAAATAAAATTGCAGATTTTATGAAAGCAAGATCATAATCAAGATTAACTTTGGAACATACAAATTGAATGCATCAAGCAATCATCCATTAATCAATAATGCTTCGATCTAATATTTTTTTTTCAAAGTGACTTTTTGAATGGCAGTCACATCCATCAGGGATTGCACTGCGCGTGCGCATTCGATATTGTGTTTGACTCATCAAAGGGTTAGGGAAAGATATAATGTCCGATGACGTGATAACTACCAGGTCAAGTTTAAATTCGTTCCTGTTTCCTTATCTCACGTCAGCATAGCGGATTGTTAGGTCGTCTGACTGGTGTTCAGATCACTGTTCGTTCGTTCGAGATATTGTTTGTGCATAATACGCATGCGTTGCTATTCATAAAAGCAACGAAGACATCCTTAATGGCATTAACTACCTCTTAAATAGTGTCAGTTATTATTTTCACAAATGTAATTACTCTGTATGTAATTCTTCTTATCAGAAAAACAAAAATGAAAAATCAGATATATCCCAAGAATCTCGTTATATTTTAAGGATTATTCACTCTATTTGATCAATAAAAGTAATTATTCCTGAAACTCGTCTAATACCTCTTCAATAAATTTCTGTTTTTATTTTTATTTTGAGTTGAATTGTTTGATTTTATTTGTCAGGGTTTTTGAGCCCGTCAAGCTAATGATGTTGACACTATTTGAGCCTTAATTGAAGGACCAAATCGGGTATGTGATTAAATCGGCAAACGTGTGATTCTGATGGATAAGTAGTTTTCGGAAAATAATCATTGCGAAAAGTGACATTTTGAACGTTTTAAAACGAAAAAGTTAAGTGATGCCTTATATGTCTAATTTATTATCACATATATGAGTGCGATATGACCACAACATCTTTCGATCATTTGTTCATAGCAACAAATTTGAAAATCGTGTTGCTGCCATTACATATCGTCAAATTCAACATGGCTGTTATGATTTTTCAGTGTTGTCTTGACTTCATTTAGATTGAATGTTTATTATACATGCATAAAAACGGGTTTTAAATGTTAACCTAAATGCTAGCAACATCGCAACGTAAGTATCATTATCAGAACGGTCAGGTCTATTGAATTGAGAAACTTTGAATTTTTTTGAGAATTTGATAGACTGCATGTATATGATGAACAATAACTGTAGTATCATATATATAGTTAAATTTGTTCCCGAAAGACTGGCTTAACTGGTTGATTGTGATATGAGATTCAGAGGTTAGCTATTAGTTACAATGCACTGTACAGACTCCAGTGTTCGGTTCCAATTAATAGCACCAGTTTGCATGCAGCGCGGCATAGAAATGACTGCAGAACATGATTGAGTTTGTTATGAATTCAATGTCTTCAATATTATGAACGAAACATCTTATTTGATAAGCATCTGCAATTTGATGCAGAACAGTATTTATATTCTGCTAACATTTGTATATGAATATCCTTTAATAAAATTGTCAATGTTATTACACATGACTGCCTTCTAAATGTGGAGATATTGCTAGTTTATTTCTTTAAGGAGTATAAGCGAAGAATTTGTCGATAAAATCACGACAAGATCAAATAATAATTCCAATAGTGTTTTATTTATTTGTGATTTTGTAAGCGACCTAAAAACGTATAGTAGCGGAAAGAAGACATATTCTAAGACATAACCAGAAACCGTTTGGGACAGCATTTGCTGCAAAAGACGGGATATGGACCATCTTTTGATAATAGTGAGCGGAGCATGAATTGTTTGGGATTTGCACGCATGCCTGTAGGATATTTCTACCATTTCAGGACCCTGGAGACATCTCGTTTTATAATGATTCATTGCAAATCAAAGACACACGCACAAAATCATTTTTAAAATTAGGATTAATTTGGTATCATCCTCTGCCGGCAAATTAACTATATATAACTCTGAAATCTCAAAATACGCTTTTGAATTGTTTACAATTAATCAAAATATGTAAGGTTTGTCTGCTTCTATGACTTCGATTGTTGCTATGCCATACACAATTGCTTATTGCAAATTGACTTCTCATTTATGGTATAATTCAATTGTAACGTATGTAATTTATTTAATTTATTCTATTGCAATCTACAAATTGCATATGGAATTATAAGTACCTATTTTTCTATCGCATATGGAATTACAAGTAGCTATTTACATATCGCATATGGAATTATAAGCACATACCTATTACATATCGCCTGATCTATAAATCATAGCCACTATATAATAGTAATCGTAGAAGTAATCGCAGTAATAGCAGAACAATATGAACATATATAAGCATTATTTTTTATGATGGTATTTGCGATTTAAAACCACACAGTAATTTTATGCAATAGTTTCGATTTAATCTAAAATCACATTTAGGCATGGTAAAAAGAGAGTTGAAAAGTTACATGAATATATATATATATAAAATCTAATTTATTTGTCTATTCAATTTATCAGATAGGTATTATTCTTTTCAACCATCATGAAATTTATTTCAATTAAACCTTTAGAAAGATAAAGATTATTATACGTTTACGATTATTATTATTATACATTTGTTGTACTTATATATAGTAACGAGCACAAATACACTTCGTTATACAATAATTCCAGTTAGCAAACTATCGCATATTGACTTTTAACAAGTTAGATGGAATACATAATTTAAATTATTCTAAATTGATTAATATGAAGTATTTAAATTTTTTCTGCTCTAATATAGAGACATCGATAGTTTGAGCTGCCGGAGAGGGTTTAGCGACTTAAATGTTTTTCCCAGGGGATACCTGAATTTTAATGTGTAAATTTAATTTCAAAAGGGGAATGTGGTCTGATTGCTGTATCACAAAGCTACGACTTAGGGGACTGTTTACATGGCGTGAGTGTTTTCATTCGATAGAGAGAAGGTACTCTACCTGGGCAGTCAGTGAGACATCCCTCGTATGACTTGAAATGATTCCATGTAGACGCATAAAAGGAGCAATTTATTGGCGGTGTTAATCACGTTCGGCGCAAACAATCACGTTACAACTTATGATAAGAGTTTGAATTGCCAAAATATAAAGCATTAATGACTAAAAAAATATTATTCTATCCTTACAACCCTGATTCAATCAAATAATTTATCCTTTTAGACAATCCCTTTTATTGTAATATTGTATAATAAATATATTGGCTAATTATTTCTTCTTATTCTTATTCTTATACTAACCATTAATATTTTTCAAAAGCTAAACATTGGCAATTATTAAGCAACGCAGAAACGAGTATCAAAAAATTGAACAACAATAGTCACGTTGTATATATATTCGACGTCAAGGGCCAATCTCCATTTAAACTCCATTGTACTGCAAATTGAAAGATCTATGTAAATTTATCTGTCAAATGCGACTGGAACGCCTTCAGCTCTCACGTAGGCACAGTGCAGCTGATTTATAGTAGATATAATATTAGATACATATATAAATTTAGGTATGATACAATAATAAAACAATTGAAAGTAAATATATTTAAAGCGTATTAATAATGAATAAATAGTCTGCAATCAAAGTGAAATAAATTGTGCTCAATAATGTAATAAAGTAATAGTAATTAACTGCATTCAAGTGTAATAAGTTTGTTAAAAAAAATATCTGTCATGTTTCTTAGAAGTCAGTATTTTGATCATTATTAGTGCAATATTTATTTCTGTGAATTTAAAATTTAATATGAACGCAATTGTTAATTTTGCTATGAAGAAAGGCTTATAGCTGTAAATCTTCAGCAGAATGGCTGAATTCATACCTATAATTATATCTATATATGACTTGTATATAATTGTATGGGCTTGCATCATCCCATAAGCAATTTTCGTATTTCTAGAAGATGCATATATAGCCCGGGGGGTAACTTCCATACTTTAAGTATACGGAGACGTTCAAATATTAAAGGGTACCTTTTTCAAAATTCTTAAAAAATTTTTGGGGTTATTCTTAGTGATAATTTTTTTTGAGGTATCCTTTTGACGCCTTTGCAAGTTTTTTATGGTGCAAAACAAATTTTGCCTATGAATTTTTTGTTTATCATTTGTTTTGGCTGAATCTGCCATTCATAAAAATATATTTGGGGTATCTTTTCATCATGTGAAAATTTTTTATGGTCATTCTGTCAAGGTTCCATTTGAACGACCCCTTCGAAGCGCAATGGAAGTTACCCCCCGGGATATATAGAATTGCTAGAAACTTTATGTTGTGTCATTACACGTTGTAGAAATACAGACAAAACTTATTATCGACAAAGCTTCAACATAAAGCAATTTGAAAGATTGGATAAAAATAGTTGAAGTTGGGAAATTTCATACTGTAGCAACACAATTGCTGTAATATGTTTTAGAAAAACTATGATTGTCTTTTTAATTGATTTAATGTAGTGAAATCGTAAATGTAGAATTTCTATATAATATTACATTTATATTAATAATATAGAAGTACTTATGTATAGTCTTTTCTGTTTTAGTATTATTCGATGTCATAAATTCAGAGCTTTTTAATGAGAATTAAAAGCAACAATCCGATATAAACATTTGCTACTAAGTAGTTAAGAGCCTTTGGTTATGATCAAGTAATAATATTTAATCTATGAAAAATCTTAGATTATCTTAATAACAATATTAATATAAATCTTATTGGAACATATCAAGGATCTGCTACTGTTTTTTCTTGCAATTTGATTGGTTAACGCCAATAACGCCATTTCCTTATAACCGTGCTTGATCCCATCGATTTCAAAAAATTTATGAAAATACCAAATAACCGACAATTCTTTAAATGTGGCATTAACTAGCAAGTAATAAAAAGGAAGTACACTGAATATTCGTAGAGTCATATACATATTCATTGAGTTACTGTTTCATAAAGTTTCTTATAGTTGTTCAGAATAAATGAAACGGCTTGCAGGAGAAATATCCGAAAATAGAAAAATAACTGGCGTAAAAATAACTGTTTCAACTGTATCGAAGTATTTTGCAAAAATTACAAATGAAAAAAGAATTTGCATAACTTTTATTGAATTGATAATTGTGAAAACATAAAATAACATAGTTTCATTTCATTAATACATCGTCTCATACTTTAATGCCAATTTTCGTAAGTTCCTAGATGTTAGTATAAAAGCTAAATTCTTGGCATAGAAAGGCAAGCTCTCGATGAACTACTAAAACATATTTTAAATCAACCGCTACAATTTCAAATAAATATACCATTTCTCAAAACGAAAGTTAGTAACCTTCTAAAAAGTTATCATAAATTCAATAACCTGCTAGTTTAAATAGGAAATTAGCAAAAATTTAGTCAATAGATATTTCTTTGTTTCATTTCTTTCTTCGCGTTCACATCTTTTTACGAAATTCTTTAAATTAAAGGTAAGAAACATTTTCTTTCTTTCTCCAATTCAGTTTTCCATAATAAAATAACACATACAAGAAAATAGAAAATATTTATTTAAATAAGAATCCATGACTATGTGAGAACGCGATGTCATGCATCCATTCTATTAATTTCAAAAAGAGCAATATAATTTTCTAGAAATTGATTTTTCTTAATAGTTTTGATTTACCTAAAAAAAATCAAGGCTATTGTACAGTTTTCGACTCAGCTTTCTTCCTGTGACGTCACGAAAATATGAGAACTACATACTCGACAAAGGATTGTGCGGTGTTTAACTGCGGCGGTTTTACACGATCCCAAGGGAAAACCTGGGGATAATATCATCATATGTTTCCAAATAAAATGAATGTTGGTTATCCCCCTAAGGATAAATAGATTTGTGAAATTTCAAGGGAGCGTATTAGGACTTTTTCATATCGGCCATGTTGGTGTTCCGTAACAATACATTGAAATATACATCGGGGGGTCACAATCTTTTCAAATACACCACCAGAGTCAAAAATATTTTTTCCAAATAATTCTCGAGAGACTCATTGGTGTACCAGTGAAAACGCGAACAAGAACATTTTTCAACGTAATATTTTACCTACGAAGCTGACAGATAGTTAAACACGCTTTGCACATCGAATGTTCTCACAAGCAAGTTATCAAAATTTAAGGTAAGAACAATTTTTTATTTAATAATTCAATGAATTTAGTTCTAGAAAAGGGCGTGCATTTGACTTATTATCAATTTGTGCTTCTTGACATTTTCCATAAATTGATTAAGCTTCTATTGGTTTTCAAATTTATTATATTTTAATCACTATACATCTTTTTCAGCCGACTACATATAATTGTAGAATAGATTAAGCCATTACGTAAAATAGGCGAGCCTGAGAAATATTTTACCTAAGATATATTGTTGAGAATTCTACATTACTTATATAACTCATTTCCATGGAATTTCTATTTTGTACGCAAATTTCAACAGAAGATTTATCTTGCTGAAATTTTAAACAATTTATATCGCTGTCTCCTCCGATTTAATTTCTTTATAATATGATATATAAGAAAAGTTATGTTTATCTAATGGCAGATAATATAATGTTCTTTGACAGTTTCACCATATATTATTATTATTATAATTATATACAGTAATATATATACTAGCAATTTTGGTCGATAATGGACCTTGTGTGATAAAACTTTCAGCTCGCTAATAATCAAAAAATTGACTAAGCTGACTATCGCTGTATATTACGGAGAGTGAACTTTGGTGGAGGACATGAGACACAATTCGCATTGAAACGATGTACAATTAATCAAGGCATGTTAATCATTTTGTTCATAACAATTTAATTCATTTCACATCAATTGAGTCGATTGAACTGCATAGAGAACGGCATATTAAAGGCATAAAACAGACCAATGCGCCTTGCAGGTTAAAAAGTGAATGCAATTTTTCAAGCTACAAATAGTGGTGTGAATCAGTGCATATTTGAAGAAGGCCGCCGGTCAATTTTATGCATTTAACGTAGCTATACATACATAGAAAAACTTTATTTTATGTGCTGAAAGGAAGCTAGAACACATCAATTATCACAAATTAACACTCAGGCAAATTTCGAAATCTGAAATTATCCATAAAAAACCACTCCCAATCCGAACTGAAGACAAGATCGGATCGTGTTTGGTTCGAATTCACAAATCTTTATTGCAATAAATATATATCATCTGATGGTATCATCATATGGTAGTATATCTGCCTATACATTTATATCTTAACACTAAGAGTTCGTTAAAAATAGAAGTGTATAAGTAAAAAAAGATGTGAAAATGAGCCTCATAGTGCATCTTGTTATCAAATTTTCAAGATTGGGAGCATCAACATTCTTTAACAATGAAATAAAATGCTATAATAAATCGCTATACTAATTCGATATTGACATTATGTTACATCTTGTTAGAATGAGAGAATAGACGATTATGAATAAATTAGTTGTTTTGATAGAAAAACGAAAACAACTCATTTTGCCAGATTCGTATTATGCATATATTTATTCAGAATTTCTAGAAACGGACGCAATGATTTATAGAGTGAAAATGTTTAATGTAGCTTCAAAGATATGTAAATACCATAGCCGATGGAAATATGTAAATGCTCATATTACGATGTATGATGGAAAGGATTTACTTATATAGAAAATAAATCTACTTTACCATGCATTTGATCGCGACATAAAATCTGTCTTCGTCAGAATTATTTCGTGACAATAAATCTATATTCGTCTTAATTACTTCGAATAAAAGACAATTTAAATTTCATTCTTATCGGGTGTATATTCTTCTTCGATGAAGTATGGTTGCAATATAGTTGTATGATAAATTTTGCTGGAGATTATGCCGCTCGTTGGATCTTATCTGCAAAATGGTAAATTATAATTTATTAATTGATGTTTACTATGATCGATTATTATATGCAGCCTTTTTCACTCTTTATTTTTGTAACTCAATGTTTTATATACTCATATCCAAACTGTATCAAACAGACAGTGTTATTAGTATTAGTATAAGTAAAAAAATTAAGTTATTAGATATTATCTTATAACAAAAAATAATGCACGATGTCATTTTACAGAGCTAAATATAGTAATAAATGATGTCAAAGACTACACATTCTTAATTGTTACTAATAGTTCCATGCTTACGCAATCATCAGACAAATACACTAAATGATTTATTTTATTTCTCTGATGGATGCCTAAGCATGAAACTATTAGTAGCAATTATGAATGTGTTAGACTTTGACTCCTTCTACTATTATATAAATTAAATTAAATTTGTTCTAATATATCATATTGCCTTCCTTAACTTTCGTTCGGATTTGTTTTAGCTGAAGTCATAATGAGGCTATCAACAACTTTATCATTGATTGCACTCGGTACCATCTTGTTCATATCAGGGGCTGAATCATGGCGTCGACGCAGTATTCCCAGTACTGTAGCTCCTCCTACCAGTTGTACACCTCGCAATTGTATTTACACGTGGGGAATTCCTTCACTTTGTAATTCTGCGGGTAAATACAGACAATATCCCAATGTCGTATCTGCCAAAAGCTGTGGTGGTTTAGCATGCCCAGAGTTCAGAGAACAATCATGTAGCCAACCAAACAAGTAAGTTAATAATATAAAAAAATGTTATTATTTATTTGTAAATGATGCTTTACATGTACTCGTTCTTAATATTACTGTGTTATCGGTCATTATACTTGCCTGTATTTAAGGGGAATGTGGATTTCAATCCCGGGCTTTAAATTCGAGAATCTGGAAATCTTACCTAATTATGTTCTCATAATATTATACACTAAACATGTTTTCATACAATAATTGCCAATGATGCCAATTCTTTGTTAGGAATGCTAGAAGAAAATCCAAATATATATTTTCAAAACAACAATATTTAAAGCTCTACCACAACAACTTATGTTTCGGCAACAATCAAACATATATATGCTGTTATACTGTAAAAATTAACTCAATCCAAGAAACCCATCATTCAGTATGTTTCACCTTGACATTAATCCACTCATGGTGTGCCAAATAAAGCAACAAAGCTGGACAAACGATAAGTTTTACGATTATTTCTGAAAATTATCTATCTATATTTATTATTAGTATTCTATATAATAGCCATCCACTGCATCTAACACTGTTAAATTGGACTTCTCCTACCTTGCGTAAAGAATCAAACTATTTTCAAAGAAATATTTTTGCTTAGAAACATTCTGAGTTTCGAATTAATTAACTATATATGGACTATCTATCATCACATAGGCGTTACACATTCAGTATTGATTCAAGTTGGAGTACAGGAGCGGCTAATAAATTGTCAATTGTTCTCAAAGAAGATCAAACAGATTCACTTATTATAGAAATTTGTTTTGCAACCAAACAAACGATTACAAGTGCTTGGCCGTTGGCAATGCATTATGTTGGGGAGGAAGGTATTTGATTGTCTCTATATGAATATTATTGATGAGGCTGGTCTGAAACGTGTTTCTTTCCTGCCAAGGAACTCATCAGAGACCTTTCTTGTGTCGTAGCTTATCAGGCATCGCACCTGAAGTCCCGCTAACGAATTGTATAGATGGGTGACAACCTCGGTGCATATCGCATGCGCATTCCCAGTTGAATAACAACGTGATTGAATAATCAATTGATAAGGCTGGTCTGACACGTGCATATTATTATCAACATAATAACGATAGATGTATCTATCCGCAGATGTGATATGGCACGATGCCAAACAATTAATGGACATAGCTGTAATATATAACAATGTCTATAATTGAGTTAAAGAAGACACATTCCTTGTATATACTGTTCGAGATTTCTCATTTCGGATTGTCGATCTTTAAGACTGTTTTATACTCGACTGAAGTAACATCGTGATCCATTAAATGAAATGGTGGGTGTTGTTGCTGTTGTTTTTGTTATTGTTGTGATGATTATTGTTCTTATTAACAATATTATTATAACTTTTATTGTCTCATTAATTTAATATTAGAAAAGACAAAGATGAGGCAAAGCCTTTTGCAGTTATTCGGAGTTTCACGCGTTTAAATGCGACCTCACTGTTAATATTATATATTTATAAGAAATAATTTTTAATATTTTGCAGGAAAATGTTTCTACTTTATCAAACGCCAAGGCTATCTTCCAATGAAAGCTGGAGATAAAATTCTTGCTAATTATATTTCAATACGCAATGAAGGTGAACCAATAACTAAGCCGTTTAGGATATTACTTCATGGTAAGTTATGATTGATTCCATTCATACAATTATCTTTTCCATTCGACTCAAAATCTATCATGCGAGCATGAAAAACCTGTCCCGGGATTGCCCATCTGATGATAGTCCTGTGGAGTGAGCGTGATTAGATTACGACAACTATTCCTCCATATAACAACAAGACGGATTTCCAATTTTTCGTTGTTTCGTTGTTATTATGGTCTGTAGCTATCGTGGGTAAAATCGAGCGCACACGAGTGTGATCAGAAAAGAGACATCACAACGTGACTTAATTTTGAATATCCGTTGAGAATGATTTGAAAGGGTCAATTTTTCAAACTGTTATTGCTTAAAAACTGCTAATAAATTTTGCTGTAAAAACGTTGCAGAGTATAATAAAAAGAAAACAAAGAAATGAATGATTCTTTATTAGTCGACCTTTTTGGATCTTTGAATATTGCGTTTATTAAGGTTTCACTAATGAGTAATAACTATTTTGAAAATAAATATTAACGTATTAATAATGCCATTTTACACTTGATTTCTTTCAGGTAACTGTGTTATACATATCGCTGATGCTCGTGTTTCTTCATCCGATGATGCTGATGGTGGGTTTGTAGAAATTTATTGAAGTTTACTTTAGCTGAAAATTCCAAAATTGAAAACATCTCTTTACACTAGAAATAATTATTAAAATATCAAACTACTGTATGTATCATTATTGAATAATAATAAATAATAATAATATATAATAATAAATCTGATTAAAGACCTTAATTATATAAATATTCTAAGGACTGTACATTATTTATAAATATATATAAACTAACATTAATAATAATAAAATGGAGTCAAAGACCAGATATTCACT
This sequence comes from Haliclystus octoradiatus, assembly GCA_916610825.1. NCBI lineage: Eukaryota > Metazoa > Cnidaria > Staurozoa > Stauromedusae > Haliclystidae > Haliclystus > Haliclystus octoradiatus. The sequence continues at coordinate 31,951,370 of OU744448.1, forward strand.
TCTGTGAATTTAAGTTTCACGCTCTATGCGATCATCAGACACCACTTTAATGCTGTCCGATGATCGCATAAAGTGTGAAACTTCAAGTCACACAAATGAATGTATAGTCTTTGACTCCATTTTATTATTAGTATTTACGCTTTGTCAATCACTGGCATTGAGCAATATTACTGATAGATAACTATATGCCATTATAATTATTACTACAAATTAAAATATAAATTAAAAAAGCTTGTATCTAATTTTTATTTTTATAAACTTATATACCAAATACAATAAGAAGTTAATATATACATTTTTTCTATATAAACTTATGTACCCATTAGAATAATCATTTTGATGATTTGAAATCAATACATCTCTTTGTGATATAATTATTTGAATCTCTCAAACAGATCGATGCAATAAAGATGAGCAACTATTTGAAGACGCAATCGATTGCACAAAATATTACCAATGTGTTAGTACTGGAGTGGGATTAGATAAAAAAGCTACCTCGATGTCATGTGCACCTGGTACAAAATGGGATGATGATTATAAAACATGTGTTCATGGTGATTGTGGAAATCCAAAAATGAGAGACACGATGTGCGAGGTAAAGATCATTTTCATATATTGTATGCTTGTGATACATAGACATGGGAGTGTAATTTGTCGTTCACCGAAATGCCTCGAGGTTCACCATTGTTTGAAAACAACACCACGACAATTTGATGAATTTTGGCAGATAACATAATCTATAGTGCAATCGAATTTCGGAAATCAGATATTGAATATAGTGTTTAATAGCATAACAATTAGTAAGTATGGTACAATAATGACCAATAATCTATCATTAAGAACTTTAAAGGCGTTCATGGGCTTAATGAGACACTGGGAAGTATATAGCTGGTTGTGACTGTGATTTAATATACTTTATCAGAGTCATTACATCATTCAGCAATTAATTAATGTTTTTCTCTATTCATATAGGGTTCAGAATGTCCTGCAAACATGTACCAGGAAGTATTGTATCCTGCATACCTCAGCTAAAATCTTATACCTAATGAACCCATACGAATTATTAAAATCATTTATATACTTGGATTCTCTTCACATCTCTAGGAGTTAACCTTGACTATGACGAGACAATAATATGTTGCACTATGTAATTGTAACTGCAACCATATAAAGTTTTGTAAAAATTTGTAAAAATTAAGTTCACTTAAGATAATAAATCTCAAATCACTCAGATCACTTTCAACACGCACTTAATGTATATATTTTGTGCAAATTATCTATACTTATCAGCGCTACATATCATATATAAATAACTGAGAAATGTTTTTATGTACAATTTAAATTTTTCACGAAAAAATATTTTATTATTATCCTTAACTCATTGCGTACCAGAAGCCGCTCTGAGCGGCTCGCAGTTGTGACGTTGTGTACCAGAAGCCGCTCACAGCGGCTCTCGCATAAATTAGCAATATCGATCCCATTGGTCGACCAAAAGGTAGAAAAAGTCGTCTTCTTTGTTCCTTATGTATATTTAAGCTAATATATGCAAAAAATCCAACAGGAAATGATCAATAAATGAATAAATTAGCAATATTTTTGGTTTGTTGTGTTTTCTTCGAGAATTTCTCATTTATATTATTTCAAAATGGCACGTCCTAGCCAACGCGTGTCAGCTGATTTTGCTAGAAGTCTTATTTTAGGCTGTTCTGATTCTCTTTCCGACACTGAAAGTAGTGAGAGTGATGAATCTTATACGGCTGATCCAGATTGTAGTATGGTTGATACAATAGATGACGAAAATATTGAGGAGGACATAAACATTGCCATAGGAAATGAGTCTGACCAAAATCAGCTGATCGAAGCTGACGAAAATTTACCATCGTCATCCAGCAGTAAACGGCAAAAAACAACAAAGTCTTCTAAAAAGAAGGCAAATGATACACGAAAATTTGCTGAAGTTAAAGCTGGTGCTGATAGCCGTGTACATAATTTTCGTTTTGTGCCTAATACATCTTGTGGAATGGGAGAAAATATCGGAGAAATTGCAACGTCATTAGCTGCTCTGCGTTTGTTGTTAACTGAAGATGTTATGGACAAGATGTGTTCACTTATAAATTCATACGCAGAAACTAAAGTAGCAATGAACAGGCCGAGTCGTAGATATTCTGTGTTTTTAAATTGGAGTCCCATTTCAAAGTCAGAACTTATTAAATTTTTGGCAGTATTGATTGCACAGGGAATTGACAAAAGACCCACAGTGAAAGAATACTGGTCCACCAGTGACTTTTTACATGTAAGTTGGTACGGGAAAGTATTTCCAAGAGCCAGGTTCGAAGCTATATACCATACCATGCTCCATGTGGGAGAAGAATCAGATGGAAATAGTAATTCTGGTAAAGAGAAAATTGAACCTTTTATAAATCTTTTGTTGTCAAAATTTCAAGAAGTGTTCTACCCCTTCAAAGAAGTTAGTATTGATGAAATGGTCATTGGATGGAAAGGCAGGTGGAAGTATAAACAGTATAACCCTAATAAGCCTGCAAAAATACCATATTAAAACTTTTGGACTTTGTGATGCTGCAACTGGGTATGTTTATAATATATTGACCTATGTTGCCTCTGACGATGGGAGCAGGGGGCATGCAGAGAAAATTTTTGAAACATTGTTGGTCCCCCTTGGAAAGGGACATCACATTTATGCAGACCGGTACTACACAACCCATGCTCTAATTAAATTTCTGAATAATAGAAAATTGTATTATACAGGAACATTGAACAGGAACAGGGTTGGGTTCCCCCCAGAAGTAAAAACCCTCTTACCAGATCATCGGGTAGCCAAATATTATAGGGAAGTAGCTGAATCAGGTTCTATTTCATCTGATGGTGTTTTGACAGCAATTTGGAGAGACAAGAAAGCTAAAAAGCCTTGCATAATTGTATCAACGTATGCTATTGCAGAAAATGTCACTGTCCAGCGCAAACGAGAGGAAGTAGAAATGCCTTGGACAGTGAACGATTACAATCAGAACATGAATGGATGCGATTTAGCTGATCAGATGACATCTTATTATCCCCAGTATCAGAGAAAGGTAAAAAAATGGTGGAAAAGAGTTTTCTTATGGCTTCTCGAGGTTACGCAAATCAATGCGCACATACTGCTTGTTTTGAGTAATTCTGATAACAATTTAGGTAAAAAGAATTTACTACAATTCAAGAAAGATTTGCTATCACAAATGATGGAGTGGGCCCATGAAGAAGATGGGGACAATATGCAACCAAGTAGAAGACAGGGACGGCCACCAACCTGTTCTTTCTTAGACAGAATGTCAAACCAGCCCCATCTAGTAAGATTTGTTGATGCTGACAGGGCATGTGTGGTATGCAACAAACCAGACGAAAGAAAGAGAACGAAATTTATATGTAGTGGTTGTGAAGACCAACCACATTTACATCCCAAAAATTGCTTTGAAAAATATCATACCCAAGTTCAATATAGGTAATTTTATTTTTCATATAACAATAACAACAATAAATTCGTTTCATATTGCATGAAAAGGACAGTCATAATTTAGATTTGTATTTACATAATAATGGTATACACAAACACAGAAATCATAAATTCAACTTTTAGTCTTTATAAATATATACAAAAATATTATTTGTAACTTTCATTGTTCAAAATAGTTTGTTTATTTGTAAATTTTTACACTATGATAGCTACATAGTCATTTTTTTCTTCGACAAATTGTTTGTAATGCCTATATTCAATTCACTGTAATTTCTTTATTTCTTGTTCAAATATAATATATAGGCAATCAAATAATAGCCAACAATATTATCTTTTCAACCTTATATAATATGTAAACAAACTATAAGCTTCTGAGCCTCTAGCTAAACAAATATCAGAGTTTTGAGAACTTGTGTGCGCCATGTTGAAAAGTTTTGCTGTTATCGTCCAAATTTTTATTTTCAATAATAATAGTATCAAGTAATAGATAAGACCTAATATACATCTTCCAAGTACAAAACAATATACAATAAACCATATTTTTCACCTTAAATTGCTCAAAATGGTCATTTTGTTATAAGTTTGTACAATATACTAACTACGTAACCATTATTTTCTTCGACGATATGCTTCCGTGTCTATATTTAATTCATTGTAATTTCTTTGTTTCTCAATCGATTCTAATATATAAGCAATCAAATCAAAGCCAATAGTATTATCTTTCCATTGATATATATCATGTAAGCCTATTACTATATGCAGAGCCTCTAGAGACGAAAACATTTGAGTTATAACATAATGTCCGCCATGTTGAAAAAAAACTTGGGCACAAGTGAAAATAAACCTGGGAGGGAATGAGTTAACCATGCCTTAACTAAGTTGTAGAAGCCCACCGATTAATTGCATGCATTCCTTTTTTAAATAACAAACAATAAATACAATATTAAAATACAATATTCGATTCTATTCTATTCTATGCTAGCACATGAAATCGATTCATTGAGTTTTCAGTAAATTCTTTTGCGGTGTCTATATGCGGTGGTTTCACACGATCCCAAGGAAAAACGGGTGGATAATATCTACATATGTTTTCAACGGGTTTTCAATTAAAATAAATGTTGGTTAGCCCCCTGCAGATCAATGGGATTGTGAAATTAGAGGGAGCTTATTGTTATAATGGGGGTGCTCCGTTCAAGATTACAGAATTTTGGATAACATCAAACATTTTCCCTATAAAGTTTTGTATTAAAAAGCCTCTCATAATAGAATTCCATATATGCATAGGTATTGTTGAATGTTTTATAAAATAATATATATTATAATATATCAATTAATCGAAACTGTCTATCTATATTATTATTGCGTGCTAATTTGAGATCAAAGAGTACACCCCTTTCTTTTATATATTGGATCAAAGTACATAAATCCACAAAAAATGTTTAGGACGGTTTTGGTAGTAAACTATTAAATCTAAAATATATATTCTAAACTCTTGATAAAATGAAGGTCGATGTTCAAATGTCTGCAGTTTATAAATATACTGATGCTTTGAATGCTGATGATTTCAAGGTTTTGAAAAAGAATAGCCTGGCTGTTAAGAAAGTTTTCATATTTTCAAAGAAACAGAAAATACTGCCCTACCCTAGTAATCATCATCATCATCATCTTCATCATCATTTATTGAGAAACCTTATAAGCTATTTCTGGCTTTTTTTACAAAGAGCTCATATAATAATACATACAGAACAATGTATTTAATATAAAAAACATTAATAATTAATTAGAATACATGGATATAATTATTATTTCAATAGATATAGATATGATTCCCATTTTTAAGATAACTATAATATATTATAAATTAAGTCTTATGAAATATAGTAAAAAAAAACATAAGAGAGCTATCAATTACGACATATGTAATTTGATATACTCACTGTAAGGCCAATCCCTTCACAAACCATTATGCCGCAATTATCATTATTATAATCCTAAATCCCGAAGGAGGGGTAACTTCCATACTTTTGGTATACGGGGACGTTCAAATATTAACATGTACCTTTTTCAAAATACCGACAAAAGTTTTAGCGTATATGCTGCTTAGTCATGAAACTTTTTTGACGTATAATTTTGACGCCTTTGAAATTTATTTTCTTCATAACAAATTCTGCCTATGAATTTTTCTGTTTTCCCTTTGTTATGATAAATCTGTCATTCATAAACAATATATTTGGGGTATCTTTTTCAAAATGTAGAAAATATTTATGGTCATTTTGCCAAAGTTCCATTTGAACGAGCCCATCGAAGCGCAATGGAAGTTACCCCCCCCCCAATCGGGTCCTTAATGTGAATACAAATATTTTACTTAATGTTAGAACTCTATGCATGACGTATATATATATAGTCATATTTAATAGCTTTATACGTAACAGTTTAATTTATCCCTAATTTTATAATTGGAATGTACATATTTGTATAGCTCCTTATATTGAATATACGCAAGCGAACCGGAATTTTTTTCAACGTAATATTTTACCTATACGAAAGCTGAGGCATAATGCGTTCAAATATGGCGATTGAAAACCAATATCATTTGCTTGTATACCATTTGTTCTAGTTTCTATGAAATACAAAAAAAATAAAAAAATGTTCCTCATCAGGCAATATTATTAAAACAATAATTGTTTTATCAAATTGCATTTGCAGCAATTTCCGATCAATCAGGGTCAATATATTCAATTAGAATAAAAAAGATTTTAGGATCACTTTAACTCATTATTTTCAGCTATAGTTTGACAGATAGTTGAACAACCTTTGTACAACAAACATTCTCACAAGCAAGTAATCAACAATTAAGGTAAGAAAAATTTTACATTTACTGTAATAATTTACTAATTTAAGTTGTAGAAAAAGAGTGAACTTGATTTATTTATCTGTTTATGCTTCTTGATATTTTCTATTAAAAGATTAAATTTCTACTACTTTCCAAAGTTTATTATAATTTAATCATTTTACTTCGTGTCCAGCTACTACATATAATTATAATATAGATTAAGCCATTACGTAAAATAGGCGAGCCTGACTGAAATATCTTACGTCAGACATATTGTTGAGAATTCTACGTTACTTTTATAACTCACTTTCTATTAAATTTTCATTTTGTAGGTAAATTTCAACAGAAAATTATTTTATAATGATATATAATAAAAGTTATGTTTAGCTAACGGCAGATAAAATAGTGCTTGATATATACATTAAATTTGTTCTACTATATCATAGTGCCTTTCTTAATTTTATTCGGTTTTAATATGTTTGTTTGTATTAGCTTTAGGTCAAAGTCATAATGAAGTTATCCACAATTTTATCATTGATTGCACTCAGTACCATCCTGTTCACGTCAGGGGCTGAATCATGGTGGGGTCGACGCCGTAGAAGACGTCGTAGTATTGTAGTTCCTCCTCCTACCAGTTGTACTCCTCGCAATTGTGTTTACACGTGGGGAACTCCTTCACTTTGTAATTCGGCTGGTAAATACAGACAATATGCCAATGTCGTATCTGCCAAAAGCTGTGGTGGTTTAGCATGCCCAGAGTTCAGAGAACAATCTTGTAGCCAACCAAACAAGTAAGTTAATAATATAATAAAATGTTATTATTTAAAAGCAAATGATGCTTTACATGTGTTCGTTCTTAATATTATTGTGTTATCAGTCATGCCTGTATATAGGGGGAGGTGGCTTTCATCCCCGGGCTCTCAATTCGAGAATATGGCTATCTTACCATTTTATTTTCTTATGAAATACACTAAAAATGTGAGATACAATAAATGCCAATGCCAATTAATTGCTGGGAATGCAATGAAGAAAATCTATATTTATATTTTAAAAAACCAAAATATCGAAAGCATTGCCACAAATCATGCTTCGCTACTAGTCAAACACATATCATCTAAAAACTTACTCAAACACAAACAGAACCTTCAATTATATTTTGACTTCGACATTGGTCCCTACGCCATCACGGTATGCGCGAGCTTAGTAATTGAGCTAGGCAAAGGCTATTTTTATCATTATCTCTTAAAATTATCTATATATGTTTATTATTATGACTATATATAATACCATCGAGACACTGTTGAGTTGGACTTCTCCTACCCTTCGTATATAATCAAACTTTTTTCAAGCAAGTAATTTTGCTTAGAAACATTTTTCAAGGTTGAATTAAATTAGGGAATATCCTTCACCATATAGGCGTTACGCATTCAACATTGATTCAAATTGGAGTACAGGAGCGACTAATAAACTGTCAATTGTTCTCAAAGAAGATCAAACAGACTCAGTTATTATAGAAATTTGTTTTGCAACCAAACAAACGATTACAAGTGCTTGGCCGTTGGCAATGCATTACGTTGGAGAAGAAGGTATTTGAATATCTCTATATGAATATTATTATCAACATAATAAAGACAGATGTATCTATCACCAGATGTGATAGGTCACGATGCCAAAAAATTAATGGATATAAGGATGTAATACATAAGGATGCCAATAACTGAGTAAAAAAAAACGGATTATGTATATGCTTAAGCTTTTCGGTTTCTCGATCTTAAGACCGTGTTATTCTCGACAGAGTCAACATCGTAATTGGTTAAAAACATGTCGTTGTCGTTGTCGTTGTTGTTGTTGTTGTTGTTGCTGTTGTTGTTGTTGTTGTTGTTGTTGTTGTCGTTGTTGTTGTTGTTGTTGTTGTTGTTGTTGTTGTTGTTGTTTATGGTTGTTGTTGTTATAGTATATTTGAGACACATAAACAGTGAATACAAGTTAGACAATGAAAATAGTTGGCATGTCCATTAATGTATTTTATATTGATTGATTGCTGTTGTCTTTTATGATTTTGATTTAAATTTTTCATACAGTTTAAGCGTAATTACGTTTGGTAAGATTGATAGAATATTATTATATATTTATAGCTAGTATAGTTATATAGTAATATCAAATAGTTATTAAACGTTGTTTTAGGATGAGATTAACTTGATGGCTGCAATGATGGAACAATGTAGCCAAAACGGAGCTTATGAGTTCTATTTGATTTTATTCTCTGTAATGCAAATCATTCTGTTTAGCATAGCCAGGTATCGTTCTTATTCTCTAATATCCCCTTTTTTATTATCCAATTATTATTATATATATTTTTCAATCTTTTTGACTCTATGTTTTGCAGGAAAATGTTTCTACTTTATCAAACGCCAAGGCTATCTTCCAATGAAAGCTGGAGATAAAATTCTTGCTAATTATATTTCAACTCGCAAGGAAGGCGAACCAATAACTAAACCGTTCAAAATAGCACTTCATGGTAAGTCATGCTTACTTTCATGAAAAAATATTCCCATATTCGACTCAAAATATATATAATGCGAGCATGATAGACTGTGGAGTGACGGCGATATCAATTGACAACTGTTCATTCATAACAATACGGTCTTTGAATTTTTCGTTGTTATGGATGAAATGTCTGTAGCTATCGTGGATCCAATCGAGCGCAGTCGTCGTGATCAGGAAACAGACATCATGACTTGACTTAATTTTGAATATCCTTTGAGAAATTTGGAAACGGTCAATTTTTTAAACGCCTATTGCTCAAAAACTGCTTATTCATTTTGCTGTAAAAAGATAGCAGAGCAATAAAAAGAAGCTAAAGAAATGAATTATTCTTTATTGGTAGGCCTTATTGGAATCTTCGAATATTACGTTAGTAGGATCCCACTAATAAGTAAAAATACAACTAATTAGCAATGTATAAATAATCCTCTTTCATGTTTGATTTCTTTCAGGTAATTGTGTTATACATATCGCTGATGCCCGTATTTCTTCATCTGATGATGCTGATGGTGAGTTTATAGAAATCTATAGAAATTTACTTTTCCACAGAACATTAGAAATGTTTTGTAAGCTGTGATTTCCAATTCCATTTATAAAATGGTACAATTGAATTGTTTGTAGAATTTACAGGTAACAATAATGACAGTTATGGACCTTCTTTGAAAATTCAAGAATTTAAAATATTTCTTTATACAACTATTAATAAAATAGTAAACTTTGTATCATTATTGAATAATAAGATATAATAATATATCGGATTGAAGTCATTAATTATTTAAATATTCTAAGGACTGCACATCATTTATAAAATAAATATAAATTAAACATGCAGTTAATATATTTTTTTTTTATAAACTTATGTACCCATTAGAATATTCATTTTGATGATTTGAAATCAATAAATCTCTTTGTGATATAAATATTTGAATTTCTCTAACAGATCGATGCAATAAAGATGAGCAACTATTTGAAGACGCAATCGATTGCACCAAATATTACCAATGTGTTAGTACTGGAGAGGGACTTGATAAAAAAGCTACGTCGATGTCATGCGCACCTGGCACAAAATGGGATGATGATTATAAAACATGTGTTCATGGCGATTGTGGGGATCCAAAAATGAGAGACACAATGTGCGAGGTAAAATACCATTTTTATATTAACGTTAATCTTGAGGTGTTGCAACTCCTTGTTATGCATAGACATGGGCGTTCAATTTGTCATTCATCGAAGTGACTTGAAGTTCACGACTGTTTGAAAGCAATGCCACGACAATTTGATGAAGTTTGAAAAAGGACGTTGTCTATAGTGTAATTGAATGTTTCCATTGAAAAACCAAATATGCTGATGTCCTCACGCTAAGGTCCTTACTATGATAAAAAAATACAATTATTATTCCACATCTATTACATATTCAAAATCTGTAGAGTCGATCCCGTTTATGTGGTCTTCAATACATCATTTGTCTCGAAATCAGATATATAGATATATAGTTTAGATAGTGTTTAATAACATAACAATTCGTAAGTACTAGTATAATACTTACCAATCTATCATTATGAACTTCAAAAAGACAATTATGGACATTAATTAATGAGACACTGGAAAGTATATACCTGGTTGTGACTGTGATGTAGTATACTTTACGAGAGTCATTACATCATTTTGTAATCAATTAATGTTTTACTTTATTTATATAGGGTTCAGAATGTCCTGCAAATATGTACCAAGAAACATTGTATCCTGCATACCTTAGCTAAAATGTTATAAATAATGAACCAATACGAATTATTAAAATTATTCAAACTTGGAAATCTTATAAATAATGAACACATACGAATTATTAAATTCATTTAAACTTGGATATTCTTCTCAATTTTATGAGTTAACCGTGACTATAACCGTCACTATGGCGAGATAATAATATTGTATTATGTGATTATAATTACAATAATAAAAAAATTTTGTAAAAATTTGTAAAAATTCATTTCATTCATGACAATATCTCAATTTACTCAGATAATTTCATCGCTTTCAACACGTGCTTTCTTTATATCTTTTGTGAAAATTATCTTTACTTATCAGCGTTACATATCAAAACTCCGGTAAACTTGAAATTCAGTTTACAGTGTACATAAAAATTAAATTAATCCTTTCTTTGTCTATATTTTTTTATCAAATTAGGTGTTATCGTAAACCGTATAAAATCCTATACGCTTGGAGTAAAATATTAGATCCTATATATTATAAACAAAATTCGTATGCTTGCAGCGAAAATATTAGTTTCACTACTATACTGTAATCAGTCAGGACTCAGAGAAAGCTTACTATAGCTATCAATTTTCTGAATAAATGATGATGGTTGTGATAAATAGTTCCTTTAGGTCGAGTTGGCTGTTTTATACCGAGATCTGCATGCAAGCAGACTGAATACGTGGTTTTATTATGGCAACGTAAGCTTACGGGTTGCATCCAATATTAAGGGTCACAAACGGTACTTCGACATTGACTTCATCTCTGATCTAAACAGTTTTTTAAATAGAATGAAAATGGCAGTTATTGCAACAAACCTTAGTGAAACAAAAAGTTTACGGTCACGTGCAGTTTCAAAACTGAACAACTTGAGATTTGGTAGTAAGTGTGCAAAGGTATCACTATGCAAAATAATTTTTAAACTCAGTCGAAATATAATGTACACGTTTGTGTTTCTAGAGGACGTACTAAATCTCAACAAAGGCTCTGGGACTGGTTCAGGTGCGCACTATTTCAATTTTTTTTCTTGGGATTGATTCGGCTAAGTTAGTTGGTCATTGATTTTAGTTTCATTTTTGGTTCAGTTGGAATATGTCACTTTTTGGGTAAAATATTTTGCGACTATGCCAGCAAACAGCAAAACGATGTATTTTCGTTCTTTTTTCTTTGCAAAAGATTTTACGTTATCATTCTTTCTACTTTTCGTGTTTTGTACGCTTGCTTCTTAGCAATAAAATCTTAGCAATAAAATCTTTGTAGGGCTCCAAAACTATTCATTTTATTGCTCAATTCAAGGGGTTGACGGCCTCAAACAACAAATTACTTTGCTATATACAAGGTATATTTTCCCAGGCTTTAGACTTTCTTGCGACACAGTAAATTTATTTTGATTAGTAATATTGTTTTTATTACACGTAAGCACTACATCGAATAAGAAATCTGATCGATTTTATCGTTTTTTATCAAGTTTGAGAATAAGGATATAAAGTAACTGATGTACTGAAGCTTTTGTATGTGTCAAAAATCGGACGGAATTATTTTTACAGTTTCTTGCTAACTATTCTCGCTGGTTAAAAAAGAAAAATAACATGTCAAATCAAAATTCAACCCAATGCACAAAGCTCTCGCCATTGTCAGATCACATGAACCGTATTCAACCGTGTGGAATAAAACATCCAGCTGTGTCATTGCATTTTCGAAATACACTAACAGTAAATTTAATATTTTCTGGAGATATTTTTCTCGAGGGATTCAATGAGAACTTGTGAAAAATCTCTATGAATGACTACATAACTACAAGTAGATATTGCTTGTGGGACAGAAATTACCAATAGGGTTATGATTGTAAGCTCAACAATACATTTGTAAATATTTTACTAAATGTCGTTAATATTGTTTATGTGCTGACAAAAATGCTCGTGCTTCATAAAATGAATAGACAGACAACATACCTGTAGACCGACTAAAAAACGACAATATTAAAATAACCTTAAATATTGTTCATGCATCTGTTCTTCTGTGTCCTTTCGTCCCCTTCCCAGTTCCTATAAATAATGAATATGTCTAAGTGTCACTGAGGCCAATGATTAATCTTTTATCGTCCAAGTGTGATGTAATTCTCACATGTAAGTCTATTATGCTCAGCTTGATTTTCATTTTGTTTTTTTCATTAAATCACCGTTTAGGAAAATAAACCTAACCTTGTCAATCGGCTTGTGCGTGACAAATTGCTGTTTCCTAACAAATAAATCAATTATTCATAGCATACAACTATATATAAATATGCAAAAGTGAAATTTGAAGACTTATGGGTGCAACATAAAAATACGAACAAACATTGGATCGATTAACGCGATAAAATAAAGAAATATTATATAATTATCACAATCTTTTGTCCAAGATGGTTGTTGCTAGCAATGGAACATATATTGCAACATCGAATAACGTAGCTAGTAACAACGGGATACACTTGAGATCATCGAGTGTAAATAGTCTAGTTAATTGTGCTCTGCTATGTGAAGAAGAACCTTGCTGTAGAATGTTTTCGATAAATCTAACAGCATTCACATATTTTTTGTGTATATTATTTGAAGTCCAATTTGTACAAACGAAGTATATCGAGGCTAATTCTAACGCAAGTGATGGTTACCCAAAAGTCTTCTTGAAGTATGATGGCATGGTACGTTAATGTTATACTATCAATTATGTTTCAACAAGCAGGTCATTTTCTTTGATAATGCTAATGATAACTGATAAGGTTGCTTTTTCTGAAGTGTAACTGATTACATATGCTGCTTCAAAATATAAAATTTTATTAATTATATTTATTTGATTTATTTAAAATCAATTATTCCTGTTTCTGATATTCATTATCTTATTTGTAATGCATTTACATTGTAAATTTGAATGTTCTACTTTACAGAATTGTCTATACTTAGTAATTTAAATATGGAACAATTTCTTTCTGTTTTGTTCCGCGAATTATGTTTACATCGAAGAAGAAATAGAAACAGATAATGCTTTTTCATGAAATTTTATCAAAAATAGGCCTTATTTAGTTTAAGACAACGTTAAGACATATATTGTGTAGATATTTATATGTCTCACCGAATAAATCAACCAAAATTCATTCATCATTGTCGAGTTTGATATCTTAAACTAGTCTTATTTTATTATGAATCGTTTTCTACTTGAAGTGTGTATCACCGTTTGGAGCATGACGGAGTTAAATAGAATTTAGGTTTAGTTATACGAATGAACCGCACCTAGTGACTATTGAGCACACTCCAAATTGATTTAGATTCGCCCGCGGCGTTATACATGAGAATTTAAGTATTATTTCAGCTGATGGGTCACGTGATGTAGCTGGATATATTTGTCAATGAAATTGTGTAGTGTGAAAATTATAGACTACTCAAAAGACCAAAATATTTGGACTGTTTTGTACGTTGAAGCAAGCAAAGTCTAGCATATTCTATTTACCTTGTACGCTGAAAGTTGTAAAAGATATAAACCTTTACTGTGATAACTTATCGACTTTTTTAAATTATAATTTCCATATTTATATTTATCTAGCTTTTTGTGTGCGACTTCTTTTGTAATTAGACAGATACATTTTATGAGATATGATAGTCTACATAACTACCTGATGTTCTATTACCAAGATATTATAGAACCAAGATAGTCTAACTCCGATTTGTGTTTTACAGAGATTTAAACAGGACATAATATTCTCTTACCTTAATGAAAATCAACCAAATAAAATGTATTTATAAATATAGTTATAACTTCCTCAAGCATTGAATAATTCAAATTTAATAACAACGTCTTTGTTGACACAATATTGATCATTTCCAAACGTTTTGATCGCATCTGCCACGGCAGAATCACTGAGAATTTGCCTCAAAAGCTATTTTAAGATTATCTCGCTCTGATGTGAAAAAATTTCAGGGGGCCAGATTATCAATCAAGCAGAACCGGATTGCATGATTTCATCTTAACCGCAATAATAAATGTTTTACTTTCCACAAGAAACTAAGTTTGTTTTTTTGATAATCTGATCCACGAAATTTTTCCGCATCAAAAACGAGATGATCTTCAAATAGCTTTTGAGGCCAATTCTCAGTGATTCTGCCGTGGCTGAAGCGATCAGAATGTTTGGAAAGGATCGATATTGGGTCAAAAAAGATGGACTTTTGAGGATGTTATTGATGTCGGACGAAGATTGTTCTTAAATTTGAATTATTCAATGCTTGAGGATGTTCAATATATTTATTTGGTTGATTTTCACAAAGGTATTTAATATTATGGTCCTTTTGATGCTCTTTAAAACACAAATCCGAGTTAGACTATCTTGGTTCTATTATAATATCTTGCTATTGCGAACGGATCAAAGAGATAACCATGGAAACAGCAATGAAATGTAATATGCAATTTGTTTTCTATTTGTTAGGACCGCTGTATTGCCATATAAGGCTATCACTGAGACAGTCACGGCTCTGTGATAAAGATGTATTAGATTCGGTTCGCATCGAGCTTGCTGCTCTAACGAGAAGGTGCGTTTAATGCATCACGTTCACTTTTAGAGCGCTTGGACAATGCGAACTTTGTTAAGCTAAACGTCAACCGAGTTTTACGTTTATATTTATTTGGTTCGGTTCGCTCGTATAACTCATGCCTAACAGCTCATGTTGCGTTTGTTCACAACATACCTGTTTTTAATCAATTTATACAAATTTTGAGATGAAATTTCGTTCTAATTTCATACCTGCTATATATATATTGATCAAGTGATTATAAAATTGAAAAATCAACTCATGACAATCCGACAAGAAATCAATGCCTTACATTCTGATAAAATAAGTTGACCATTGCATTGCGAGTAGACAAATTTTAGAAACATTTCTAGCTGTGTTTTCATGTTATCTTTTCAAACCAAAAATGAGGGGGTCAATAACTATAGCAGGCATGAAATCAGATCGATAATTCATCTCATAATTGGCATAAATTTGCTTAAAACAGGTTACACATTTGCGGACTGAAAGCTAAATGGCGCGAACCGCACGTTATGGATGTTTGAGAGCCTTTAAAAAATGCAAGTCACTACACATGAATAATCACGTACTTAGCCGTGTAAGTACAATTTCTTATGGCACGATAGATTGAAAAAGTTTTTCTCTTACTTATCATCTCCTTTACCGCACTTTAATGTCCATCAAATTTCAACTTTTATTATCTCAAACAAGCGAAACTATCATAACAAAAATATGTGTTAGACCATGAACATTGAAATTGCACAAACATTGAAAAGTCTTAATAAAAAAGGGATTTATCATTGAAGATTATTCTCTCTTTCCAGCAAACAAAAAGTAATACTTACCTGTCAAAAATATCAAGGTATAGATTTCAAAAATATATTTTTGGAGAGGGGACTGTCATTCCGTAGTCGTGATTTTGAAGAAATTGTATATTATGTGAATTACAATGCTGTAAATAATAGTTTGATGATAACATTCAGCAATTTTTCCTTCCATCATTATCGCAATAAATGATAAAGTGAATGAATGGAGCCACCCCAAATTACGTTATTATGTTTAGAAATTGATACTTTAAAATCTATTTATCATAATAATTCAAAATATTTTTTCTATTAATAGGATTTTAGCTAAGATCTATTTAACCATAAATTGAATTTTCACGATCTTTCTAAATTTGGCACTTATCTAATCTTTGTTCTATAAATTCTGATTACATTGCAATTGGAACAAACACAACCAGATCCTTTCTTTGATTCGTATTGAAGTCCTGTCAGAAAATACCTCACTTTTATATGTATCCTATCATGTTCCAGCATAAGACATTCCGCAATTATTTTAATAGCCCTAAACCAACAGCACTAACAAATTCTCGTAGTCCCGTTTCTGTAGCAACAGTTATGTTGAAAAAAAGCGCATTGAATCTTTCATCGTTAGTCATGGCCATTATGAATTACATCTCGAATGAGCAAAGAAGAAACTATTCATGCTAATTATAGTGAAGATAGCAGCAATTGTCCTTGAATTTGCTTCTTGCATATAATAATAAAAGACTTAAACATCAAAGGTTTGGAAATAATTATGTTCTTGATGAGAAGCCTAGGTTTTTTATTAACATTGCAGTAACAACAGAATTTTAATCCTAATTTAAAGCTGCAATAGAATTTTCCATCAATATATTACTATTACAACAAATAATAGCGGAATTTTCTTCACAGTCCGATCACATCACATGACGACACTTACGATTAGGATAGGATCAAGTTGTGTTGAGTTTTTGTGATGCCAAAAGGATGCCCTCCACATTGAATTTTAAAAAAGAAATGAGATTGTGATTCTACTAGAAGATACATGCAGATTGAAAATCTCAAACATTCAAAACCCATTTTTTAGGATGTTTTCAAGAGCATCGTCAATAAGTAATGATTTTATAATACAGTAACAACATGTTTAATTTTATGGTGACCCATTATTATGGTGTCTCAAATTATTGCAGAATTTCTTGATGAATCAAATTCGATGATAAATTACCTTTGAAGAGGTGCACACCTCATGGAATTACCAAAATTTAAAAAAAATATATATATACAAACAAACTGTAGCAATATAAGAGAAGAGTAATGCAGACGAAGTTTAATACTGAATTAAAGAAAATAGCAATATATATTTACTGAAAGTAAAAATAGATAAACTAAAAAATCAGACATTCATATTTGCTACTAATAATTTCACGCCAAGGTGATCATTGGGCAATTTATTCTTTCAGATTATGGTCAGATTAAATTGCCGGATGATCGCTTCGGCGTGAAACTAATGGCAGTAAATATGAATGCCTGACTTTTTCGTTTATTTATCATTAATAGCCCTGCATTTATGGCATCGGGTACTATTGAAACAGCAAAGACAACATAATTACCCAGGTAATTACCTTGATCTTACTATTTACTGTAATTATGTATGTATATTTCATTTCTAATTAAGTTTATATCTGACAAAATCTTTGCAGGACCAAAAGCTTCATTTCTGTAAATTTGAAAAACAGTTATGTCCACAGATAGGTTAAATATTGTAGAATAAACACACTGGTTTGCACATGAGCTTTAGTCTAATTACAGGCTATAGCGCCTATAGTAGTCATTCCAGTTCTGTAATGGATTTCATCAATGAAGCTTGATTCTCCTTTGGAAGTCAATCATTTTAAATGAGATTTCTAATGAAATTGTTGGACAAATCCAAATATTTCTTTAAGATAAATTTTTTGAATTTTAGATGTTCTCTTTAATAATAATTCACTACTTCTTGGAAAAGAGTTAAAATGTTAAATTAATATGACAATTCAAATAGATAAAGATTTTGTTATTTGTTGAGCCTGATATGTTTTCGTTGTAGAATGGTAATCCTCAGTCAGCAACCTTCCTGGAAACGGGTTAGTAAATAATTTCATACTAGAATCCCTTCCTTTCAAACAATCAAGTTAATTAAGTTAATATCAATGTGAGCTTAAACGTTCTATTTTTGATATTTTAAAATTCTGCTTATGATATCTTCAAATTAAACTCCAGTTTAACTTCAAAAATTAATTTGTAAATATCTGAAACTGATTTCGAATTTACTGACATCCACTTGGAAAAGGTACATGACACTTTTCTGGTGTTAAAAAGATAATTGTGAAATCTAGATAGAAATTCTCTTCCTGTTGATTTACTTCTTCATCTTGATATTATTTGTTGGTAATAAAGGGTCTGCCCAGTTTAATATTTGGTAGGGGTGCTTGGAACTCAGCCAATAATTGACAAATAGTCTATAATACTAGCATATTCTTAAAGAAGACATATTCTAATTTTGTTCGATTTTGTTTGTAAAAGGGAAAACGGTTCCCTCTGTAGAAATTGGAACGAATACAGAGTAATGATTGATTAATTATTTCATTTTTGCCGTTTCTGACAAACACAGGCGCAAATATGAAGCATTGTCATCCTAAAGATTCTGACCTACTTTTGACTGCAATGAAATAGGTGTAATACGCAAACATGATAAATTAACAATTCACCTAACAAAACATGACGCAGCTCTTTCTTATGATTTCTCTATAGAGATATCACTGATTGGGAAATCTTGCGATAGAAGCAGTATTTGGACATCAGATTTTGAATGCATTCATTCAATCGATGGAACATTAACTGTAGAAGAAGGACCATACTTTCATACTCAGGTTGAAAGCAATCCTTGGTTGCAAATTGATCTCGGTTCTTATCATACGATTTACAGAGTAATGATCTACAACAGAGATGATATTATTGGTTTATTTACAATCCAGCTTCAACGTTATCCGATGCCAAATCAGGCATGTTCACAAATGTAAGCAGCAATATTTTAACGATTAGAAGGGGTTACCCGCGGGTGAGGGATGCGGAGATTGTAAATTACCTCAAGATTTTTTGTAAATGATGGAGCCTTTGTGTGATTCACTAAAGGGCAACGATGCATAAGCTGTGCCTATAATTTTAGTCAGATAGGGGAAAACCTATCATTTGATAAATTGCAACCGGGAACCGCAAAAGGATGATATGGAAAAGCTGTGATTTTTCTCGCTGAAAAAAGATAAATAGAGAATAGAAATAAAATAATTTCCATTAATTTGTTGAAAAGTCAGCTATTCTGCAGTGATAGTGCTTACAAAAAAGTTGTTGAAAAATTGGTGGGTTAATAAACAGTTTTGGGCGTTTCCTTCATATGTTAGGATTACCAATTTTCTTTGCATACATATTATGAAAATTACTTTAGAAAACATATGGTCTTTGGTTATGACTCCAGATAAATATGCAGCCGACGTAGATGCAATTCATTTGCGAAAAAATTACGTCTTTAGTATTGTATGAATAAAACTGCGTGAATAAAATTTTCGGATTTCTTCATGAAAAATTGTGTTTGTCTGCATTTACTCAAATCAATAAGCAGAGATAGTTAGATTATTATGGAATAGATGTATGTTTCTAAAGCAGAAAAAAATGTTCAAGTTAAAGTAATTGATCTCATTTCGAAAAAATTTCGTTGTATACATAATAAGATATGTTAATGTTTACAAAAATAAAATGATAAGTTTTAACTAAAAGAAAATCACCACAATCCCATAAAGAGGAATAAAGAGAAAACCAAATTTCATAATCGAGTTTGTTTATATTGAGGAATGTCCCTCAAATTTTGAATTAATCATATCATATTCAATTAAAATTCAATGTTATTAGTTACTAAAATGTCCTTCGATCAAATTCAAACTTCAAAACGTTAGTCTTTCTTGAATAGAGGTAGCTTTGTTGATATTATTTTTTAAGTAATATATTTCAGTTTCCTATTTGTCTTCAGCTTTGAGAACCTGAAAAAATTTTAACAACCAATTTCAATTGGAATTTGCGAAAAAATGTTAGAAAACATTTTCACGAATAAATTTGAAATTTCATGTTTCAATAATGACGTGATGACACACTGACATTTCAAATTATTATTGTTTTTATTAATATAATGTTGCAATAGTTGTGTCAAAGATGTCCCTTGGACTTCTGATTTGGTTCGATCACTGGAATGCGATGCATCTGTAGTTGGTCGATATTTGATTGTACTTAGTCCCAAGAATACTCCCTTCTCATCTAGAGTAATTATCATCTCCGAGGTTAGAGCATTTGGATATTAATATGTATAATTACGCAAGAAATAACTAAAACTGTTAGAAGATGATACATTTTCAAATTTGCGTATATCTATTTATTCATTTGAATATCCTTAATTAGAGAAGTATTGTTGCTTCTTTGCACCTGGCAATGATATTTATGATCGAAAACAACATCAGTATTCAATGGAGCAGAGCATGTAGAAATTAAGTAGGGTATACATAAATAGATGTTATTGTATAATGATGCATGGGTATATTGCTGTATAGTATTCGAGGTCATGAAGATAATAAATGGAATAAAAATAAACATTACTTTTATTACAAATTTCATGACTGTATTATACATCTTTTGATTGAATGTATGAATTTTTGTGAACTTTTGAATGAATGAAATTATGAATGAATGGATGAATTTTTGTAGGATAGTTGAAATAAATCGCCTGATGATCACCTTCTGGTGAGAAACTTGAAGTAGAGGAAATCTAGAATGCTTCATTTTTGACTCTCATTTTATTATTATTTTATTAAACATCTACGCAATTGTAAACTAATTAATCTAAAAGTTATATCTTTCTGATTTTATGCATTCTTTCCGCTCTCATGCCCTCGATACCTCTAACAATCATTTGATCAATTATATAGTTGTCGTTCGAAAACCATAAACAATGATATTGATCAAATTTCTCCTGTTTATACCAGAGTCATCTATTTACAAGAGTTGGGACACTCATGCCATTTTAGTTTTTTGGCCTGGACCCGAGCACGTTTTTAACAGCAGTGCGCATGTGCAAGAGAATGTTGTGTTTTTTTCAGCCATTTTGGAACCCTGTGAAACTGTTTCCGATTGTTTAACAAGAGTAATATAACCATCTATTAGTTGTCTTTCTCCATATTTCTTTGCTGGACTCTCAAAATAAGAATAAAATTTACTTCAATGTATACTTTATTACTTTGTTATCGATCTCATCAGCATGTTGCTCGAAAGTAAATCAGATCAATGCCATTGGAATTGCTAAATGGACAAGGCGTTTGTGGAGTATGGACTACATCTCTTACTCTCTTACGCTTATTCTTTGCAGCCAAAGGCAACATTTTTCTAGTTCTTGTCCCCAGTTGGAATAGTAAACAATATTTTATTTCGATAAAGGTTGTATTTTTCCGCGCACTTCGCTTAAAACAGGAAACCTGGTGCCAAAAGAACAAGAACCCTGGTGCCGTAAGTACGAAAATTGCGTCCAAAAATTAACGTGAATGGCATCTGTCCAATAGAAGACAATAGCGGCACATGAAAGCGTGTCCCAATTCTTGTAAATAGATGGCTCTGGTTTATACATATCATATGCTGAAATAATCGTATGTATAGCCCTAACTATATATTATTCATTGATATCCTAATCCTAACAATCAAGCATTTTATCTCAACAAGTCTTGCAACCTATATGTAATTAAACTATACTAGATCAACTGTTTTTGAAGATTCATCTAAAAGCAATGGATTTAAATGTTATTGAATATTCATATCTGCATTTGATGACAATGCCTTTACTTTCAAACTGGATATGCAGCATTCTACTTAATGCCTTCATGGTAGATCCCAACTTAATTATAGAAAATATATAATCAATCACAAAATTAATTAATTAATCTTCAGTTATCTCTTGTCTATTGTTTGATGCCCATTTTTTGCGGACCATTTCGAGAAAGACGTTAAGATGAAATAGTGAATTTTACTGGACAGGAATTCGTAATAAATTTCATTATTGAGTAAAAGGATTCACTCACATTTTAAACATATTGCCAGTTAAACATCAAAATTATAAACATATAAATCGTCTTGCAAGTGCAAAAGTACCAGAAACGTTCCTTCTATTTGAAAAACAGCAATAATTGTCCATATCTTGAAAGGGCAAAGTATTTAAATGAGAAAATAATCGTCCCATACGATTCACCTGGATTGATTGAAAGGTGACGGATATGACAACTGAAAAAGGCATATTTACTTGCCTATAGAAGAATTAATTAAAACCGTCCAAATTTACTCCTGTCTAAAATATCTATTAAAATATATAAATATCTATCTATTGAAAGGGAGTCAATACTATATATATTATAATCTGAAAGGCGCTTGACTCATTTTCTCATAAAAAACATACATATATATATTTATATTACATATTCAAATAAATTAATCGAAAAAAATAAAAATAAAACACTCAATCAAATTCAATCAAACAGAAAAAATGAATGTTTGATTATTTGTGTTTTTCCAATTAATTTAGTTAGATATAGCTCTGCATTTACAAAGGTCATTGAGCACTATGTAAACAGCACAGGCAACATAAGTACTATTATATATTACATATTTATATACATACATACATACATACATACGTACATACATACATTCATACATACATACATACATACATACATACATACATACATACATACATACATACATACATACATACATACATACATACATACATACATACATACATACATACATACATACATACATACATACATACATACATACATACATACATACATACATACATACATACATACATACATACATACATACATACATACATACATACATACATACATACATACATACATACATACATACATACATACATACATACATACATACATACATACATACATACATACATACATACATACATACATACATACATACATACATACATACATACATACATACATACATACATACATACATACATACATACATACATACATACATACATACATACATACATACATACATACATACATACATACATACATACATACATGCATACATACATACATACATACATACATACATACATACATACATACATACATACATACATACATACATAACAATGTTAACATCAGCAAAAAAGCTTAAAACTTCTATCGCTACTGAAGGGATATACTTTTCGCCAGACTATACCATTGTTGAACAAAAACTCCACTTGGAACTTCGAGTTGAATGTAAGAAGAGGAATGAAGACTTAACAGATGAAAAAGAGAAGTTGATTGTAAGGAGTTTACAACTGACGCAAGTAGAAAACCTCAACCAAAATGTATCTCAGAATGCAGACGACCATCAATCACTCAATAAAACAGCACCCATTGAAATTATGACTACCATCACCGCTAATGCAAAAGAAACAGATAACAAAATTCTTAGTATACTCTCTATCAATGCCCAATGCTTAACATCTGCAAATATTCATTGTACAACATAAAATTGACATACTACTACTACAAGAGACATGGCTCCAACCTGAATCAATGGATTGCAATATATCTGGTTACAACTTATACAGAAATGGCAGAGACGGTAGACATGTGGTACAGCCATATTTTACAAAAATAACTTAAAATTAAAAATTGACCTTACATTGACAAAGCAAGCAAAGGGTATCCAATATGAACAATTAGCAGTACAACTATATACTTCAAGCAGTGACAGTATCTACATGATAGATTGTTACAATCCACGCAATGATAATTACTTACAAGCCATTGAAAATATCCATACGACAGCAGAAGCATTGACAGAAAAGGGATGTGGATTCATCCTGGCTGGGGATTTTAATATAGACCAATGAAAACATTCTCCTTCCAGAACTGTGCTAATGGAGACATTGGATCAATTTGATTTACACTCGCATAACACTGCCCCGAACGCATCACACATCAAACTCAAACTTCAATTGACTATCTTATCACTTCACACAACTTTAAATCCAACATAACTAAATGCACGCCAGAGGATGTATGCCAGAGCCATCTATTTACAAGAGTTGGGACACTCATGCCATTTTTGTTTTTTGGCCTGGACCCGAGCACATTTTTAACAGCAGTGCGCATGTGCAAGAGAAAGTTGTGTTTTTTTTCAGCCATTTTGGAACTGTGTGAAATGGTTTGCGATCGTTTAACAAGAGTAATATAACCGTCTATTAGTTGTCTTTCTCCATATTTATTTGCTTGACTCTCAAAATAAGAATAAAATTTACTTCGATGTATACTTTGTTATCGATCTCATCAGCATGTTGCTCGAAAGTAAATCAGATCAATGCTATTGGAATTGCTAAATGGACAAGGAGTTTGTGGAGTATGGACTACATCTCTTACTCTCTTACGCTTATTCTTTGCAGTCAAAGGCAACTTTTTTCTAGTTCTTGTCCCCAGTTGGAATAGTAAACAATATTTTATCTCGATTACTATTTCGTCTATTAACACAACAATTAATAATTTAATAGCATATGTTTGTTTTCACTGATAAAAGTTGTATTTTTCCGCGCGCTTCGTTTAAAACAGGAAACCTGGTGCCAAAAGAATAAGAACCCTGGTGCCGAAAGTACGAAAATGGCGTCCAAAAAATCACGTGAATGGCATCTGTCCAATAGGAGACGATAGCGGCACATCAAAGCGTGTCCCAACTCTTGTAAATAGATGGCTCTGATGTATGCAGCTCTGATCATCTTGGTTTAGTAACCATAGTAACCCTGGACAAAAATAAATATGCAAAAAAATCATTGAAATGCACTCGATCATACAAAACATTTTGCCGAGAAGACTTTTGCAACGATTTGATAAACAGTGATATGTCAGTTTTTACGTCAGCTATACAAACAAATGACGTACAATTGGCTGCTGAAAATTTACAAACAATATTAAAAGTAGCGCTAAAAAACACGCTCCTGAAAAGGTCATTGCCCTGCATCCAAATTATGCACCATGGATGACAATAGAGCTAAGAAATGCACTGAAAAAACGCAACAAAATGCGCTATAAGGCTATGAGAACAAAACAACGACACGATTGGGAATCATATCGCCAGGTACAAAATCAAGTGAATACTGACTTGCAAAGAGCAAAGATTGAATACAACAAAACTAAATTTATGGAATGTGGAAGTAACATGAAAGAGGTATGGGATTTAATTAAAAGATTAACAAAGAACACAAAACAAAAATGTACAGCTACTACTAAAGCAGAGCTAGATGAAATCAATACTTTCTTCAGCGAAGTTGGACAAAATATCAAGGAGATCACACACACAACTCCATCCTACGACAATATTCAACAAAATGATCAACAATTCAACTTCACTGAAATATCGGTGATTGATACAATCAAAGCTGTTGGCATGCTTCCAAATTGGAAGGCATCGAGTGATGATGAACTGAATGGTTTTGTTATTAAAGCTGCATTACCAGCCATTGCTACACCACTCACTCAACTGATCAACCTTTCATTAAAAACATCTACCTTTCCAACAATATTCAAGAACACTATTGTAAATCCAATTCCAAAAACACCAGCAGCCTCAACGCCAAACCAGCATCTCCCATTAGCCCTATTATCACTGTTGTCAAAAATTCTGGAAAGAGTGGCGTATGTTCAACTATATCCGTTCATCGCACCAATCTTAAATAAGTATCAGCATGGTTTCAGACTCGGAAGATCGACAATAACAGCTCTCTTAAATATCACCGAAGAAATTTTCAAAACAATGGATGAACATCAGGTATCGCTACTTTTATTAATGGATTTATCAAAAGCTTTTGATATTCTTCAACATGACATTTTGCTCCATAAACTGAAATTATTTGGACTCTCAGACAAAGCCTTGGAATGGATGCGATCTTATCTTACTGCAAGGAAGCAAGTAGTGAAAGTAGACAATATTTATTCTAGTGAAGTTATATTAACTTGTGGAGTTCCCCAAGGATCCATACTTGGGCCACTACTATTCCTTATTTACGTAAATGACCTACCCAATGCCATATCATCTGGCACTGTTGGACAATTTGCAGACGACACGCAAATCCTGTATAAGTACAATCCAAAAAAACCAGGCTCACTACCTGAAATAGAATCAAAAATAACTGCTGATTTACAAACACTTACGTCCTGGTTCAACTCAAATTCGCTTTTACTCAATGCCAAGAAAACACAAATTCTATCCATTGTTCATAAGAAAGTAGCAAATACGCAACTGCCACTGCTAAAAATAAACAATGAAACTCTTTCCTATACCCCTTCTGCTCGAAACCTTGGTATCACATTCGACAAAGATATGAGCTACAAGCAACACATCAACCAAATCTTAAAGACAGCATCACATCGAATATCAGCAATAGCAAAACAACGTCGGTACATTCCAAAACATCTTTTTACCCGACTGGTTGAATCAAAAATTGTAGAACCAAGCTTATATGCTCTTGAAGTATTTTCATCATGTACAAAAACTCAATTGCGTAGGGTACAGATTGGAATACAAAATTGGGCAGCCAAATTAATCATAGGAAAAAGAAAACATTCAAGAATGGAAGACGCATTGAAACAATTGAACTGGCTGACAATTGAACAAATTGTTGAATTAAGAACAGCTACAACAGCTCACAAATCAGTTTTAGGCAGTAATGGCACTAATTTACAATCTCTTTTTACCAAAGCTAATTCAAATTATAACACTAGAAGAAAATCATTCATACTTCCGCGTGTACATACTGACCGCGGAAAACGTTCTTTCTCCTTCCGTGGAGCACAGTTGCTAAATAAATATAATCACTTAGAAAATTATAATAAATACCAATATAAACAAGAAGTAATGAGCTTATTGCGAACATAATTAATCAACAGTTTAAAATAACCTGATAGACATCAAGAAACAACTGCAATTATACCTAGAAAATCATGTAGCCTTTTAACCTACATAAGTTATAATAGCCACTTGAAAATTGTATTAAGTTGTTTACATGTCTCAAAATAAACTATCTATCTATCTATCTATCTATCTATCTATCTATCTATCTATCTATCTATCTATCTATCTATCTATCTATCTATCTATCTATCTATCTATCTATCTATCTATCTATCTATCTATCTATCTATCTATCTATCTATCTATCTATCTATCTATCTATCTATCTATCTATCTATCTATCTATCTATCTATCTATCTATCTATCTATCTATCTATCTATCTATCTATCTATCTATCTATCTATCTATCTATCTATCTATCTATCTATCTATCTATCTATCTATCTATCTATCTATCTATCTATCTATCTATCTATCTATCTATCTATCTATCTATCTATCTATCTATCTATCTATCTATCTATCTATCTATCTATCTATCTATCTATCTATCTATCTATCTATCTATCTATCTATCTATCTATCTATCTATCTATCTATCTATCTATCTATCTATCTATCATACATACATACATACATACATACATACATACATACATACATACATACATACATACATACATACATACATACATACATACATACATACATACATACATACATACATACATACATACATACATACATACACACATACATACATACATACATACATACATACATATATACATACATACATACATACATACATACATACATACCGTGGGTTGTGTACTTTACGTTATCCTGTACTGAGCATGCGCAAATTTTGTAGGCGTGATCATTTGTGTTTTTGTTTAAATCTTATTTGAGCATTTTCAAACCATTAGCGTTTTACTTCAGTTTACAACATATTTAGTAGAACTTTATGATTCTCATAGGTTGCTAAACATTTCTTTATACCTGTAGTTAATTTCTCCAATTTATGAAAGAAATATATGTGTTTTTACCACCGAAAAACCATAGCAAGCAAATTTCAAAATCTTGATATTTTAAACTGAATTGAGGTTGATATAGCTAAATAAGAGGCTTAATCAAAAGGACAATATGTATATTTTCGTGAAATTTCGGCTTTGTGATGATAAGAAAAATAGATCTGCCTTGGAGTTTAAAGAAATTTACCTTGCATTATCTGTTACAAATCTAGCATCAAAATAAAAAAATTTACAAGGTTTAGTACGTGTCGTTTCTTAAAAGTCACATGCAGGGGGTGATTGATTCGGTTTTTGTCTTGGAACTTACTATATACGATGCAGAAAACTCCAATCTTTCAAATGACGAGCGTTCTTGATATATTTATTTTGGGATTGTTTCGAAATACACTTAAATTAATATTTGTGGAGTTACCTTCGTATTGAAATTACAGTAACAAATAAAAAATGGGAAATCTTTGACAAACTTTGCAGCGCTCAATTCTGAAAATTATAAAGTAAGTAGTATATATCTTAATATATTCTATTGACTTGATAAATTGATTCGAATCCGTTTTGGCTGAAAAGAATGACCACGCTTTGCTTAATTCAATATTTTGTATAAAAAATACATGTATTTTCGTAAATATTTTGATCAAAAAGCGCGACCCGGGGGGTCAGTGTCGCTTTGTTCGCAACCCGCTGAGTGATACATACAACTCTATTTCGCTTTTACTCGATGCCAAGGAAACACAAATTTCTATCCAAGCGTCATAACAAAGTAACAAATACGCAACTGACAGCTACAAATAAACAATGAATCTCTTTCCTATACCCCCTCTGCTAGAAACCTTGGTATAACATTCGACAAAGATATGAGCTACAAGCAACACATCAACCAAATCTTAAAGACAGCAGCACATCGAATATCAGCAATAGCAAAACAAACTCAGTACTTACCAAAACATCTTTTTACCCGACTTATTGAATCAAATATTGTAGAACCAAGCTTATATGCTCTTAAAGTATTTTCATCATGTACAGAAACTCAATTGCGTAGGGTATAGGTTGGAATATCAAATTGGGCACAAGATATTTTAGATCATGTAAAAAGAACTATTACTGTAAAAATATTGTAGATAATCAAAATAATCCTAAAAAATGTGGACATTTTTAAAACAAATATTGCCAAATAAATCTAACCCTGTACAAATAAATAAACTGAACATAGATGATCAATTTATTTACTGATAAATCAATAATCGCCAATAAATTTAATTCTTATTTTCTAGATATAGCTAAAAATTTAGCAGACGCCATCCCCATTATTGATAAAAATCCAATCACTCTTGCAAATAATTATATCAATTCAATTTCAAATTCTAATCTTCTTTCAAATCAATTCAAGTTTCAACCCATAAGTACTGCTAATACAGAAGCTCTCATTTAAAAATTGCCAAGCAAACATTCCATAGGTGTTGACAAAATCGATACTAGGCTCCTAAAACTCAATGCCCAGAGTATATCTCCAAGCCTTACGAAAATAATAAATTTATCTTTGAAAAATGGTATTTTTCCTGAGGCTTTAAAAACCGCTAAAGTAATTGCTTTGCATAAAAGAAGCTCGGTTGTTCAAAGAACAAATTATAGACCTATATCGATTCTTCCTATAATCTCTAAGATCTTTGAAAAGATTGCATATAATCAATTAAACCAATATTTATTATCTAATAATTCATTAACTAAATTCCAATCTGGCTTCCGTCAAAATCAGTCTACTGACAGTAGTATATTATGTTTTTCAGAATTTTGTTTTGATAGTATCCTAAATCGCAAACTTGTAGGTGTAGTCAGCGTAGACTTAAAATAGTGTTTGATACTGTAGATATTTATATACTTCTTGATATAGATGTTTTTGAACATGGTGTTCCCCAAGGGTCAATCCTTGGGCCGCTTCTCTTTTTAATTTATATAAACGACATTTCTGATACTGTAAAAATTGTAAATTAAATCTTTATGCTGATGACACTCTTTTATATGTTGCCAATAAAGATATAATAGAAATTGAAAAACAACTATAACAAATGATTTAAATAATATATATACTTGGCTATGTTCAAATATATTGAGTTTAAATGTATCTAAAACTAACTGTATGGCCATAGGTTCTAAACCAAATCTAAAAAAGCAAAGCTCGCAAAATTTTATTATAACTGTGAATATTGAGTATATTAATAATGTAACCCTTCTAAAATATCTAGGTGTAAACTTGATCAGTGCCTATCATTTGATTACCATATCAATGCCATGACTAGCAAGATAAATAGAGGCATCGGTGTATTGAAATACATTCGACGCTATATACCCAAACACACAGCCTCCTTAGTTTATAATTCAATTATTTTGTCTCATTTTGATTACTGTACTATCGTATGGGGGAATTGCAAACTGCAACATCTTGATCGCCTTCAGAGATTACAAAATAGAGAGATGAGAGCAGTTCTTCATTGTGACTATCGCACTCCTGTCTCTGAGATGAGTAGTCGACTTGGTTGGCTCTCAATCAGAGAGAAAGTAACATCGCACTAACTAATGATCACCCATAAAATTAAATTTCACCTCGCTCCTCCTCTGCTCTTCAATTTTTTCAAACGTCCAAATATCACTAGCACTCGATCCCATTCCCTTAATGATATCTACATCAATTCGAGCCATCGCCAATCATATCAATACGATGGTCCTCACAAATGGAATGATCTGCCGTCGGCAATGAAGGAAGTCTCAAAAAGGACCGGTTCTAAATGTCTCCTCAATAACCATATGATGAAAAGATAAGACTTAATATAATTAACTCTCTATTTTTATTTTTGTAAATAATAAAATTTACCCCTTATCTTTGTTAATGTTTTATTTCCTACCTATATTTATATATGTTGTAATGTATAGCCTAATCAGTCCTTTGAAAACAAGTTATGTATAACTTAAAGGTTTCTGAATAAATGATGATGATGACGATGATGATGAAATTAATCACAGGAAAAAGAAAGCATTAAAGATTGGAAGACACATCGAAAAATTTGGACTGGCTGATAATCGAAAAAATTGTTGAAGTAAGAATAGCTACAACAGCTCACACATCAGTTTTGGGCAGTAATAGTAATAATTTACATTCTCATTTTACCAAAGCTAATACAAAATATAACACTAGAAGAAAATCATTCATATTTCCACGTGTACATATTAACCGCGGAAAAAATTCTTTCTCCTTCCGTTCAGTACAGTTACTAAGTAAATATAATCACTTAGAAAATTATAATAAATACCCATGTAGTAATGAGTTGATGAACTTCTTGAGAACATTAATCAGCAATTTTAAGTAACCTGGTAAAGACATCACGAAGCAACTGAAAATATACCTGGAAAAACCATAACCTTTTAACCTACATAACCCATACTAGACTCTTGAAAATGGTGTTAAGTTGCTCATATTTCTCAAAATATGTAGCGTGAGCATCGCGTCAAATGGCTTTTGAGACGCACATTTGTCATCTGTTTCGAATAAATTTATGCCAATTTTGAGATAAAATATAGATATGATGTGATGTCTGCTATAGCTATTGATCCTGTGACATTTAATATAAAATATTAACATGAAATTACAGCTAGAAATCGTTGTCTTGCTTTCTGATTCAATAAGTTGACCATAGACCATAACTTGACTAATAGAGCCATCTTAACTTTGAGTAGTGACTCATAGGCACTATTTAACTTTGTAAAATCCTCATTTTTGCCAGAACACTAATATATACTACTCGCAATTAGTTTAGGTCCGGTAGGCGATTTGACAAACAGATAGAAGTTGTGACCATCTGCACGCGCATGTACCGTAACATGTCCAAAGCGGTCAATTTGCTCTAATTTTGCGGCCAAAACCTAACACGTAAGTTATCTTTACAAAATGGCGATCAGAAGCAGACGTAAAACGAAGGAAACCTATGACTTATATTTAGATTACACTTTATATTTCTTAATGAAAATTGAATACTTGATTACACTTCACAATAAAAAATTTACGATTAAATGGATTCAGAAAAACTTTTATTATCAAGTCAAATAGTGGACTGCATTAATCTTAATTTCTGAATGTCATGGCCTATTATTTGATTATTCTATGGTTCTAGACACACTGTAGTCAACAATCTATATCGCTAAAAAGGTAAGCACATAATAAACTATGACTTATCTAAGTTTGAAACAGTTGACAGTATTTGATAATGCTTCAACAAAGAGCAGTTCGATATTGATTTTGCAAAAACATGACAGTCGAGTTCAACAAAGTCTAGAAAACCTTCGATAGGCCTACGTTGGCAATAAAAACTGTCTGGTTCTTCTAAAAGCGTGCACTAATCTATCTCAAACTGGTTGCACATTTAAAATAATTCATAATTTACTATGATTCTAAGTTTGACTATAATTGCTTGAGTCTTTGATAAGTTATTTAGTTTGCAAAGTACGAATTATACTATACTCATGTAACTCATTCCGCTTTGTTGACAAAGTCTCAAAGCCATCTTTTTCTTTTTTAATTATAAGGTCTCTCAAATCAAAGCAAAATATGCCGATGACTACATATCACTCAACATGTATCACATACATAGACATGTATCTACGTAAATTGATAAAATTTCATGAAAAAGTATCAACTTTATTATGTTTAGATATATAACCATCCAGTTTGACAAAGTTTTTTTGGGGGGAGGGAGGGGGGTCAAAATGCTGGTCTTTCACTTAAACTTGTAGGTCGATCCAAATAAATTGAGACATGCGGATGCCTAGGTATCACTAGATACTACTCTTAGACATGTATCGAAGTAAATTCAAATATTTCTCTAAAAAGGATCCAGTTTATATTTAGATATAGCCACTTAAGTTGACAAAGGGGACATTTGGGGTTTTTCAAAAAGCTGGGGTTACACCTTCTCCAACTTCTAGGTCCCTCAAAGTGAAACAAGGGGTGCTGATGATTAAGTATCATTAGAGATTACTCTTTGACAAATATTGAAAGTAGTTTCAAAACATTTCTTGACAAAATATCAAGTTTATTCTCAGATTGAGCCATTTAAGTTATCAAAGGAGGACATTTGTGTCTTTTCCTAAAGCCGGATTTACACTTTTTCCAATTTCTATGTCCCTCATATTAAAATATGGGATGCTGATGACTAGATATCAATAGAGATTTCTCTTAGAAAAGTATTCAAAACATTTCTTGAAAAAATATCTAGTTCATATCTAATAATAAATAAACACAAAAATCAGACATTCATATCATATCTATAGATTAAATTGCATGATGATCGCTCAAGGCTAAACTATTAGTAGCAAATATGAATGTCTCATTTTTGCATTTATTTATTATTAAACAGCTCTGCTTTTATGGCACCAAACAATATTAAAACAGCAATGACTACACAATCACTTTTATGTTATTATTAGTGTATATTTAGATACATCAATTTGAGGCTATATATTTTATATCCTAAATTAATATTTTTTCATGAAATTTGTGCTTTTTATTTAGTTAATTAATTAATGAAATTCCTAATTTATCGGCCTCTTTTTATATTATTACACGATTGTTTAATTACAAATGTTGAACTTGGCGTAGCTACATGAATAGGTATTCTGAATTAAGCCTAAGTTTGATTATGATGTCGTTATTTGAATGTAATAGATGATAGCATGTCATATCTTTAACTTATAACGTAATGTTACTTCGGGACTGTTTTGAGAGCACTAATATTCAATCATAACGTAACACTATTTTTAGAATGCTGAGCAATTAGATAATTTAGATATTTTGCCTATATTGGTAACCTAGTTTAAAGAGCACATGACACAACAAATTTTTGACACAGATTCAAGTAGCTGAAGCTAAATGATGAAGAATGGTGACAATGATTTCTTAGTTTGAAACTGATAAGCGGAGATATTTAATGTTGAATCTGCCCTATTTTCAATCATTTTCTATGCTTGAAATAAATATAATTTATTAAGAAATACATGAAATATAAGGGAATTTAGTTGTTGGATTTCCTTTATCTATCAAAAATGTGGCAGCCTCAGCAGCATGCAGTTGGACTGTGCACCCGCTGTTTTACGTACACATCATCTCAATTTGTGACAGTTGTTTGTCAGGTGTTTGGGTGTTCTATGACGACGGAATTATTAATTTGAAATAGTTCATTTTAATAGCAAAGATATTCATGTGTTTAGTGTTATGTTGTTTCAATGTTCTAACAATTTCATTTGTTCCTCAATGTTCTAATAGTTGAACAAACATACAAACTGTAACACAAATTAAACTCCACAGACGCTGGGTGTTGTTTACAAGTAATATCTGGTGATATCTAGTCATCGGCATCCCTCGTTTTAATTAAAGGGACCTAGAAGTTGGAGAAAGTGAAAATGCGGCTTTTGAAAAACCCCACATGTCAACTTCATCAAAAAATAAACTAGATATTTTTTGAAAAAATGTTCTGAATTTACTTCGGTACATGTCTAAGAGTCCCATCTAGTGATATCTAGTCATCTGCCTGTCTCAATTTACTTTCAAAAACCTAGAAGTTGGAAAAAGTGTAAAACCCAGCTTTTTGAAAACTCAAAATGCACCCTTTGTCAACTTAAATGGCTCAATCTAAATATAAACTAGATATTTTATCAAGAAATGTTTTGAATTTACTTCGATACTTGTCAAGGAGTAATCTCTGATGATATCTAATCATTGGCACCCCTTGTTTTAATTTGACGGACATAGAAGCTGGAGAAAGTGTGAACCCAGCTTTTTGAAAAACCCAAAATGCACCCCTTGTCAACTTAAATGGCTCTATCTAAATATAAACTAGATATTTTGTCAAGAAATGTTTTGAATTTACTTCGATACTTGTCAAGGAGTAATCTCTGATGATATCTAATCATTGGCACCCCTTGTTTTGATTTGACGGACCAGGAAGCTGGAGAAAGTGTGAACCTAGCTTTTTAAAAAACCCAAAATGCATCCCTTGTCAACTTGAATGGCTCTATCTAAATATAAACTAGATATTTTGTCAAGAAATGTTTTGAATTTACTTCGATACTTGTCAAGGAGTAATCTCTGATGATATCTAATCATTGGCACCCCTTGTTTTAATTTGACGGACCTAGAATCTTGAGAAAGTGTGAACCCAGCTTTTTGAAAAACCCAAAATGCACCCTTTGTCAAATTAAATGGCTCAATCTAAATATAAACTAGATATTTTGTCAAGAAATGTTTTGAATTTACTTTGATACGTGTCAAGGAGTAATCTCTGATGATATCTAATCATTGGCACGCCTTGTTTTAATTTTACGGACCTAGGAGCTGGCGAAAGTGTGAACCCAGCTTTTTGAAAAACCCAAAATGCACCCTGTAGAATTCTGTATTAACTCTAGCCAGAGAATGGTAACAACAATAAGTAGTCAGTTGTATAAAGTCAAAGATATAATTAATAACATACAGCATATAACACTGCTTGAATAACACTCTATCTAAACTAATGATTACAAAGCTATTTATACTACACGATTAGAGGTTACATACAAAAGAGACTAATAACTAATTATGCAACTTATTATGAATACTACACTCGCTATTTCTTCTAAAGAATATTAAAAACGAATAAACGATAATTGAATAGTTAGAATTAAATAGTAATGAGTTGAATTTATAACTGATGATTAATCGTAAAATCCGATGTAATAGAATCGCTTTTAATAAATACGAATCCCTTTAATGAGTGTCTGGATTAGACGGGTCAAATCTTACAGGTGGTTTACTTATGCGACCTGACCGAGTTAAATGAGATGTTGTTCTCACGTGAGAACGAGCGCGAACTAATGTTCCACCAGATTCTGTTTCAACGGTAGTACGACGAGGTGACGACGATATAACATTACCACGAATTATATCTCCTCCTCCATCACGTAATATTACTCTTTCTCCTTCATTTGGAGTTGGTAAATTTGATACAAGTTTTTGTTGATCACGAAATAGTTTCATAGCTGCTTTAGCTTTAATTTGATGATTTACATTGACAGGTTTGTTTGATGACACCGCAGGAATTGGTGTAACAGGTTTACGTCCCATTAGAGCATGTAGAGGAGATGTACCAATCATACGATGTACTGTGGATCTTATTGTAAATAGCACATGACGTAAACGCTGTGTTCGTGTAAGGTCATCTGTTCTTGACCAACGATATTTAAATGTCCTATGAAATCGTTCTACCATTCCATTAGAACGAGGGTAACGGGGAGGTGAATTACGTAACACCACACCCCAACTTTTGCAAAATCGTTTGAACTTTTTTGAGGTGAATTGGGATCCATTGTCTGACACTAGTTCAAGACAAGGTCCATGGCGACAAAATATAGCTTCTAATGCATCAACTACTTCAGGTGTTTTCTCATGTTTTAGTGGAAATATTGATTCCATATTGATTTTAGGGGCTTATGATCTGTCCAAAATTCAACTGTTCCCCCTAATATAAATTGCCGGAAACGTGTTGCGCCAAAGACGAATAGCTAACAACTCGCGTTCCATTTGTGAGTATTTCTGCTCAGTAGATGTTAACGAACGACTAGCTGTTAACACCGGAGTCCAATTGTTGTTAATAAACTGCATAAGTAAAGCGCCTAAGCCATAAGGACTTGCGTCACACAAAATAGCTGTACGAGCGTTACAATCGTAAAATGAAAATGTAGTTTTAGCTGCTTCTGCAAGTGCCACCTTAACATGTTTCCAGGCACTGTTTACTGCTTCATTATCAAACTGTCCTTTGATGAGGTCTCTGATATATTTCACATTAGTTAAGAGATTGGGAAGAAATTTCTGTAAATAATTCAACAGCCCTAACAATCTACGGGCTTCAGCAATTGTAGTAGGTGCAGAAAGTGATAATGCTTCTACAGTCTTCTGTTGATCTGGTGAAATACCCTCGTCTGAAATTGTATGTCCTAGATATAATAGCTCACCTTGTGCAAACTTATATTTACTTTTATTCAACTTTGCACCAATAGAATTGAGACGTTCTTTAACAGCAGATAAATTTAAATCGTGTTCAGCTTTGTCCTTACCATATACCAATATATCGTCTATATACACCATACAACCATTAAGATCAGACAAATGATCGGTCATTGTTCTTTGAAATATTTCCGGTGCCGAACTAACACCGAACGGTAAGCGTAAATACCGATAATTACCACGGTGTGTCGCTATTGTTGTCAAATCTGAAGATGATTCATCTAATTTTAATTGATGAAAACCGCTTTCTAAATCGAGAATAGAAAAGAGCTTTGCTCCGTTTAGTTTAGCAAAAAATGAATCAGCGGTTGGAATAACAAACCGTTCACGTTGTATAGATTCATTGAATTTACGAAAATCGCCACAAATTCGAATTTTATTATTTTTTCTCTTAGCTCCAACAATTGGCGATAACCATTTACTAGGCTTTAATACACGCTGGATTATTCCTAAATTTTCTAAACGATCAAGCTCATTTGAAACGGATTCATGTAACCTGAAAGGTAGCTTTCGAGCACCCTGTACAGCAGGTTGAGCATTAGGTTTTATTTGTAGTGTAGCAGTGCTAATACTTCCTAACAATGTAGTCTCATTAATTTGTACAAAATATTCTTTTGGTAAAGTCAACGGCTGACCACCTAAATTTAAATAATCAGAATAACTAAGTAATGGACACGTCATATTATCAGTACATTTCGCTGTAATTTTGAGCGTGCTATGATTTGGTGAAGCGGATAAACCATAGGTGCCCTCGGCGGTAATACGAATAGCTTTGCTATTCCATGGTTTTACAAATTTATCAGTTGGTTGCGTAAGATCCTTGGCATATTTTAAAATATTAAACGGTATCATAGTAGACGTACTGCCAGGATCGATAAGAAACGTTACTTTTTTATCAAACGCCCATAAATCAACATATGCCCTTTTGCCGGGAGTGTTAGAATGGACGGCAAAAGAACTATCTGAAGGCGTGTCAGACGAATCAGAATCAGAATAAACTACTGCTGCCGCTCTTTCTGAACGGGATTTAGATTTCGACTTGCTATTACGTTTATCAGATTTCTTATTATCATATTTATTTTTACTTGATGTAGATGCATCACCGTTATCAAATCTATCACGCGAGTGTGACGACACTTTTGATTTTGATAGACAAACAGAACTAAAATGATTTAATCGACCACATTTTGAACACGTTTTACGATATGCAGGACATTTACCTCTTACATGATTTTCACCGCAATATTTACAATCATCTATGACTGCGTTTGTACCGGATGTAGATGGCGTTAAAACGGTATCGCTTACTGTTTCGAAGGTAGATATTAAACGCATAAATTGATCAATTTCTAAATTATCAATATCTTGTTGTAAAACGAGGCGTTTCGCATCGTAGTTTTTAATGCCTCTAATCAGTAGATCACGAATTAATAGTTCACCTGTGAGATTTCTGTCTGTATAACCAGATTCCTGATACAATGCTCTTAATTGCTGTAGAAATTCATGTATTGTTTCATCATGTGTTTGTTTCAAATCTAACAATCGACACCGATATTCCAGGTTCCGTCTTTGAGGTTTCAATATTCGTTCAATTTCGGTAAGCACGTTTGTCGAATTTTCAACCAGGTGAAGTCCAAATTGACAAATTTTTTTAGCAAATCTTCTGAAATCATCTCCATCCACGTTGTATAATATAGCCAGTTTCTTTTCTTCTGACTTTTCATCAAGGTCTGTTGCAAGCATATAGTTTGAAAATGTTGCCTTCCATTTTGTAAAGCGGTCATAAGCGTTACATTGTCCAGGGTCAAATTCGGGTGGCAATCGACCACGAAAAGTAGCCATTCTCACAAATATGAAGAAAATCCTATCAACTGCGCCAATGTAGAATTCTGTATTAGCTCTAGCCAGAGAATGGTAACAACAATAAGTAGTCAATTGTCTAAAGTCAAAGATATAATTAATAACATACAGCATATAACACTGCTTGAATAACACTCTATCTAAACTAATGATTACAAAGCTATTTATACTACACGATTACGAGATTACATACAAAAGAGACTAATAACTAATTATGCTAATTATTATGAATACTACACCCCTTGTCAACATAAATGGCTCTATCAAAATATAAACTAGATGTTTTTTGAAGAAATGTTCTGAATTTACTTCGATACATGTATAAGAGTCCTATCTAGTGATATCTAGTCATCTGCCTGTCTCAATTTACTTTCAGAGACCTAGAAGTTGAAAAAAGTGTAAAACCCAGCTTTTTGAAAAACGCAAAATGCACCCTTTGTCAACTTAAATGGCTCAATCTAAATATAAACTAGATATTTTATCAAGAAATGTTTTGAATTTACTTCGATACTTGTCAAGGAGTAATCTCTAATGATATCTAATCATTGGCACCCCTTGTTTTAATTTGACGGACCTAAAAGCTTGAGAAAGTGTGAACCTAGCTTTTTGAAAAACCCAAATGCCCCCTTTGTCAACTTAAGTGGCTATATTTAAATATAAACTCGATCAATTTTCGAGAATTATTTTGAATTTACTTCTATACATGTCTAGGAGTAATCTCTAATGATATCTTATCATTGGCATCCCTTGTTTTATGTTGAGAAACCTACCTAGAAGTGGGAGAAAATGTAAACCTAGCTTTCTGAATAAACCCAAATGCCCCCTTTGTCAACTCAAGTGGCTGTATCTAAATATAAACTCGGTAGATTTTCAAGAAATGTTTTGAATTGATTTTGATACATGTCTAAGAGTACTACCTAATGATATCTAGTCATCCGCATGTCTCAATTTATTTGGATAGACCTACAAGTTTAAGTGAAAATCCAGCATTTTGACCCCCCTCCCCCAAAAAACCTTTGGCAACTTGGATGGTTATATATCTAAACATATTAATTAAACTTGATACTTTTTCATGAAATTTA
Organism: Haliclystus octoradiatus; assembly: GCA_916610825.1. Taxonomy (NCBI): domain Eukaryota; kingdom Metazoa; phylum Cnidaria; class Staurozoa; order Stauromedusae; family Haliclystidae; genus Haliclystus; species Haliclystus octoradiatus. Next base: position 31,991,403 of record OU744448.1, read on the forward strand.
TCAATTTACGTCGATGCATGTCTATGCATGTGATACATGTTGAGTGATATGTAGTCATCGCTCATCGGCATATCTTGCTTTGATTTGAGAGACCTTGTAATTCAAAAAGAAAAAGATGGCTTTGAGACTTTGTCAACAAAGCGGAAAGAGTATAGTATACTTCGTATTTTGCAAAGTAAATAACTTTGGTATAAAAGAGTCAATCAATTATAGTCAAACTTAGAATCATGGTAGTTTAATATTTATTTGAAATGTGCAAGCAGTTTTAGATAAATTAGTGTGCGCTTAAAAAGAACCAGACAGTTTTCATTGCCAACGTATAGAAGGTTTCTAGACTTTGTTGAACTCGACTGTCGTGTTTTTGCAGAATAAATATCGAGTTGCAGTTGTTGATTCATTATCAAATACCGCCAACAGTTTCAAACTTAGATAATTCATAGTTTATTATGTGCTTACCTATTTAGCGATATAGATTCTCGACTACAGTGTGTCTAGAACCATAGAATAATCAAATAATAGGCCATGACATTCAGGAATTAAGATTTATGTCGTCGACTATTTGACTTGATAATAAAAGTTTTTCTGAATCCATTTAATCGTAAATTTTTTATTGTGAAGTGTAATCAAGTGTTCAATTTTCATTAAGAAATATAAAGTGTAATCTAAATATAAGTCATAGGTTTCCTTCGGTTTACGTCTGCTTCTGATCGCCGTGTTAGGCTTTGGCCGCACAAATTAGAGCAAATTGACCGCTTTGGATATGTTACGGCACATGCGCGCGCAGGTGGTCACAACTTCTATCTGTTTGTCAAATCCCGTCCGGTACTGGTCCTTGGGTGACAAAAGTAATTGTTACATTCGGAAAACATGTAAAATGTAATTCCGCAAATTTAAGAAGTCTAAAACATGATCAGATCGTCTAAACAAGACAAATTGTCTATTCTCACTAGTATCGTGTCTGCATCGTACATTTTGAAAACTTTGTAAGAATAGTAATGCAGATACGTAATTCATATTTCATTATATCTAGGTCTCACGTCTGACCTAGAATGATCTCATTGCTATGGTTATTCAATGTCAATGAACTAGTTATTTAGAATGTGGATGACGTTATTCGTTTTAGACTTCTAGACCATTACAGGTATGAAGCAAGATGTTTTTGATATATGCACGTTCAGCCGATATGCTCCTGGCGTGAAGAAATCCTCCGAAATGATGGTTTATCACTGATATCAAGAAAACTTGGATATTAATTACAAATGGACTCTAGAAAACCTTGGCTTTCTCAGATATCATATTTTTTAAAAAGTATGATGATATCTAAAAAATGTTTGCGCATGTACAAAATATTTCTTCTTTATTTGAGGTCCAAGGGTTAACCCGTAGGAGTATCAATTAGGTCCCCTGCATGCCACCTGCACTGTCCATGCTTCCAGTCAATATCTATTGTCTTATAACAAGTAAATCACATCTTTTTATATCTTCGATCTGTCGTATAGCTGGCTTGGCTATAACGACAACGAGAACCAGGGAAAAAGCGACTGTCAAACTGGAACTCATTTATTATTTACCTTACACAGATATATATTACAGGAATCACATAGGGTGATGAAGCTGATTACATCACTACAACCTCACATATGGAAGACACAGAACATCTTGCTAAGTACATAAACAGCTATATACACAGCTACACCACACGTACTACATCATACGCCATCTACTAACATTGAATAAGCCATCTGATTGATTTTATCGTTTTTTATCACGTGAGGAAAATGATTTAAAGTAGCTGAACCCTAGATTATACGCCGTACTATCATGAGCCGTATCTACTCTTTTTGGAACCCACGTGATAACCCAATGGAAGCGTAAATAATCATCCCCTAATTAATTTTTGCTAAAGGAAGAAACCAATCAAAGAGTCAACATCGAACGGGACATTTGCAACTAAGAACCTTTTTTGCGTGCCATTTTATCTTCGTTTGAACGTTACCGCTTCCAAGGAGAAGAACTGTGACATTCTGTTCTGGGAACCGTATTATGGCGTGATAGGAAGAATGTTTAATTCGAAATCACCAAAGTGTTTAATGTAATTTATAACAAACCGAGAATTATCTTGTAAGTTGAACTTCGATGGTAATTCTCTGAGGTTCTTGTCCCAAGCTAAGAACTAATTTAAAAATGTGCGCATGCGCATTGAGACACCAGCCTTTAAAGCCTGATCAGCTCCCCTAGAATCAAGGGATGTGTCCCAATAGATGTTTGACAGCTTTGGACCAATCAGGTGGGCGACTTCTTAGCTCGGTACCAGGACATCAGAAAATTACCATCAAACTTCAACTTACAGGTAAGTCTCGTTTAATAGCAAATTCTCTCTCAGTCCTGGTCCAGAGCTAAGAATTCATTGAGACTTCAAAGAGGGGAGCTGATATAGTGCAAAATAATTATAGAGAAAAACACAAAGTTACTCAATAAATCAATCCAGCCAGCATAATAAACATTATGCTAAATTGCAGCAAACACTTGTTCGAAGTCAGTTAAGTGTATAATCATATAGTTTTATATAAACTATTTCAAATTTTCAGATGGTAGTATCGTCTAAACCAGTTGAGCTGGTAGCTATATGTTTATTGTAAGACTTTGCAAATGTGTTTGCATTTGACTATCCAGCAGTGCAGATAACATCAGTCGCTTGTAAACACTTCTGCAAAGCAGCAGAGGTTGCTGCAGCTCCAGAACTATGAGCATTAAATGTATGTGTGTCAATACACGACATATGCATTACATTTTACAGCAATCTGGATATAGGATCCTTCCTTTTATGCTGTTTTAAGCGAGGTTTGATAACAAATAAATAACTGATTAGTACCATAACGGTGTGTCCCAGTTCTTTCAATATAATCCTTCACATATTCAACTACATTCAATGCAGGGTCTGCAGTTCCGCGTTTAAACTTTAAGTGTCCCACATGGTTTGATGGACGAGATGTCTTCAATAAAGACGATAAATGAAGTAACCATTTTCTATTCATGGCTGCATGTTCGATACAGACAAGGCATGCAGGGTCTGGCACCTTTTAGCTGTTAATAATGCAGATAAAATCACAGTTTTATGAGTCGGAGTTTTCAAGTTTAGAGTTGATTTTGGATACAATGTTGCTAGATAAGATAATACAACGTTAGCATTCCATACTTGTTTGTATCGGGGCAGTGAAAGTTTCAACTGAAACACCCCCTTCATAATTCCGCATATCATAGGCAGAGTACCAAATTTAGCATTATTATATAAAGATATCACCATCTACAAAGAACTACGGGTAGTGTTAACTGTTCTATATAGCCAAGACCAAAGTAGTGAAGCTCAGCTAGAAGATTAACGCCATGTTCTATAGTTGAATGAATGTAATTAATCTTCCGTAAATTGCAGTACTTTTGCCATTTATAAATGCACGGTTTGTACTGTCGCTTGGTGGACTCACTCCATGATGAAATGATGACAGAGGTAGCGTTTTCCGAAAAATTTCCAATTGTGATTGCTGTCCCGTCACATAACATAGTAGCAATGTGATTGTTTTGCAGAGCGGAAGTTGGTCTTCCAGCCTATGAGGGAGATACACGGTGTGCTTTTCCCGTGGCAACATAATGGGATGGGCACCGATCAATTAGTTCAACTTGGGCCGCAATGCTTGCGTTGGCCAGTGTCGTACCGCTAGCACTCCCGTTGCCTGATCTATTTCTAGTTTCAGCAGGACACTCGTTATCACGATGAAAGGAGGGGAAGCATAGAAACTATAATGTTTCCAACTAATGTGAAAAGCATTCACAGCAAACTTCCCTGGGCCAGCCTTGTATGGCAAATATTTGTCCAGTTGATTATTGTTTCTCGCTGCAAATAGATCAATAGTAATCCATTTTTTGAAATTCGTGTCTTCTTCTATGTTTTTAGACCCTGGGATACGGGAAACTTTGATCCAGAAATCATGATTCACACATCACATCCATAAATCGTTTGCAATTAAATTTAGTTTAGCGGAGTGGCTAGCTCCCATATTATTTATAACCACCTTTCTCTGGTGTTATCAACCATTGCCTGTTTTCTATCAGGTTGAAAAGAGTTCAAAGAAAGGTACACATCCATTGTTTCTAGATAATTGATATGCTCACTAGATTCGAGAGCATACCAAATCCCATTTTTACTTTTGTTACCAAATGAGCATCCCCAGCCTGTTCCAGAAGTATCTTTAGCCATTTGTGGCTAGACGTGGCATGTTATTGGGGCCATGCATCATTAAAATATTGTTAATTCACCATTTTAATTCATCATAAGCAGGCTGCGACAATGTGACATCATCGTAATTATCTTTAAGGGCACGTGATGCTATTTTTTATCGCTTTCAAACAAACGATAATGCAATCGACACAACAGTACCGCTAGAAAAATTGTAATTAGATTCCCAATAACACTAGCAAGATCTCTAATTCTGGTTTTACATTTCTAATTATATTTTCACACGTGGACTAAACTTTAACCTCCCTTTCTGAGGTCAAATGTATTTGCATTCTAACAGAGTCAATTGCAAATCCCAGGTATGTAATTTCCTGGGGTGGAAAACCGTTTACGATGAATTACAAGCCCAAGAGAGTCCAAAAGTTTCAATGTATCCACCACATTCACAGTACAAGCAGTTAATGTATTTCTTAATAAAATGGAATCATCAATGTAAGCAGATGATAGGTAACCTTGCTGCCGTAAAATAGATAACACAGGTTTTAGCAACATTGTAAATACCCTTGGTCCTGATAAAATTCCCACAGGCAGACAAACATATTTGTAAAGTTCACCATTGCAAGGGGATTTTAAATACGTTTGGTGACCTTAGAACACAGGGACAGATTATTACGCATGTTTTAAATCAATAGATGCCTTATAGCACCATTATGTCATAAGTCGAAATGATGTCCAACTATTGTTCACTTTGAAATGATTGTAAACTAGTGATACTAGAAATATCGCTTTTAAATTCACTTTTATATCAATTTTAAGAAGACTCTTTTAAATTCAAATCAAAATGTTCAGTCTTTTTTGCCCGTAAGAAGCATGGGGGACACAAGTTTCCCAAGCTCAGCTGGAGATTTGGTTATCACCCCCTTTTTATGATGGTCTCAGTCTCAGCATGAATGAACACATTCTTGGGGGAGAATTAAGGTACTCTATCGTGAGACTGTTCAGGTCAATATGTAAGCCATTTACAGCATCAAGTATTTCACCATTGAGGTCGATAATTCCCAGACATGAGTATTATTTCTCAGTCTGCCATCAGTAAATGTTGATACAAACTCAGTTAAACATGTTTCAACTGAATCAAAATTATCAACAAGGTTATTTACCTGGAATGTCGTGAGAGGATTTTCTACGACTTGTTCGGCTTTTTCTTTGACGAAATTTTCTCTTTGATCGATAAGAAGTTGACTGATCGTGATTGCTTCGGTGGAGAGGCCGAATATGCGACGAATTTCCACTCCCTCTCTTTTGACTGCTGGCAGTCTTACCCGACGGCCCTTCCCCATCTATTCGTGGTTGTATTGTAGCGGGTCTCTTTCCAAGAGAGTCCTTCAAACGACTTTCCGATAACTCTTACCAAATAACGGTAGTAAATTGTCATCTAAGGCGGGATTGATGCAATCTTTGCGTTGGATTGAATTGTTCTCATTCCCTCGTCGTAGTAGGGTAATTGCATCCATGGTGGTACGCACTGTGATTTTTCCATCCCAAATATTCATCATTCGGTCCACCATTGACGTTAAGGCTGACGCTTCAGTAATCATCACTTGCTGTACATTAGCCAGTCTTACGTCTGTTTGTCGGCTGCCATGTCCAATTAACTCCCATATTCTGGGGTTGACTTTGTCAATGGCAAGACATGAACATTTCCCGGATCGGGGGTGTTTGTCTAGTAGCAAATCTGATTTGGGCTTTTGCCGGTTGCCACCCAACAGTGTTGTAGTCACTGAGCTAAGATTTTCACAGACATTATTTCACACTATCTCCGGTGGGCGTAAATATTTCAAATTTTTATTGAGTGTTACATTTACCTCGACTACATTTCCATCATCTTTCTCCACTACTCCTGGATTAAACGTCAACTGATCAAATGGGTCCTCGTCACAGTTATTGTCTGTATCACTACGTGCGGAATGAGGTTCTGACCGTTTTTGCCTTGCTTCCGTGCTACTCATCTGCAACAGACAATCTTTCGTAAAAAGTTTTCAGAAAATTATTAAAAAGACTCAAAAGTTTTACTGATGCTTCCAAATATCAGATTAATATTCTTCATCAATTCATCTGCCCTCGATTTTGCAACCGAAGGTTCAGCTTCAATTTGTTCATAACCAGACATTTTTGCAAATGTCTGGCTGTATCAACGTTTTTACTTTACACTGGTGTCTCAATGCGCATGCGCATATCTCTCAATCAATTCTTAGCTAGGGAACAGGACTCAAAGAGAAATATTACTTGTCAACATAGGCGTATTTATGAAACTACCAAAGTATATGATTTACAAACCGTCACGATGTTTAAGTTTATATTATCTTCAAATTTAATATATTTTTCATATTTAAAGTTATCAAAAACGATATATATGATAGATAGATAGATTATTTCCTTTCGATCAAATAAATAAATGGCAGAGAATCAACAAATGTGATCACAACATGGTTTATTTATTTATTCGAAATCTAAAACGTAATACTACACCACCGCTAGTGTTCTCATACGATTACTAACAACGGCTACTTAGCAAAAGGCAAGAAGAAACAGTAAGAAATTGAAGCAGAAACCTCATGAAAATGACGAACACATTCCGAATTCGACCTTTTAAGACATGGTACACCTCACGACAGTACGGCGTATATTCCAACTGGCTTTGTAGGCCTTTTGGTACGGTTGCTTTCAGTTTGGTACGCCTGGATCTTTGGAAATCGTCGTACTTTGCCAGATTATACGCCGTACTTTCAGGCTTGCCGATCTATTTATGATGGATGGCCTCTCAAAAGTACGGCGTATAGCCTAGGGTGTGATTTTCTGAGGCTATCGTATACGTCAAAAACCGGACGGAATTATGTTAACAGTTTGTTACTATCTATTCTCGCTGGCTATAGAAAAAAGAATAATATATCGAAATAGAATTAGAGCCCAATGCAGAAAGCCCCATATTTTGAGATAACTATGAATATTTAGAACATGATTTACTTAGTATAATGATACAAGGAAATAATAAAGTAGAGCTCATTCTATAACACGTCGGAGCTATACGTCACATAAACCACAGATGAGTGAATTATTTCGTCGCTGTTTCAAACTAAAGCAAGACATCATAAGACAATACCAGTCTAGAATGCCACAAGTAGACATTGCTTGTGGGACAGTATTACGAATACTGTTATGATTGTAAGCTCAAAAATACATTTGTAAATATTTTACTAAATTTCATTGAAGTTGAATCGGTTGAAATTTGCTTATTTGATGAAAAAAATGCTTGTGCTTCATAAAATGAATAGACAGACAACATAACTGTAGATCGACTATAGAACGACTATATTAAAATAACATTAAATATTGTTCACGCAAACATTTACCTTTGTCCCTTTATGCTCTATACGGTTTTCATTAACAAGGACACATGTCCAATTGTCGTTGAAGGCTTTGATTATTGTGCTGTCGCTCAAATGTAATGTAATTCTGATATGTAAGCCCATACATATATAGGGTCAATTTGATTTTCATCTTATTCTAAAATTTATTCACCGTTTAGGCAAATATACGCAATATTTTCAAACTTCTCGTCTATTTATATATAGAATATCACATGTTCACGCCACAAAACAGCTTTTTGACAACAGAATGAATTATTCATAGCATAGTAATATATTTACATTTGCAAAAGCGAAATTTGACGATTTAGGGACGTAACATATTGAATTACGAACAAAGATTGGATTGATTGAATCGATAATAAGAAGAAATTTGATATTATTATAACAAACTCGTGATCAAAATGGTTGTTGCAAACAAAGGAAAATATTTTGCAACATCAAATAGCGTAGCAAGTTACAACGGGAAACATTTAAAATCATCGAATGTAAACAGTATAGTCAATTGCGCTCGGCTGTGTGAAGAAGAACCTTGCTGTAAAATGTTTTCCATAAATCTCACAGCTTTCACATATTTTGTGTGCATGCTATTTGATTTCCAAGTTGTACAAATGAAATATATCGAGGCTAATTCTAACGCAGATAATGGTTATCCAAAAGTCTTCTTGAAGAGTGATTCCATGGTAAGTCAGTGTATCGTAAAGTTATAGAATATTTAACTACCAATTATGCTTCAACAAGCACGTAATAAGTCTGTGGTAATGCATTTGCAAAATAAAATCTATATAATTTTCCTGTTATTGGTTTAAATCAGTTAAATCAAGGAAAAGTTTCGGTAACAATACAGTCAGCCAGGTGCCACATTACATTGCCAATAACGAGATTCTTATTAGCTAGAATATAGTGAACAACATACCTTTATCTAGAATGAAACAAATATTGGATTTCTGATATCGTCTTTATAATTAGTTTAATACTTAATTAATCTATTTTATTTAACAGCTATAGCCAAAACTATTTGACGGACGTATAATTCATGAGGAACGCCGTGATGATTTATGTGATGGAGATATGTTTCCATCAGCTGGTTGAACTCCTGATGATGATGCTGTATCGGATGTGGGATTCTCCTAGTTGTTTATTCTAAATTGCAGTCTATCAGGGGTATTTTCAATTTGATTACTCAAAGCTAATAATGTTCTCTCCCACAATTTTAACCTCGCTATCTTCTGTCCTTTTAAAAAAGTAATGAAAACGATGTCTCCCTACCGAGGATTTCTAGATTAGTGGCTTTTTTCATTTTGAGCAATGATTTATACGCTTTTTGTTGATATTAATCGCAACACTGCAGATCAATTTCAACGGGTTTCATTGCAGACAGATCTCGACAGTCAATACGTATTGATACACCGCAGCTTCTCATAGTGCACTTCCCTCTGGACAATTCCATCCGCCATCAGAACATCGTATTCATTGTATTCCTTTGATGTTCAGAGAAAGTCAAGTCGGAGTTGACTTTCGATGGATTTGAGCCACAGTGGATCAGATATGGTCTGATAATAAGTTCGGTTGCTTTGACATTTGAGCTAATCCTTCGATCCTTTTGCAGCAAATAATGCAGTATCTGGTAGGGTGTGGAACTTGTTGGCTTGTACATTACAATGTCTCCAGGTACATGATCAGACAAAAAAAGGGATACTGACATTTCTTCTCATTAAAATCTGTGCAGGTAATTCTCGGCGAGCATTCAATATGTTGTACAGAAACGTATTGCGAAGCCATGATTTCATAGAACGGTTCTCAGTTTGTACCGACCACTCTGCAACGCAGTTATCGAGATGGAAATAGGCAAGAGATTCAGATTTGTAGCAGCCAGATTTGGCTAGCCATGAAACTATAGCGTCATTGACGAATTCCTGCGCATCATTGGAAATTAAATGTTTTGCGACATAGAAAGAGGCAAGAAGTGAGGAAAATATTCAAATAATATTTGGAGTGGATCTGTCTGGAAGTCTGAACGCTTCAATCCAGCCACTATCAGCTTCAACAATCTTTAAAACATTTCTGATATATGGCTGAAATCCATATGAAATCTTTCCCAAGAATCAACATTCGGACATTCGTGTACTGATTTAGCAGTCTTAGGATGAAAAGTACAGATTTTTCACAAGGAGATTCATAGCAGTCTATGTAAAGAGCCATGCCGGGCATCCAAGCACTCTTTGAGAGAAAGTGCTGAGTTGCATTTATACGCTAATTGGTGGATTATGCTTTTTCGATAATAGAACGGCGTAGTGATGTAGGAATAAAAGCAATAGAACCGATAAAGATAACGTCACTATGTATGGTTAAGATCTGGCTCAAACGTGCAAACGGGCAATCATCTCCACTTGGATTTGTCAAATTAATAGAGAAGAGAGGCCTCGTCACAGCTACGGTGTGACTTCGACAGTAGCAACAATGTCTTTGAAGGAAATTGTGGAAGACACTGAAAGGTGAGATAATGCATCAGGATGACAGATTTCAGTTCTGGCCTGTGTTGAGTATTAAAGACAAATGCGATTAATTTTTTTCCCACCGACTAATTTGTCTCCTAGCAGTTTTGGAAATTGTTGATCAACACCAGATAATTGGATCAAAGTCATATGATCCGTAACAAGGGTGAATTGACGACCTAAGATCGATTGACGCAGACTTACTACGCACCAAATAATACCGAGACATTACCTTTCAGAATTTTTGGTAAGCCAGAGTAAAGGATTTGAAATAAAAAGAACAGGTTGACCATCCTGTGTGAGAACACCAGCAACACAGTGGTCTGATGTATCAGTGGTCAAATTCGCTTGTTTTTGCAATGAATATGGTTGAGCAACTGGTTCACTTTAAAGATCAGATTTGTGATAGTCAATCGAGTGAGCACAACCATTAATTCATTCGAAAACTGTTGCTCTTTTGCGAAATAAATTCAGCGTCATTTTTTGCTATTTTTGAGCTGATATTCTATAGCCCAAAAATGAAACTTCATAAGCACATTGCGTGGATTTTTCCAAATTTCTAGAACAACACCGTGATTTAAAGATTTTTCATAGTCACTACAATAGCCATAAACCAGTAGCATTTCTAACTAATGATGATTTATAATTCTTAAAATTAAGTGAGTATGTATATATAGCCTACTGATCTTCAAAAGTAGATGAATTTAATGAACCCGATGATTTTCCCGCTTTTGTAACAGCAGTTATGTTAAAAATGCAGTGATAATTGACTAGATATCGCAGCCATTTTGGATTGCAACAAGTGTGTGTCATTTACGTAATAGACATAACCTTAGAGCTTTGACGTTAGTGAATGGAGCAACCTCCGCGTTCCCCCAAGGAGTTCCAAAATGTTAGTAGAACAAGGGAAAATTGAGCTTCGAATATTAGCAAAGTCAAAGAGAAACGCAATAAAAACACAGGAAAACATATCATCGCCAGAATATATGCTGTATGGTTTTGTTTTAACTTTGTTTAACAATTATTTGACGTTGCTAGAGCATGGTATATTGAAATCTTTTTTACTACAGAAGTTTTTTGAAATCATGAAATCAAAAGAATATGTCGCAATTTAAATAGTAACAAACTTCAGAAGACTCAAAATAACATCAAAACTCCACAGTTCCCTTATATATTGACTTGAATATTTTGTTGGTTGACCTTCTACGTGAAACCCTGGTTTGAAAGCACAAAAACTAACTTCTAAATCCATGTCTTGAAAAACGGACTAAAAGTGGACTGTAAATACACAATTCTGTGATGTTTAAATCGCCTTACTTGAAAACGTTATGAGATAAACTAGGTAACGGTGCTTTTTAGATACGGTATATATCCTTTTGAAATTCTACATCAAATTATATTCTAGACATTTTCTCTTGATTTCACGATTTTGAATGATTTCGGCAGCAAAAAGTTTTTGAATATATACTCTAGCACCATCAAATAATTGATAAATACAAGTTGAAACGAAATCATATAGCATGTATCCCGCAGATGAGAAGTTTTCCTGTGTTTTTATAGGGTTTTCCATTGACTTTGCTAGTATTCGAAACTCAAATTTCCCTTATGCTGCTACCATACTTATGCTTTGAATTCCCTTTGCGAAATGCAGTCATATCATTCAATGCCGCCAAAGTGCTCAGGTTTTTCTAATACATGTATGGCTAACATAAGTTAAATATATAAATAAATATCTATTTTTATTTTTTTAAACCTGCTTTCTTTTTGTTGTAGGATTATAACCTGCAGCCAGAAAACTTTCTGGAAACAGGTTAGTAAACAATTTTATACTTAAATTCCTTATTTTCAAATAAACTAATTGATCAAGATAATCAGAGGAAATACAGTAATATGTTACGCTTATCACTATATTTTTAAAAATCTTTACCTAGGTATATACCGCAGTCTGCCCTTATTTTACTGAGCAGTACTGATGAAGGCTAATGGCCAGAAACAAGTACTTGTCTGCGGCTAATATAAAAATGTAATGAACAAACGATAAAATTCAAAAAGTAATTTGTTTCAGCAAGTATTATTTCATCAACTGAGCTTACTTATTATAGCCATATATTTACCACTATATCCATTATAGTGGGGTGAAAAAACGTACAAAGTGGCTTAAATTATTTTGGCATGAATGTTCGTCTCATTGTTTCCTTACAATTTGTATGATATTTTCTATAATTAGCCTTTATATAAATTAGTTTAATATTTTTCTACACGTATTCCAAGTTCTCAAGCATTTCTAATTCTAATGATGGTATTCTCAGATAATCCGATGTCCGATTCGATTTCCGATTCAATTTCCGAAATTAGTTTGTAAATATCTGAAATTGATTTGTAAATTTTTGATATCCACTGCAGAATGTGTGATACTTCTCTTGTATTTAAAGATGATTTCCAATGGAAGATGATAGACATTTTCCTCCTCTTGATTTATTTTTTAATTTTGGAATAAAACTTGGACGAGCAATCTTTCCTTTTACGGAGATATAAAGGGGATGCAAAGTTAAATATTTTGCACTGGTGCTTCGAAGTCACCTAATTTCAACAATATTTATTTTTCAGAGAAAATACACAAATACAGATAGTTAAATCAAGCTACAAATAGTCGTATGTGAAAATTCCATAAATCAATACCTAAATCGACATTAAGCAAAGATCTCTTGCTGTTAATTTTTATGTAATATGCAAAAGAGACGGTAATGTTCTATCTAAGGAGCACCTACTACTTTCTATAGTAGTGGCTCCTTTTCATTAAGATCAGTATTTAGAAATTGTTTACTGAGCCCAGCCGCTTGGCCGCGCTTGTCAATGCCTAACAAAGTACCGTAGTTATCACGATGAAATCCCCTCTGAGTTATTCCAATCACCTTCACAATATGGTGGTCATAGGATTTTTACCTCAGTCAAAACTTGGTTGACCTTTGGGGATGTAGACCGCAGTCGATCAGATATGATCAGATCTGAAATTTGGTTATTCTGCCATCTACATTTACCCTCTCAATTATGATTCGTTTTGATTTTACCATTTTGATTTCAAAGCATTCTTCAAAGAAAATTTAAAAAAAAATTGTGGTCCCAGATTATATTTTGAGTAACTGCAAATGAACTTTTAGAGGAATTCTATATTTCGTTAATTTTGCATGGCAACATGTGTGAAAACTTAAAACTTCTTATTGACAGTATTTAGCATCAATAGAACATACTTGCTTTCATATAATTGACAGTCTGCGATATTGTTTGAGAAATGTAGAGGATTGTATTACTTCTATTCAAAATGAAATCTACTATCAAACATCCTCAAATTGGAGATAGCCCAATATATAAGACTAGCAATGAGTGTAGTCCATAATGGACCTTCTATGATAAAACTTTCAGATCACTTATAATTAAACAATTGACTAAGCTGACTATCGCTGTATAATACGGAGTATGAACTCTGGAGGAGAACATGAGACACAATACGCATTGAAACGATGTAGCATTAATCAATACATCTTAATCATTCCTTTAATAAAAATTTAATTTATTTCACATCAATTGAGTCGATTGAAATGTATAATTTAACGTAGCTATCTCTACATAGAAAAACTTTATTTTATGTTCTGAAAGGAAACCAGAACACATTAATTATTATGAATTACAAATATTCAGTCAGATTTCGAAATATGAAACTATCCATAAAAAATCACTTCAAATCCGATCCGATCCGAAGACCTAAAATATTAACCCGAATCTGACCCGATACGATCAAATCGCGTTCGGTTCGGATTGATAAATCTTCATTGCAATACAAACAACACTAATGTGGTGTTCACAAAATAACGCCGTCAAGGTGAGGCCGGTCAAACTCGTGGCATCGCATGTAATATATTCAATATTAAATTAATTTAGCTTCGACAAGACACATGGTCCACTAATTTCTGTTATTAACATGATCAAACGATATCTTTTGTTAATTAACAATGATTTACTGCTTCATATTAAAAAAAATAAGAAAAATCGTTGATAAAAATTTTCCGAACGGCAGATTTGAACTGACGACCCTCATATTGTAATGCCAGAGCATTAACCAATGAGCCACTGCCTTACTTATTTATTATAGACGCTTTGACTGAGCTCATCAACAAACCTACTGCTTCGACAACGTATTATTGAACAAGGGCGACACACGCGCGTGTAATTGAAAATCAAATTATATATATAATCTGAAAATATTATGATATGATAGTATATGAGCCTATATATTTTTAATCTTTGCAATCTCAGCAAGTAGGACTGTGATTTTCATGGCAGTCTATCAAAATACTAAGAGTTCGTTGAGAATAAGATTTTGTAAGTAAAAAAAAGATGTGAAAAATTAAACTCATAGTGCTTCTTGTTATCAAATTTTCCAGAATAATAGCATCAACATTCTTTTAAAAGGAAATAAAGTTCTATAATAAATCGCTATACTAATTTGATATTGATATCATGTTGCATCTTGTTGTCAATATTTCTACGCGCTATTTATAATACATTACAGATGTCGAATGAAAGAGAAGATGATTATGAATAAATTAATTATTTTGATAGAAAAACGAAAACAACTCATTTTGCCAGATTCGTGATATGCATATTTATTCAGAATTTATTGAAACGGACGCGATGGTTTATAGAGTGGAAATGTTTAGTGCAGCTTCAAAGATATAAAATACCACAGCCGATGGTAATATTTAAATGCTCATGTTATGATGTCTGATGAAAAGGATAATTTACTATGTAGAAAATGAATCTACTTTACCTTGCATTTGATCGCGATATGAAATGATCATTTTTGTCAGAATTATTTCGAATAAAAGACGTCAATCTTTATTTTATTCTTATCGGGCTTACATTCTCCTTCGATAAAATATGGTTGTTAACTTATTATTGATTGGTGTATTAACTCAGAGAACCCGCTGTTATGTATTTAAAGGTTGTTCGGAGATTATGCCGCTCGTATAGTTTTTATTTGGATCTTATTTGGAAAATGGTAAGTTGCATTTTAATAAATATTGTTTGCTATGATCGATTATTTCGTGCTACCTTTTCACTTTTTATTTTTGTAACACAAGGTTTGTTACACTCATCCAAACTGTATTAACTATTTAAAAGTGTTTTTGAATTATGTTTTTGTGCTTTTAAATTCAAAGCAAAATTTTTGAACGCTGAAAATATTATAATTATTATTATTTATCACAAATTATACGCTCAATTCGATTTAACTTTGTTAAATTTGATATACCTGAAATTAACTTTATTAAATGTTGATCAAAGATAATAACAAGACATCGCTATTTTTATTCTCGAAACTGTAGTAACATACTGTGTCTCATTCCTATAGCAAGTCAACAAAATGAAATTTTAATTTTAATCAATGCCTATAATTCCTTCGTTAATTATGGAAGCAAAATCTGAAAATAAAAGCCCTGCTGCTCAAAACCAAATGATTCGTTTTTTATATTAAATAATAAATTATAGAAATACTTTTGTGCAATGCCTTGATTAATTCTAAACTCTATAATTTTAGACTGTAGACAGATAATCTCTTCGAACTTTGAATATTTTTCGAATTAGTCGAACGCCAACGTCATTTTGAAAATTCTTGCAAATTAATTTGTTTTTAAGCCCCGCGATAGATTATTCATTTCAAAACAGATTGTTTGCTCAGTGTTCTCACAAATTATGTATCAAAATAGCCTTTTTAAAAGTGAAATGTTTTTTATATCTCGATTTTGAGAAAAGTAATGAACGGCATTTTGTTTCATTAATAAATTAAATTAAGACCTCAAGTCTCTTTAATTTCATAGCGTTTGTGCCGCGCTATATGTATTGCTGATATCAACACTACATGAAATATGTCTACGTTTCTTTGATTTCAAAACATATTTTGTCTGGCCTAGTTATACTGGTAATTCAATGTAATTCAGTATTTCGTATTGTTTTAATTATCATAAAACTGATTCAGTTTCAAGTTTCACTTGTTCAAACAATTTACACGCAGCTTTTAAATTCAAAGCAAAATATTTTTGTTCTGGAGATTTCAATTTGAAGTCGATTTGGCTGCCCGCTAGATTATCGACCTATGAAATTTTTCAAAAT
Organism: Haliclystus octoradiatus; assembly: GCA_916610825.1. Taxonomy (NCBI): domain Eukaryota; kingdom Metazoa; phylum Cnidaria; class Staurozoa; order Stauromedusae; family Haliclystidae; genus Haliclystus; species Haliclystus octoradiatus. Next base: position 32,007,719 of record OU744448.1, read on the forward strand.
CTCTGAATTTTTTAATGCAATGATATCAAATAAAATATCAGATGAAGTATATTATTTTAAAACAACGCCATAGACCCATACTTTTCATACAACAAATTTGTTACTGTACACGGTTATCTCGACACAAATGTTTGCATAATTTCCCGACAACGGATTATCCGTATTATATCGCCAGTAAGACGTACATAAGTCGCGGACAGACACAGAAATATAGTGATATATAAACAGACAGTATTATGTATACTAGCAATGAGTGTAGTCCATAATGGACCTTCTATGATAAAACTTTCAGATCACTTATAATTAAACAATTGACTAAGCTGACTATCGCTGTATAATACGGAGTATGAACTCTGGAGGAGAACACGAGACACAATACGTATTGAAACGATGTAGCATTAATCAATACATCTTAATCATTCCTTTAATAAAAATTTAATTTATTTCACATCAATTGAGTCGATTGAAATGTATAATTTAACGTAGCTATCTCTACATAGAAAAACTTTATTTTATGTGCTGAAAGGAAACCAGAACACATTAATTATTATGAATTACAAATATTCAGTCAAATTTCGAAATATGAAACTATCCATAAAAAATCATTTCAAATCCGATCCGATCCGAAGACCTAAAATATTAACCCGAATCTGACCCGATACGATCAAATCGCGTTCGGTTCGGATTGATAAATCTTCATTGCAATACAAACAACACTAATGTGGTGTTCACAAAATAACGCCGTCAAGGTGAGGCCGGTCAAACTCGTGGCATCGCATGTAATATATTCAATATTAAATTAATTTAGCTTCGACAAGACACATGGTCCACTAATTTCTGTTATTAACATGATCAAACGATATCTTTTGTTAATTAACAATGATTTACTGCTTCATATTAAAGGGAGAATACTGACCGGGGAACATTGCGCGCTCAACCAACTCATACGTCATCAATTTAAACAAAGCTTTGAGAAAAGCTGCCGTGCGTGTGAGTTCCGAGTGAGCTTCGTTTTATTATTCTGGCCGTATGTTGATTTTATGGTAAAGCATTTCAAATGAACAAATTAAAATCACAATTTGGGAGCAATACTACGTACTTATTTTATCACGTTCTGGACTTTAATGTATTGTTTACTATGTGATCAACAGTATAAAAAGTATGATGTGCAGAAGCGGTTTTAGTTCGATCAGTTCGATTGATATGTTGAACGAAAGTAACACTAAACAAGAACCTTGTTTAACATTTTTATTTTTGTTATAAAGCCAAATCCTTGTGTTTCTTGACATCTTAGGTCATCTTGCGTATCGACTATCGTTCTTTTTCATGTTTTTGATGTAACGATCGGTCCATAAAAGCTTGCCAACTAATAACAAGGCAACTTCAGTAAATATAACCAAGGATAAATATACCAAAAGCAAACTAATGTGATAATTCAATAAAACTATGCGAATCTGAGTTAAATACATGGAATAAATCGTTGTTCAAAAACATTGATTCGTTGATGATTGTCACGAGTTCACGGCTTCGACATTTGTTCCTGTCTCGTGCTTTTGATTATTTCGTTCAAAACAATAGAATTAAGGCGAGGCCGACTCTGTTTCAAAACGAGTACTTGAATTTGGTATGAAGAATTCAAGTTCCGCGCGCAACGTTCCCCGGTCAGTATTCTCCCTTTAAAAAAAATAAGAAAAATTGTTGATAAAAATTTTCCGAATGGCGGATTTGAACTGACGACCCTCATATTGTGATGCCAGAGCATTAACCAATGAGCCACTGCCTTACTTATTATTATAGACGCTTTGACTGACGTCATCAACAAACCTACTGCTTCGACAACGTATTATTGAACAAGGCCGACACACGCGCGTGTAATTGAAAATCAAATTATATATATAATCTGAAAATATTATGATATGATAGTATATGAGCCTATATATTTTTAATCTTTGCAATCTCAGCAAGTAGGACTGTGATTTTCATGGCAGTCTATCAAAATACTAAGAGTTCGTTGAGAATAAGATTTTGTAAGTAAAAAAAAGATGTGAAAAATTGACCTCATAGTGCTTCTTGTTATCAAATTTTCCAGAATAATAGCATCAACATTCTTTTAAAAGGAAATAAAGTTCTATAATAAATCGCTATACTAATTTGATATTGATATCATGTTACATCTTGTTGTCAATATTTCTACGCGCTATTTATAATACATTACAGATGTCGAATGAAAGAAAAGACGATTATGAATAAATTAATTATTTTGATAGAAAAACGAAAACAACTCATTTTGCCAGATTCGTGATATGCATATCTATTCAGAATTTATTGAAACGGACGCGATGGTTTATAGAGTGGAAATGTTTAGTGCAGCTTCAAAGATATAAAATACCACAGCCGATGGTAATATTTAAATGCTCATGTTATGATGTTTAACGAAAAGGATAATTTACTATGTAGAAAATGAATCTACTTTACCTTGCATTTGATCGCGATATGAAATGATCATTTTTGTCAGAATTATTTCGAATAAAAGACAATTTATATTTTATTCTTATCGGGCTTACATTCTCCTTCGATAAAATATGGTTGTTAACTTATTATTGATTGGTGTATTAACTCAGAGAACCCGCTATTATGTATTTAAATGTTGTTCGGAGATTATGCCGCTCGTATAGTTTTTATTTTGATCTCATTTACAAAAGGGTAAGTTGTATTTTAATAAATATTGTTTGCTATGATCGATTATTTCATGCAACCTTTTCGCTTTTTATTTTTGTAACACAAGGTTTGTTACACTCATCCAAACTGTATTAACTATTTAAAAGTGTTTTTAAATTATGTTTTTGTGCTTTTAAATTCAAAGCAAAATTTTTGAACGCTGAAAATATTATAATTATTATTGTTTATCACAAATCATATGCTCAATTCAATTTAACTTTGTTAAATTTGATATACCTGAAATTAACTTTATTAAATGTTGATCAACGATAATAACAAGACACCTCTATTTTTATTCTCAAAACTGTAGTAACATACTGTGTCTTATTCGTATAGCAAGTCAACAAAATGAAATTTTAATTTTAATCGATGCCTATAATTCCTTCGTTAATTATGGAAGCAAAATCTGAAAATAAAAGCCTGCCTGCTCAAAACCAAATGATTCATGTTTTTATATTAAATAATAAATTAAAGAAATACTTTTGTGCAATGCCTTGATTGATTCTAAACTCTGTAATTTTAGACTGTAGACAGATAATCTCTTCGAACTTTGAATATTTTTCGAATTAGTCGAACGCCAACGTCATTTTGAAAATTCTTGCAAGTTAATTTGTTTTTATGCCCCACGATAGATTGTTCATTTCAAAACAGATTGTTTGCTCAGTGTTCTCACAAATTATATATCAAAATAGCCTTTTTAAAAGTGAAATGTTTTATATCTCGATTTTGATAAAAGTAATGAATGGCATTTTGTTTCATTAATAAATTAAATTAAGACCTAAAGTCTCTTTAATTTTCATAGCGTTTGTGCCGCGCTATATGTATTGCTGATATCAACACTACATGAAATAGGTCTACGTTTCTTTGATTTCAAAAAAATATTTTGTTTGGCCTAGTTATACTGGTAATTCAATGTAATTCAGTATTTCGTATTGTTTTAATTATCATAAAACTGATTCAGTTTTAAGTTTCACTTGTTCAAACAATTTACACGCAGCTTTTAAATTCAAAGCAAAATATTTTTGTTCTGGGGATTTCAATTTGAATTCGATTTGGCTGCCCGCTAGATTATCGACCTATGAAATTTTTCAAAATCTCTGAATTTTTTATTGCAATGATATCAAATAAAATATCAGATGAAGTATATTATTTTAAAACAACGTCATAGACCCATACTTTTCATACAACAAATTTGTTACTGTACACGGTTATCTCGACACAAATGTTTACATAATTTCCCGACAACGGATTATCCGTATTATTTCGCCAGTAAGACGTACATAAGTCGCGGACAGACACAGAAATATAGTGATATATAAACAGACAGTATTATGTATACTAGCAATGAGTGTAGTCCATAATGGACCTTCTATGATAAAACTTTTAGATCACTTATTATTAAACAATTGACTAAGCTTTCTATCGCTGTATAATACGGAGTATGAACTCTGGAGGAGAACATGAGACACAATACGAATTGAAACGATGTAGCATTAATCAATACATCTTAATCATTCCTTTAATAAAAATTTAATTTATTTCACATCAATTGAGTCGATTGAAATGTATAATTCAACGTAGCTTTGTCTACATAGAAAAACTTTATTTTATGTGTTGAAAGGAAGCCAGAACACATTAATTATTATAAATTACAAATACTCAGTCAAATTTCGAAATCTGAAACTATCCATAAAAAGTCATTTCAAATCCGATCCGATCTGAAGACCTAAAATATTAACCCGAATCTGACCCGACACGATCGGATCGCGTTCGGTTCGAATTCATAAATCTTTATTGCAATATATACAACACTAATGTGGTGTTCACAAAATAACGCCGTCAAGGTGTGGCCGGTCAAACTCGTGGCATTGCATGCAATATATTCAGTATTAAATTAATTTAGCTTCGACAAGACACATGGTCCACTAATTTCTGTTATTAACATGATCAAACGATATCTTTTATTAATTAACAATGATTTACTGCTTCATATTAAAAAAAAATCAGAAAAATCGTTGATAAAAACCGCCGAATGGCGGATTTGAACTTACGACCATGAAATTATTATACCAGAGCATTAACCAATTAGCCACTGCCTTACTTACTAATATCGGCGCTTTGACTGAGCTAATCAACAAACCTACTGCTTCGACAACGCATTACTGAACAATGCGGCAGCGCGTGTATTGATTTCAAACTATATATATAATCTGAAAATATTATGATATGATAGTATATGAGCCTATATATTTTTGATATTTGCAATCTCAGCAGGTAGGCCTGTGATTTTCATGGCAGTCTATCAAAATACTAAGAGTTCGTTGAAAATAAAATTTTAAAAGTAAACAAAAGATGTGAAAAGTTGATCTCATAGTGCTTCTTGTTATCAAATTTTCCAGACTAATAGCATCAACATTCTTTTAAAAGGAAATAAAATTCTATAATAAATCGCTATACTAATTCGATATTGATAATATGTTACATCTTGTTGTCAATATTTCTACGCGCTATTTATAATACATTACAGATGTCGAATGAAAGAGAAGATGATTATGAATAAATTAATTATTTTGATAGAAAAACGAAAACAACTCATTTTGCCAGATTCGTGATATGCATTTATTCAGAATTTATTGAAACTGACGCGATGGTTTATAGAGTGGAAATGTTTAGTGCAGCTTCAAAGATATAAAATACCACAGCCGATGGTAATATTTAAATGCTCATGTTATGATGTCTGACGAAAAGGATAATTTACTATGTAGAAAATGAATCTACTTTATCACGATATGAAATGATCATTTTTGTCAGAATTATTTCGAATAAAAGACAATCTTTATTTTATTCTTATCGGGCGTACATTCTCCTTCGATAAAATATGGTTGTTAACTTATTATTGATTGGTGTATTAACTCAGAGAACCAGCTATTATGTATTTAAATGTTGTTCGGAGATTATGCCGCTCGTATAGTTTTTATTTGGATCTCATTTGGAAAATGGTAAGTTGTATTTTAATAAATATTGTTTGCTATGATCGATTATTTCATGCAACCTTTTCACTTCTTATTTTTGTAACACGAGGTTTGTTACACTCATCCAAACTGTATTAACTATTTAAAAATGTTTTTGAATTATGTTTTTGTGCTTTTAATTTCAAAGCAAAATTTTTGAACGCTGAAAATATTATAATTATTATTATTTATCACAAATCATACGCTCAATTCAATTTAACTTTGTTAAATTTGATATACCTGAAATTAACTTTATTAAATGTTGATCAAAGATAATAACAAGACATCGCTATTTTTATTCTCGAAACTGTAGTAGCATACTGTGTCTTATTCGTATAGCAAGTCAACAAAATGAAATTTTAATTTTAATCAATGCCTATAATTCCTTCGTTAATTATGGAAGCAAAATCTGAAAATAAAAGCCCTGCTGCTCAAAACCAAATGATTCTTTTTTTATATTAAATAATAAATTATAGAAATACTTTTGTGCAATGCCTTGATTAATTCTAAACTCTATAATTTTAGACTGTAGACAGATAATCTCTTCGAACTTTAAATATTTTTCGAATTAGTCGAACGCCAACGTCAATTTGAAAATTCTTGCAAATTAATTTGTTTTTAAGCCCCGCGATAGATTATTCATTTCAAAACAGATTGTTTGCTCAGTGCTCTCACAAATTATATATCAAAATAGCCTTTTTAAAAGTGAAATGTTTTGTATCTCGATTTTGAGAAAAGTAATGAACGGCATTTTGTTTCATTAATAAATTAAATTAAGACCTCAAGTCTCTTTAATTTAATAGCGTTTGTGCCGCGCTATATGTATTGCTGATATCAACACTACATGAAATAAGTCTACGTTTCTTCGATTTCAAAACAGATTTTGTCTGGCCTAGTTATACTGGTAATTCAATGTAATTCAGTATTTCGTATTGTTTTAATTATCATAAAACTGATTCAGTTTCAAGTTTCACTTGTTCAAACAATTCACACGCAGCTTTTAAATTCAAAGCAAAATATTTTTGTTCTGGAGAATTCAATTTGAAGTCGATTTGGCTGCCCGCTAGATTATAGACCTATGAAATTTTTCAAAATCTCTGAATTTTTTAATGTAATGATATCAAATAAAATATCAGATGAAGTATATTATTTTAAAAAAACGTAATAGACCCATACTTTTCATACAACAAATTTGTTACTGTACACGGTTATCTCGACACAAATGTTTGCGTAATTTCCCGACAACGGATTATCCGTATTATATCGCCAGTAAGACGTACATAAGTCGCGGACAGACACAGAAATATAGTGATATATAAACAGACAGTATCACTTATATACATAATACTGTCTGTTTATATATCACAATATTTCTATATTTCTATATTTCGATATTTCTGTGTCTGTCCGCGACTTATGTACGTCTTACTGGCGATATAATACGGATAATCCGTTGTCGGGAAATTATGCAAACATTTGTGTCGAGATAACCGTGTACAGTAACAAATTTGTTGTATGAAAAGTATGGGTCTATGGCGTTGTTTTAAAATAATATACTTCATCTGATATTTTATTTGATATCATTGCATTAAAAAATTCAGAGATTTTGAAAAATTTCATAGGTCGATAATCTAGCGGGCAGCCAAATCGACTTCAAATTGAAATCTCCAGAACAAAAATATTTTGCTTTAAATTTAAAAGCTGCGTGTAAATTGTTTGAACAAGTGAAACTTGAAACTGAATCAGTTTTATGATAATTAAAGCAATACGAAATACTGAATTACATTGAATTACCAGTATAACTAGGCCAGACAAAATATGTTTTGAAATCAAAGAAACGTAGACATATTTCATGTAGTGTTGATATCAGCAATACATATAGCGCGGCACAAACGCTATGAAATTAAAGAGACTTGAGGTCTTAATTTAATTTATTAATGAAACAAAATGCCGTTCATTACTTTTCTCAAAATCGAGATATAAAACATTTCACTTTTAAAAAGGCTATTTTGATACATAATTTGTGAGAACACTGAGCAAACAATCTGTTTTGAAATGAATAATCTATCGCGGGGCTTAAAAACAAATTAATTTGCAAGAATTTTCAAATTGGCGTTGGCGTTCGACTATTTCGAAAAATATTCAAAGTTCGAAGAGATTATCTGTCTACAGTCTAAAATCATAGAGTTTAGAATTAATCAAGGCATTGCACAAAAGTATTTTTATAATTTATTATTTAATATAAAAAAACGAATCATTTGGTTTTAAGCAGCAAGGCTTTTATTTTCAGATTTTGCTTCCATAATTAACGAAGGAATTATACTGGCATCGATTAATATCAAAATTTCATTTTGTTGACTTGCTATACGAATAAGACACAGTATGTTACTACAGTTTCGAGAATAAAAATAGCGATGTCTTGTTATTATCTTTGATCAACATTTAATAAAGTTAATTTCAGGTATATCAAATTTAACAAAGTTAAATTGAATTGAGCGTATGATTTGTGATAAATAATAATAATTATAATATTTTCAGCGTTCAAAAATTTTGCTTTGAATTTAAAAGCACAAAAACATAATTCAAAAACATTTTTAAATAGTTAATACAGTTTGGATGAGTGTAACAAACCTTGTGTTACAAAAATAAAAAGTGAAAAGGTTGCACGAAATAATCGATCATAGCAAACAATATTTATTAAAATAAAACTTACCATTTTCCAAATGAGATCCAAATAAAAACTATACGAGCGGCATAATCTCCGAACAACATTTAAATACATAATAGCGGGTTCTCTGAGTTAATACACCAATCAATAGTAAGTTAACAACCATATTTTATCGAAGGAGAATGTACGCCCGATAAGAATAAAATAAAGATTGTCTTTTATTCGAAATAATTCTGACAAAAATGATCATTTCATATCGTAATCAAATGCATGGTAAAGTAGATTCATTTTCTACATAGTAAATTATCCTTTTCGTCAGACATCATAACATGAGCATTTAAATATTACCATCGGCTATGGTATTTTATATCTTTGAAGCTGCACTAAACATTTCCACTCTATAAACCATCGCGTCCGTTTCAATAAATTCTGAATAAATATGCATATCACGAATCTGGCAAAATGAGTTGTTTTCGTTTTTCTATCAAAATAATTAATTTATTCATAATCGTCTTTCCTTTCATTCGACATCTGTAATGTATTATAAATAGCGCGTAGAAATATTGACAACAAGATGTAACATAATATCAATATCGAATTAGTATAGCGATTTATTATAGAATTTTATTTCCTTTTAAAAGAATGTTGATGCTATTAGTCTGGAAAATTTGATAACAAGAAGCACTATGAGTTCAACATTTCACATCTTTTGTTTACTTTTAAAATTTTATTTTCAACGAACTCTTAGTATTTTGATAGACTGCCATGAAAATCACAGGCCTACTTGCTGAGATTGCAAAGATCAAAAATATATAGGCTCATATACTATCATATCATAATATTATCAGATTATATATATAGTTTGAAATCAATACACGCGCTGTCGCCTTGTTCAGTAATACGTTGTCGAAGCAATAGGTTTGTTGATTAGTACAGTCAAGGCGCGTACAACAGTATGTAAGGGGTTGGCTCATTGGTTAATGCTCTGGTATTACAAAATCAGGGTCGTAAGTTCAAATCTGCCAATCGGCAGTTTTTATCAACGATTTTTCTGATTTTTTTTTTAATATGAAGCAGTAAATCATTGTTAATTAACAAAAGATATCGCTTGATCATGTTAATAACAGAAATTAGTGGACCATGTGTTTTGTCGAAGCTAAATTAATTTAATGCTGAATATATTGCATGCAATGCCACGAGTTTGACCGGCCACACCTTGACGGCGTTATTTTGTGAACACCACATTAGTGTTGTATATATTGCAATAAAGATTTATGAATTCGAACCGAACGCGATCCGATCGTGTCGGGTCAGATTCGGGTTAATATTTTAGGTCTTCGGATCTGATCGGATTTGAAGTGATTTTTTATGGATAGTTTCAGATTTCGAAATTTGACTGAGTATTTGTAATTTATAATAATTAATGTGTTCTGGCTTCCTTTCAACACATAAAATAAAGTTTTTCTATGTAGACAAAGCTACGTTAAATTATACATTTCAATCGACTCAATTGATGTGAAATAAATTAAATTTTTATTAAAGGAATGATTAAGTTGTATTGATTAATGCTACATCGTTTCAATGCGTATTGTGTCTCATGTTCTCCTCCAGAGTTCATACTCCGTATTATACAGCGATAGAAAGCTTAGTCAATTGTTTAATTATAAGTGATCTGAAAGTTTTATCATAGAAGGTCCATTATGGACTACACTCATTGCTAGTTATGTATATAAGTGATAAGTGATAAGTAATAGTCAGAAAATTATTCAAATAACTGTTTTCCATTTATTTTACATGTGAATGATGTATATATGCGGCCTGTATGTAACTTTGAGGAATGATCATTACACAATTTACGAATAGTCTATACTTGTCGCAAATTCTTAATCGAAAACAATTTGCGGTTTTAATTAACCGTCATAGCTGACAATCCCATTTCACAGGTGCAAATATGAATCACTGTCATCCTAAAGATTCTGAGTTACTTTTGACTGCAATAGACTAGGTGTAATATGCAAGCATCACACATTAACAGTTTATCTAGCAAAAATATGACGAATCTCCTTTTATGATTCCTCTATAGAGATATCACTGATTGGGAAATCTTGCAATAGAAGCAGTGTTTGGAATTCAGCTTACGAATGCATTTATGCAATCGATGGAACATTAACTGTATCAGAAGGGAGATACTTTCATACTAAACCTGAAAGCAATCCTTGGTTACAAATTGATCTCGGCTCCATTCATACGATTTTTAAAGTAATGCTATACAACAGAGGAGATGCTCTTGATTTGTTTACAATCCAACTTCAATGCAATCCGATGCCTAATCAGGCATGTGCACAAATGTAAGTAGCCAGTCATATTTATACAATTATCAGGGGGTTACTAGGGGGAATGGGTTGAGGATATGCGAAATTATCACACACTCTCCTGTAAATGATGACACTTGTATGTGTCTGACTCAAGGGTATGATGCATAGCTGTCGATATTGTAGTCGGATTGCGGAAAAAATTTTGATAGTTTCTGTAAGAGCCGCAAGAGGACGCTATGGAAAAGATGTAACTTGTTTTGCTGCAAAGAAATAAACGAAATTTGAAAACAAAACACTTCCACTACTTCTTGTTAAAAATTTAGCAGTTCTGCTATTACAATGCTTACAAAAAAGTTGTTGACAACGTGATGGGTTAACAAACAGTATTTGGAAATCTCATCTATATGTTAGATTACGAATTTTCTTCATATAAAATTTAGAATGTTACATCTGAAATCAGATTGTCTTTACTTATGTATGTCTCCAGATAAACAAACCATCAACGTAGATGCAATCCATTTCCGAAAAAATGAAGTCTTTATCGTTACTATGATAATATTTTTACTTCTTCTTGAAACATTTTATTTAACCAATTTTTTCAAATCTGTTAGCATTAGATATAGTTAGATTATTATGGAACAGAATTATATTTTTAGAACATGATAAAATGTTCAAAGTAAAGAAATTGATTTATCTTCTTATAATTTTCGTTGATATTATAGAACCTACTTGCACATTTCAAGTTATTATTATTATTATTCATTATTTTGCAATAGTTGTGTCAAAGATGTACCTTGGACTTCTGATAGGATTAGATCATTGGAATGCGATACATCTGTTGTTGGACGATATTTGACTGTAATTATTCCTCAAATTAGTCCCTCTTCAACTGGAACTATTGTCATATCCGAAGTTAGGGCATTTGGATATTAATATGTACAATTACGAAAGAAATAACTAAAGCGATTTAAAGATGATACATTTTCAAATTTGCGCTAGAAATATGATATTGTTTATGTTATATAAAATTATTCAATGAAATATCCTTAATTAGAGAAGTATCGCTGCTTCCTTGCACCTTGCAATCATATTGACGATCGAAAACAACAACAGCACTCACGGGCGCATAGTACGTAGACAATCAAGTAGGGTATACATAGATGTCATTGAATATTTCTGGATATATTGCTGTATAGTATATTCAATGTCATGTAGACAATAAATGGTGTTTAGTTTAACATTACTGCTATAACAAATGTCATGCTTTTATTATACATATACCTGATTTGAACTAATTAGTCTATAATTGATATTATTCTGACATTATGTACTCCCGCACTCATTCCTACAAATTCTCTAACATTCATTTAATCGTTTTCGTTCGGAAATCATTAACAATGATATTAATCAATTTCTAACATTTGAACTAATACTGAAAAATTGTATGTATAGCCTTAACAAAAATAATCAACGCTATACTATATTCGTCCTTGTCAGAAGTTTAGAATACTGTTCCACTTTAACTCTGCCATGTGAGCCTGTAACAACAATTGTCTGATGTTCAAGCTTTAAGGAACATTCAGTTCAGAAGTTTTCGAAAACAAATATTTATAAATCAAAATTGGATAGGACATATGGAAAAGATTCAGAAAACAATAAATGTCATACCAAATTGCAAACTGGATTTACAGAGTGCAGGGTTTTCTAGCAAAAAGAGAAGAATGTTTAGAGATTTTGAAATGGTTCTACTTATGGAACAAGTATCTTTTTTTATATAGGGGATTTAGATATGTTATTGGGACATATACCAATAATCAACAATGCCATATATGCCATGAGAATTTTCTGTCTGAGATAACCATAACGATCACCCTAACCCTAACCCTTAAGCTACGGCCGAATGACTTTTTGAGTGTTGGCCAAATTAAAATGTCATTTGGCCACCCCAAAATTAAGTGGGGCTGATTATGGATGAGTTGGCGTGTGTTAGGCTACGAAAAAAAGCAGTTTGAATATGATCAAAAATTTGGCCAACGGAACCCAACAATCTATTCTGCTCGACCTTTTACAAAGTTGTTGGTCAAATGAAAATAGTCATTTGGCCGCTTTGGCCAACTCGGGCCAACATAGCCTGCGCGCAGACCCAAATATATTTTGTATGATTAGTAGGGTCTGCGTAATATCGACAGAAAGTTTGCGCTGGACTGAATTAGGGGGAGTGGCAGAAACGTGAGAAATCTATTGTTTGTCTATTGTTCATCAGCCAATCGCTAGCGAGTTCTCCAAAACTAGAACCAGAATATGATTGGTTGATAAATATAATTTTTGACGCAATCCTTTTCAAGTATGCTACACGCAAGCCGAATAATAAAACGTCGTTCTTCTTCGATAAAATCAATTTGCTTGTGTTCGTTTCAGTTTTGTACGATGGATACCTCTGACTTTTTTATTCAATACAGACTTTTTGTAATTATTTTTCTAATAAAATGAACATAGTGTATTGACAAAAACGATTTGTTGTTAATTTGTCTTTCTCGGAGGACGGGACATGCTATTTTACAAACAGCATATCGGCAAATAAAGACTTGATTTCAAGATACTGAAATTCATTTGGATTGTGTTTGTGTTCATCGTAAAAGCCAATTTGTCATGGGTAATATCGAAAGAACAAGTCATTTTATTATATAGAGAACGATTTAATCTCTGGATCTTTTTCGCTGCGCCATGGCAATGGATTACAAAAATATTTCTTTAAGAAAGACTAATTCTCGACATCGTTTTATTACCGATGCCGATGTCAATTTTCGAGTTTCTTTGTCAACAAACAAATTCATTCAAAACATTGGACAACTTAGATCACTTCATAATGAACAGAAATAGTACTTTGTATTAAGTTAGTATGAGTCATTTGAACGTGGTTATACATCAACTCATCTTATTTCGTAAATAATAAGTGTCAATTTTGATTGTGAAAAGTTTTGTTATTTACGAAAATCGGACTTGCAGAAATGCTGTTTGTGACGCCGTCTATCGTTGAACAACGCTGAGCAGCAGGAGTTAAAGTGTAGTGACGTTCCACCACTCCCTTCAACTTCCGCCCAGCGCAAGCTATCTGTCGATATTACGCAGACCCTACTAATCATAAAAAAGATTCGGGTGTGCGCAGGTTAGGCCAACCCAGCTTTTATCAGCAAAATACGAGGCTTCAGCGAATGGTTAAAAGTGACGTAATTCATAACTTGACGCGGACAGATATTTATATCTAGACTTTGCTTCGATTTATTTCAAGTGTGAAATCCTGTTATTTTGGAGTTATTTATCTCTATATTTTACTGTCGTTTATCAATACACACCATGGTTCTATAGTAGTAGTATAGACAGTCACATTATAGGAATGTGCCGTCCCTGTTGTGCCTTACATATTTGCTACACAAAGAACGCCACAAATTACGGTCAGACATAGCTGACAAAGAAACTTGTAAACAACACAATTCACGATACTAAACTTTATGAAAAAATACTACTCTCCCATAGCCCCGTCGAAGCATCTCCTTTGATTTCCAGTGAAGGATGTCATGCAGCGGTTGGGGGGCATATTTCTTTGATCTTTCGATGTGACCTAAAAACGACATATGACGTTGGTGAGCAATAGCAGAGGCAGAAGGGGAAAGTTTTCTAAGTTTAGCAGGAGACAGTAGGTTGGGCCAATGTACTCCTAAAGCATGACGAAGAATGGCGTCATAAGCTGAGTCAAGTCCAGTCAATAGTGAGGTTGATAGAACCCACGTTTTAAATGAATTAAATAGAACAGGTTCTATCGTGTGTCTGAACAGTATTAACTTAACGTTAGTGTTGGCATCGGAAGCCCAGAATTTATTCAGACCTCTAATGGCTGCCCAAGCTTGGCCTCTACGTTGTGTTAAACCATCTGGAGAAGATGAAAATACAAAACCTAGGTACTTGAACGAATCTACACGTTCTATGTCACCACAAGTGGCCGCGCCCCAAGTAGGGGGATCCGGGAGAATGCCCCCTCGGAAAATTTTTGGGGATAGTATCTCGCAGGAGCTCTCTGAACGGTATTTCACAAAATATGTAACAACTGAAAACCATGATAATGTACTGTCAATTCAATGCAAACCTTTAAATTATGATTTAATATTATTCCAACTTTCTATGCATAAACAATAATCTTAAAAGTTGATTCAATTTTACTGTATGTTTTCTAAATTAAACTTTCCAAGGTTGGCATCCAACAAGACGTTGTACTGACAGAAGACACCACGTGAAGGCCCTTGTTTTGTCTTCCAGGGAATGGACATGATGAGCAAGATACATTTTTGAAGCAGTTCTTGGAATAGAGGAAAGTTGACGTGGAGGTGAAGAGAATAATGAAATAAAGAACAGGAGGGTGGGATGCTGTTCAATTTAACCAAAGAAGCTCTATCATGCTCTAAAGAGTAAGGAATGATTTAACATATTTGCAAGAAGTGTCTCTCATAAATACAAACAGAGTATGCCAGAAAGTATAAGAATGATGATATGTTTTATGTGTCTATAAGGACAGTTACTTTGTGTAAGCCTTCTTGGTGCTGATACTGGTGGTAGTAGCAAATATAAAAATTAGAACACAGGGAGGCAAGAACCAATATAGGTACACAATTAATTTGTGTAAGCCTTCCTGGTGCTGATACTGGTGGTAGTAGCAAATATAAAAATGAGAATATAGGGAGGCAAGAACCAATATAGGTACACAATTAATTTGTGTAAGCCTGTCAGGTGATGATACTGGTGGTAGTAGCAAATATAAAAATGAGAATATAGGGAGGCAAGAACCAATATAGGTACACAATTAATTTGTGTAAGCCTGCCAGGTGCTGATACTGGTGGTAGCAGCAAATATAAAAATGAGAATATAGGGAGGCAAGAACCAATATAGGTACACAATTAATTTGTGTAAGCCTGTCAGGTGATGATACTGGTGGTAGTAGCAAATATAAAAATGAGAATATAGGGAGGCAAGAACCAATATAGGTACACAATTAATTTGTGTAAGCCTGCCAGGGGCTGATACTGGTGGTAGCAGCAAATATTAAAATGAGAATATAGGGAGGCAAGAACCAATATAGGTACACAATTAATTTGTGTAAGCCTGTCAGGTGATGATACTGGTGGTAGTAGCAAATATAAAAATGAGAATATAGGGAGGCAAGAACCAATGTAGGTACACAATTAATTTGTGTAAGCCTGTCAGGTGATGATACTGGTGGTAGTAGCAAATATAAAAATGAGAATATAGGGAGGCAAGAACCAATATAGGTACACAATTAATTTGTGTAAGCCTGCCAGGTGCTAATACTGGTGGTAGTAGCAAATATAAAATGAGAATATAGGGAGGCAAGAACCAATATAGGTACACAATTAATTTGTGTAAGCCTGCCAGGTGCTAATACTGGTGGTAGTAGCAAATATAAAATGAGAATATAGGGAGGCAAGAACCAATATAGGAACACAATTAATTTGTGTAAGCCTTCCTGGTGCTGATACTGGTGGTAGCAGCAAATATAAAAATAAGAATATGGGGGCAAGAACCAATATAGGTACACTATTAATTTGTGTAATCCTCCCAGGTGCTGATACTGGTGGTAGTAGCAAATATAAAAATGAGAATATAGGGAGGCAAGAACCAATGTAGGTACACAATTAGTTTGTGTAAGCCTGTCAGGTGATGATGCTGGTGGTAGTAGCAAATATAAAAATGAGAATATAGGGAGGCAAGAACCAATATAGGTACACAATTAATTTGTGTAAGCCTGCCAGGTGCTAATACTGGTGGTAGTAGCAAATATAAAATGAGAATATAGGGAGGCAAGAACCAATATAGGTACACAATTAATTTGTGTAAGCCTGCCAGGTGCTAATACTGGTGGTAGTAGCAAATATAAAATGAGAATATAGGGAGGCAAGAACCAATATAGGAACACAATTAATTTGTGTAAGCCTTCCTGGTGCTGATACTGGTGGTAGCAGCAAATATAAAAATAAGAATATGGGGGCAAGAACCAATATAGGTACACTATTAATTTGTGTAATCCTCCCAGGTGCTGATACTGGTGGTAATAGCAAGTATAAAAATGAGAATATAGGGAGGCAAGAACCAATATAGGTAGATAATTAATTTGTATGTGTATGTTTAAGTTAGTCTCAGTGTAACTTCATAAAAATTAACACAATAGACACTATTGCCATTATAAGAATTATATGAAAAGTAATACTGAGGAGTTTATGTGTTTGAAAGATGTGAGGAATTTTAATTTTGATAATTATTTCCAAAAATGTAATAGCAATAAATAATTATGGAATAACCTAACTCTGATTTACAGAGGAGTTTGGTCCTACTCAACACTGAGCTGTTCATAATCCTGTGAAGATATGAGGTCGATCCTTCTATTTGTTTTGGCAAACTCTCTTAGCACTTCAATTGGACGAAGAACAATTTCACGATCCCGTTGAAGTAATGCTAGGCCATTGAGATGGTCTTCCACCATGGTTGATCTAGTATAGCCTTTAAACCTTCTCATCAATGAGAATGATCTTTCAGATTTACAGAAAGTTATTGGGAGTGTTGCTAAAATTCGTAACATTATTTTGATGTTTTTGAAACCGTCAAATTGAATGGCATTTAGAGTAGCAATTGGACCGTCTAGGAAGGAAACACTCATTTTCTCCTGATATTGGTACCAGAGTAACAATTCTGATTCAACGTCAAAAAAGCAAGGAAGATCAGATTCGTAAAACTATGCAATCTTAAGGGCAGATTGAAGTCATGTTATTTCTTGAAATTGCTTGCTTTTAAAAAGGGAAATCATTTTTTGGGAACAATTTGAAAACCGTGAAATCCATTAAAGCTTTCAGTTGTGCACTGATCATCTAAATGTTTCTTCAAGTGGTCAAGAAATTCGATAGTTAAATTAACTTTATAAAAACCACAAATATTTTCTCCATGAGCGTTATTTCTGTAACTCTGCTTTCCAGTGACCCCCTCATGTGATTCTTTCACATTTACTTTCTTAGATGTTTCAAAGCTTTTTTGGTCCACTTTCTGTGAAAGGCATCTACATTATTTCTATATTCTGTAATCAAATCTTTTAATGAATTTATTATATTTGTAGCATTCATAATGTCTATTGGTTTTTATTGGAGTAGCACAGTTGCGGGGTTTTTTCCCCGAAAGGATGTTTCTCAAAATGACCAAAGTTACAATGAACTGGAATGTCGACAATAGCGCAATAAATGACGTAGCATCATTCCTAGTCTTGGCATTAATTTTTTTACCTATATTTTCAGCCATAGATTGCAGCGTATAATAAACGGGGACAAAAAGATCTTGAAAAACATTAATTGCATCAAGCCATTCTACCCATCTAGTCGTACAGGCTCCTATAAGTTTTGTTTTCTTTGATTTTGGACAGTATTTATTGATGTTTTCCATCTAAGCTAATCGTCTTGGCTCTGAAGAATTAAAATGGTTATAAACTTGTTGTGCTTGCTGCATAACATTTCTAACAACGGGTATTTCACAAGATTTTTCCACAACCAAATTTAACCTGTTACTAAAGCAATGGGTGTAAAGAGCTTTACTGTTTTTTTTTCAAAATCTTAGCAGACAATCCCTTGATATGACCTGATACAGCTCCTGCACCATCATAGCCTTGTCCTCTGCAATTTGATATATCTAAACCTATATCATGAAGCTTGACTAAAATCAGTTTGGAAAGATCAGCATCTGACAGGCCATGGTTGCAATGAAGAAATGTCAAAAAAGATTCCTGGATGGAGCAATTACTGTTCACATACCATAAAACCAGTGATAGCTTCTCCTTTCCAGAAGAATCCATTGCTTCATCCGCAATGATAGAAAACAAGTATTTGCCTTTACGTCATTCACAATTCTGTCTGTTATTGCTTTGCCACAACAATTTATCAGCTGATTTTGAATTTCTTTAGAGATATACGTGCTATGTTTAGCAGCATGCTGAAGATGATTTTTTATAACAGTATCTCCAGCACGCACTCTAAAATGAAGTAGCTCTACAAAATTTGTTACATTATCAACGGAATACTCTCCTACTGCTTGATGAAATTTAGCGTTATCGCGGTGACCCCAATATGCGAGACCCTGACGACCACAAAAAATAATTGCAACAATAGTAAAAATCATCCCCTAGTCCTACCTTAATTTTATCTCTAAAGTTGCAATATCAAAGGTGGTTGATGTTGAGCAAACATTAGTATAATTAGGTGGCAAGCATACTGCATCTTGCATAATCAAAGAAGATGTTTGGTTCAGCTGCCTGGCAGGCTTATAGAAGTTGTGGATATACTGAGGGGTCTACTAGCTGCTGATTTTCTCTGCTGATTGGGCGTTGGTTTAAATTCCAACTTACTTTGCGAAAACGGATTTGATTTTACAGCAATTGTACCTTTAGGGGCAATAGCTATTGGTACTGGGGAACTTTTCTTGGGTTTGGAAGAAATTTGAGAACAATTAACATTTTTTCTTTTAAAATTGCGGTTCTCGTAAACTAAAGGTACAAAGTGATTTGGGGAAAAAGATGTAGCATATTGAACAACACCTTCATGACAAAACAAAATATGAATTGGCTCACAATTACCATGAGATTTAACTGTACGTGGCTCAATTGAGGCATTAAAAAGATATCTGAATCTGCTTTCTCCAGAATCAGGATAATGAGAAAAAATATTTCTCTGGATGAAAGATGAAAGACTCAAAATTCACAAAAAACATGATCACCTTCCGCCTTCGCAATTCAAAATTGCTTCTTTTTGCACAAGATCTTTGCCAGATACAACAAAATCAAGTGATTCGTGTGAGGAAGCCAAGGGAAGAATATTAAGTACAGAAGTACTTACCTTCGTTCAATGTTTGTCAAAAGTGGACTTAAATAATGGATGCTCACTGTAGTAGTCGGCATTGAAGTACAATTCTATAGATGTCCAAAGCCTCAGCATTTCTAAGAGGCAAATACTCCCAACCATTGCCAGAGATATCGAATTGTATAAAAAATTTCCAGATACTTCAGATCTGGAATGAAGTTAGTGAATTGAAAGTCAATGTCACATGTTAAATATGTTTTTTCAAATTAAATTGCCTCAAAATTATAAAGGGAAGTAGACAGTAGGTATTACATTTGCTGTGGAAATATACTGTACAATGCACATTGCATGATTGCAAGCATGTTTCCCTGATTAGCCTAGCTAACTGCAACTGCTAAATAAAAACGTCGTAGTCTAGCAAAACAAATATTCTTTGTATATGAGAATGAGACATCAATACTAATCAACCACCCAAAATACAAAGTAGCCATATAAATATTACCAATAAAGGTTCAACCTGGCACACAGATAAATAAAATCAGAAGTCCATTATATGAACATACTTACTGTAAGACAATTCTTGTCTTGTCTTTTGCAGATTTAAAAAACGCCACGGCTATTTGACCGTCCTGCCGGTCAAATAGCCGTATAGGGCTATTTGACCGTCCAGTTATACGCATGCGCAGTAGGTCATATTAAATAATCTGATTGTTGATGTTGACCAATCAGAAGTCAATTGAGTTTCATATCCGGAACAAATTTACAGACTGGACGGTCAAATAGCTCTGTGAACTATTTGACCGTCCAACGAAATCAACATGGTTTTTACTGTCATTTATCTGATGTAAAGGCTGGACGGTCAAATAGATCCATGAACTATTTGACCGTCCAACGAAATCAATATGGTTTTTACTGTCATTTATCTGATGTAAAGGCTGGACGGTCAAATAGATCCATGAACTATTTGACCGTCCAACGAAATCAACATGGTTTTTACTGTTATTTATCTGATGTAAAGGCTGGACGGTCAAATAGCTCTGTGAACTATTTGACCGTCCAACGAAATTAGCAGGAGTTTTTACTGTTTTATCTGATTTATTGGCTGGTCGGTCAAATAGTTCACAGAGCTATTCAGTTCACAGAGTGGCAGAGTCTAGCGAAATTAACATGGGTTTTTACAGTTCCGTATCTGAATTGCAGGCTGGATGGTCAGGCATGCAAAATGACAAGTACCAGTAATGGTATAGCTATTAAGGTAGTTACAGCTATAGCTGTGTTACAAACATGAATCGACTCTCGCCACTAACATTTCAATAGGTAAAATGAACCTAGGATAAGTGACTGGTCACTATAACAGGTCACATGATATGATGATCAATATTGATGACTGCTTATATCATAATTTCACGTAGTCAAATTTCTCTTGTAGAGGTATTGCATTAAATTCCTTATCCCCATTCAGTAAATATTGCATGAGGAGACTGAAGAGTGAAGTAGTATTATACTGTGTAACTGTACACTGTTCCCAGAAGGTGCATTATTTTCTCCATATTTATTATCATCTAAATTCATGCCAAATCAAAATATATTTTATAAGTATAAGATGCAGTTAGTAGTAGTATTACACAGAAATTGACACAGGAAATAGTAAGCATAAACAATTATATAAACACTCCTGTCCCAGGAAAAACATGGTAATGAATGTTTACATACAAGAAGACAAAAAGAAGCAAATACAATGTATCAGTGTAGACTCGCAGGAGTTTGCAGTAATTACATTACAAGGATATAGAATTCCAAAACCAAATAAAGGAACCTAAAATAAATGTTTTTAATCCATCGAGAGTTTCGATTTAGTTATTGTTGCTCAGAATTAATTAAAAATATCAGAATATCAATGTAGTATCTATCTGTAAACCCATATACCGTATATTACCTGTTGTGTAGTGATATTGGAATTTTTTTTACCAACATGACTATGCTATATTGCTTTATATGCTTTACCCATCGCAGCATTCTCAAATTGATATTAAGATATTCGAGTAAGCAAAAGCCTATCATTTTCTATCATCTGACCACTTGATGGGTATTTGCACTTCTTCAGAATATCTACTATTTAGGCGTCACAAAAGGTAAATCAAGTTAAAAGTGGAAAACTATGAATTCTGAATAAGAATTAAAGCTTTGACAGACTAATGGGGGAAATGATGTTGATAGTGAACAAATGATATGTGACTTAGTGAGAAATACTGTAAATACGTAATTTTATATTAGCAACTGTATGCATATCTCACATTTATGTTTAATTAGATATCTGAAAAGTCAAATAAATGATGCAGGCACAGTCAAATTACTTTTGTTTGCAAGCTAGGCAGGAGGTTTTCAAATAGTTTCTGAGAAAAATTGTAATGAGTACAGTGCACAGAAGTAGAAATTATTGTTTCGTCAAGTCAAAAGGTTGGATTATGATTTATGATATTTTATCTTATGCATGATCAGATGCTCATTTCCCCAGGCATCTGTATCAGAAAAGGTGATTGTTTTGATTGCAAGCTAGGATGCATGAGCTGCATAATAAATAGGAATATCAGCAGTGTTCTTTTTTCACAACCCTACAATGTTAAAATTAAATAACATTTTCTAAATATTCTTCTGTCAGTAATAATAAACAAATCCTCAAAAATACAAATGGCTGGTACCGTGGTACGCAAGATAAGGTCACTAAATTTGAAATATTGAAGAAAATGAGTACAACATGCATTCCATGAATCCACACACAACATAGACATGATAACTAAGGATTGAACAGATATTTTATCATGCACTTTAGTACAACTAAGATTTAGTATCACACTATGTCATAATTCCAATGACTGTATGACGCAATTAAGAGTCAAGAGCTTGGTACTGCATGAGTGCATGTCATATGGTGTATAGCCTTTCAAACTATCATCCCTATATACCCTGTCCAGTGTCCAGCATCATATCGAAATTATCTTATATACATTTCATTCTAAAATCAAATCGTCCTATAGTGCCAACAAACACAACTGCTGGTCTGGTTCTGACAGTGCATCAAAATGAAGAGCAACCTCTAGGATAAGAATTATGTATGTAGTTGTAGATAAAATAGAATTAATAGCCCATGGTCATTGCTCATATCTAAGCCTGGTTTACATTTCACTTTTAATTCAACATCGTGGTCTACAGGCTACAGCCACAAAACACAAGGCAAACATTGCAAGGTAGGCTACACAACTTGCAATAGCTTATCAAATATCAATATTATATAATTTAAATAGACTGATATCGAATGAAACTTACCGGGAACTTTTAACATTGCCTGGTTAGTGCTGAAAATTCGAAAAGCTTACTTTGATGTGCTCAATATATTGCAGACATCATAGCATCATAGCTAGCATTTAAAAATCAAATTCAGCTAATGGCGAATCACGTTTTCCAATCGATGTTATCCCGATAAGTTCGTCTTTTCCGTTTATAGAGCAATCAAATTATATTTCTGCAGTAGACGGTATCATCCTCAACATATAACGTAATAATATAGCTACATCCCTTAAATCCCATATCAAATCATGCTCTAAATTGACAGAAATTATCACTAGACTTACAGATGAACACAGAAATGATCATAAGTTTTCTTTTCTCATGTGAGTAAAATCAGCTACTGCGCAAGCGTGAGCGATCCATAATGGCTTCCAGCTGACTTCACTGGACGGTCAAATAGACACTTCGTTTAAAAAAGGGGATATAAATCTCTGCACCATGATTACGGTAAAGTGACGTATTGATCAATTCATAATGTTCACCATGACAAACTTCCTTCAATGATGCAATTTTTGAAGTTAAATTGCTTTTAATTTCACAATGTAGCTGTCTAATTTCCTCCACACTACTAGCTCTTAAAGCGGTGGAAACACGCTGTGAAAACTTTGTTGACGCCTGAAATTATCTGAAACGATTCCCGACCAAATCGAGCAAAACCAATGTTACTTCCTACGTCATTCTCACGTGAAAACAGAACTACTGTTTATGAGTCTCCATTACGGAAAATAATCAACAAAAGACCGGTCTGAGAACAATCGACCGCCACCTCTGATTGGTTAAAGCCCTTTTCTGACCTGAGAGATACGAACACTGACTGGTCAAATGCGAGAACAAAGTGCACGATTTATTGATGTTTTTTTATGAAAACCTCGACATGGAACTTATTTGGGAATTCTTTAGTTGAGTTACTATGAACGGTGGCAGAGCAAGGGTCAAACAAAAACCGCCAATTGAGAAATAAATCGTAAAGAAAGAGAAAAAACATTAAACTCGGTCAAAATTGATAGAAATCGGACTAGAAACGTTTCAAACAAAGTGAAAAAGAAAAATAGATTTCGTGAAAACTTTGAAGTTTGAGATAAAAATTGGGTATCGCTTAAAAGAAAAAGAAAGTTAAAATATGCACAGCAGCAAATGTGTAGATCAATTGACACAGAAGACCCCCCTGGATCCGCCCCTGGTCTGATGCGCTACGCTCTGCATGAGGTGAAGACCTATGACGATCAAGGGTAAAACCGGAAGAGTCATGGCATGAAATACGAAAAACATAATCAATAAATAGAGTGAATAAAAAAGGGACTATGTGTCACCCTGTAGTACGCCACAAGCTGTCGGGAAATCGTCAGTGTCACCATAGTGAGCTCTAACAAAAGCCGAAGTAGAAGAGTAAAAGGACATAATAGCATTGATAAGAACAATAGGTATATTATAGAAATCTAATATTTCTGGGATTCTGCATCTTAAGACAGAGTCAAAGGTCTTTTTGAAGTCAATAAAAATTGCAAGAATGTCTTTATGATGTGTCCTACAACATTCTAACATTATCCTAGCTGATATAATTTGGCCTAAGGTTGATCGGCTATTCCTGCAACAATTTTGATTGTATCTTGGGCGGGGACTCCATCTGGTCCAGGAGACGCAAGGGGTTTCATAGAAAATAGAATAGAGCATAATTCGTCATTAGTAACAGGAAAAGTAATATAATTGGGCATATCAGGAGGGGAGAAATTAGGAGGTGGAATTAATTCATTTAACGATAGTAGACAGGATGGAGGATTATATAAATCATAAAAATCATTAGGAATCATACTGTTTGCCTCGACAGAATCATTGGCTACAACTTATAATGGTTTTTGGGATGGGTTCTTAAGACGCCTTATCTCTTTCCATGCTATACAATGCTTATTACTGTTACTAGTCGTTTTTACCGCTAAAATTATAGCGTTTAATTCACGCTAGGATAGGTCATTATGAGCGGCAGCATGATCTATTGTTTTTTGATTAACAATAGATTGTAAAAGACTGATATTGTGTATAGTAGGATAACAATCACGTAATTTTTTTTCAGCCAGTTTCAATCATATCTTAAATGCATGATCATAGCGTCGCTGTCCCAAGAGACGCGTGACCATTGTCTTTTCTTCCACGGCAAAGCGGTCTCGGCTGCTTTGATGATGACTGAGGAAAGAAGGGAAAAATCCCCTTTTGTGGGCTGCCCAACAAAGGACTTTTCAAGACAGTCGTTAAACGCTTGTGAAAACTCTGAAAGACTTTCCCAAGAAAGGGATGACCCAGCCTTTCCTTTGCAGTACCGGATGCGTTGTTTCATGCAAGAGAAAACAAGTCAATGATCAGATGGAATAGCAAATGGTGCTATATTATCACAATCTTAAAATAAACGTGGACAATTAGTGAGAATATAATCAAGACATTCCTTTTCGGTCCTTCGGACTTAGCGCGTCTTGACAGTGGTCTACGATGCACAGAATTTAACGAGGTCATAGAGATGAATAAGATCAATTAAATAAGGGGAATTATCATTTAAATTACGTCCGACATGGTTTAATGACAAAGTGTAACACGCATCAAAATCACAACACAACATAATAGCATCATGGGATGGTTTATTAACTAAGATTGAAGATAACTGGGGATAGAAAAGTGAGGCCTCGATCTGTCTAACAGCAGTGGGAGAGTAAACAGAGAAAACATTTACTATACGATCAAATAATTTAACAGACAATTCTAGAATACGGGATGAAGGAGACTTTACACGAACGTAACGAACATCAACACACGGATTACACATAAATCCTACACCACCAACACTATAACATTCAGCAGACGATGTAATAAATGTACATTTGTTATCTAAATCAACATAATGAATAGGTTCATCGTGGATAATACGATGTTCCTGAACAGCAGCAAACAAAAAATTTAACTTACGTGTGAGTGTAGCTAACTCTTTCTGTCGCCACGGACGTTACAGGGTTCTGCAGTTGAACGTATCAATACGATTAGGCGGAGAGGGTCTATTCGCTGAAGGAGATAATGTGTTATTTCCATTAGGAACTCGATCGCGAGATCGCAGTTCCGATTCAATCAAATTTGAAGACCTCGGTATGTGACGATTTCTGTTTCTATTACGATGTTCGTTGTTACGTTTTCTTCTTTCAGCAAGTGCTTTCTCTGAGACCGGAAACCCTGTCGACAAAACATTATTAGACCGTGTGTTGTCCTTCGAAAAAATGAAATCTCGTGAAGCAAACCCAGGGTTCTACAATTTTTTTCCACAATTGCCTACTTGAAAGCTTGCTGAATTCAAATGTAAAAAGTTCCCAAGCTTTACCACATTAATTTCAGTCAAACGTAATCATTTAATTCTTGCCAACATTTAGGGTTCTTCTTCGTCCAACGCAGCCATTATGGGGCACAAACGGACTGGGAACAATGGTTTTCGCGCATTCACAGAAACACGAAGAGAACGCCTATGCCCAAACTCGAATCAGAGTGAAGTTGTTTACATATTTTGAACGTTAATTTGAAGCTTAATATTCGAAATGATCCTACTTTCAATGAATTTTTATATACTTTAACATCTTTGAAACCTCGCTGACATTTCGGAAAGAATGGAATTGATTAAAAAGTTAGAAAAACTCAACAAAGGAAAGAGAGCAGAAAATGAGAAAGGTAAGACTATTTAACATGACTACATCACTATATTTCATTAAATTTAGTCCTCATCTGAGCTTGATTCTTCGTCTGAAATTTCATTATTTCTCTCCGGTTGCTCATCATTCTCAGTTGTGTAATTTTCACAGGAAATACATCTGCAGAGTGATGTACATTTCAATTCAGATTTTAAACAACTGCATCTGTTTGAAGAGCACCCTGTTTTGCACCCACAACTGATGAAGCATAGCAAGCTGTCAGGTGCAGGATGTTGGCTAAGCCATTTTATCTGCACAGATGTATTGTTTACTACCCATCCATGTTCATCAATTTGTGGAAGACTTAGGTGTGGTGTTGCAGAGTTGCGCCATGCGCCAGATGTAAGATTGATAATTACAACGTTTGACATGCAGATACAGGGCATCTTTATTGGGAGGAAGCAATTCTTCAGCAAACTTTGCCACTTTTGAAAATGTTATACCTGCAATGATTGAAGACAGCACGGTAAAGCATTGCATGTTTGATGTTATTTAAATGATGAACACTTCATTTACCTCAATTTGTTTACGCATATATCACCTGTCCCACCATAGAGTAGACACACAAAGTCTTGTAAGCCCTTCAAAGTGATATTGTTGATATTCATTGCTTTGCCCAGACAGGAAAAGTGCTCTAAATATGATTGATTTTCAAGTAAGAGTTTCAAACATGTTTTTTTTTCTTTTGCCGTAAAAGGAGCTTGTGCTGTCACAGCCTATATGGTATACAACATAGAAACATTGATTTTGTATTATCCCCAATCAACTCAAGTATTGAAAGCTCATGACCAACGGTGAAAATTATTGTGCATGCTTACCTGTAAATGCATGGAAACCAATCATTGCATTACACCAGTGAAGCCCCCAATGAGCAACTATTTTGTCGACGTCTAATATTCTAGCATGTTTTCCTGAACCAATGAGAAGAAAAAGATGTGCAGGGATGATCTGTTTTGCACACATTAAAATTATTAGAACATCTGTATCGGGACTCTAGACAATTACTTGTGTATATGAACAACTTGCATGTTTGGCATGAAGAGAGAGTCTTGTATCCGCCTCCTCATGATCACAATGCAGTGCGTTTATCGAGGTGGAAATGACCACATCATGTTCTAGTGTGAGTTTGAAACATTTTGACCCTGTAGAAATATAAACCTCTTTATTTTCATAAATCTTGTAATCTAGCTTTGGCCAGTGATCAGCAAAGAAATTAATCAATGACTCCTTGTTCTTTCCAACTGACAGAAATAACTTCCAATTCTTTGGTACCTTTTGAATTGGTGTCATGATTTTGATGGATTGTAAGCCTTTTCCAGATCTTCTCCTCCTCTCCTCTGCTTTAATACTTACCTCTGGGTAGCAATCCGAAACAAAATCAATCTGACTTGCATTAAAAATGTTAGCTTTTGCTACAACCTTTTTCAAAATTTGCTCTGCCAGCTCACCAAATGTCAATGCTAAATTTTTCATAGTTTGCAATACAGCCATACCATCTACTATTAACGCATTGGATGAATTTACAAATATTGTGGCTTCTACAATGCAATCTACTTTAGATTCAATTTCAGTAGCAAGTTTGGATTTCTGGCACTTAACAAGAGATCCAATAGCAGTGGCAAATGGTAATGGATATGGCCTCAAAGAGTATGACAATACTTCTTCAAGGTCAACATTCCTTGATGATGCAAGTAAAAGTAAACTTGCAAATAGATCCTTGGTATTTTTCAAAGCAACGACTTCACCCTTCAAAGTTTTGAGATTAATTTCTTTGTACATTGAGCTAAATGTTTTAGCATTGCTTTTACTGATTTTGGTGTATAAATCTGGTTCTTTAACAAGGACGTGGCTCCGTGCAAAGGCTGATAGTTGTTCCTCTCCTTGCTCTTTTAGGTTTTTTAAGCTACTTTCAATATCTTTTGTGGCAATCTCTCCGTTTGCAATGTTTATTAACTCTTCCGCTTCTAAAGAAAATGGATTAGTCATGTTTTTAATTGTTTGCATTACTGCAATTACTGATGACTCATCTTTTTTCATTCTATTCTCGTCCAAATCTCTCCTCTTCCTATAACAGAGTTGCACAATGACACATTACATAACGAATCTCAAGTTTTTATTCAGCTAACGTGATGATTGATACCTTTTTTCTTTACTATAGCCGGCCAATTCATTACATTTCTTGGTAATTGCAGTTCTGTCAGCCTGACTGTTGATCCACTTCAGCACTGCTTTTGGATTTCTTGTTATGCCAACAAGACCACCTAAATGTATTTGATATATGTTCCTATTACTTTTCAGTTTTGATAATGTGTTTTACATACACCTGCGAAAACAGTTCAGGAGTTCATGAACAGTTCATGTACAGTTCATGAACGTTAAATGGCCCCAAATTTTCATGAACTGTTCATGAACTGTCTGTGAGGGTTCATGAACTGTTCATGAACAGTTCAGGAAAATTGGAGCCATTTAACGTTTATGAACTGTTCATGAACTCCTGAACTGTTTTTCGCAGGGGTATGTACAGAAGGATGTTTCAAACCTTTAGTTTTGCAATCGCGGTTCATTGTCTGCTCAATTGCTTGGTCACAGGCAACAGCTGAAAATGTGTGCTTTGATTGACGGTTGACAGTCCAGTTTTTAGAAAGTTCTTTGGCAAATTCTATATATAGGTGAACAAATCTTTTTAATTATACTGTTGCCATCAGATATATCATAATGTTTCACTACACTAACCTGGGTCATCATGTTCTAGTGATTCCATTTCCAAAAATTAGCATAAGGCGTAACGCGAGTAATTTACCCTATCTGAAATGGACAACCAAGGAAGCATCTGTCGTACGGCACCAATATGCAACTTCCAGTTTGACGTTCTCGTTGCCCGAATTTGCATTAACATAACCTCCACCATATCTAGGTACTGAGACCAATAATTAAATGTTTTCATGCGTTTGCCACAATCATCAACAAATGCCATATATTTTTTGTAAATTGTTTTGATAACAGATCCTTCACAATATTCCTTTATAGAACCTGACTCAAATTTAACTTTGACTACTTCTATAAGACCATAAATATCCTGTTGATCTTCAGTTGACAGGGATTCAATGAAAGATTCGAATCGCAGACGTTCTAATGCCTCATACATAACTTTATGGGCTCTGACGCTTCTGTTGTAATGCTTTCCTGACATCACTCCCTTGATTGAGCCTGCTGCAACAGTTTCACTATAAACAAGAATATCCTGAAATAGAATAAAAATATTTTTGTTTTGTTGTAGGAAGTTCCAGTTATTCTGTTAGTGATAGTGTTGCAGTGAAGATTAAAGTACCTCAATACCACCGTCTCTAAACAACTTGGATATTCCACTGAGGTAAGACATCACCATGTGAAAGTCTCCCAGACGTATAACTAACCTATTCATAAACTCAGATGTTTTCCATCTAAAAATAAAGTAATTTGTTTGTTAAAATCCCCTTTGAAAACAGTTCATGAACGTTAAATGGCCCAATTTATTTTCATGAACTGGTAATAAACTGTTCATAAAAAGTTTATAGAACCTGGTCCTTTTAACGTTCATGAGCTGTTCATGAACTGTTTACGTGGTGTTCATTAATACTTCAAGAAACCCAAGACATTTTTTCACAGAGGATATTCTGTTGAACTACCCATTATTTACTGGATATTTTAAGTGTACCTCTCCTTCTCACCTTATCGTCTGTGCCTTGCAGTATACTGCTTCATCAAATACAACAACCACCATTTCTAACATCAATTCTTTTGACATCACCACACATCTGTTTAGAATTTCAGAGACAGTACCAAGATCTGTGATTGGTGCGCTGACAACGGGCATGTATTTTATTGTGGAAAGGTCTCCTTTTGTCTTCTCAATTGTTGTATTAAAGCCTGTCCATCCTGGTAAAATAGTTGATCCTTCAAGTTGTCTCATCTTACAAAGAATGTATATTAAATTCAATTCTTCTGCTTCTAATCGCTGCACATAGTAACACTTGGTACTATCATCAAATTCTTTAATTGTTTGGCTAAATACTGGAGATGGTCGTTTTCCTAAGTGGTATTCTGGAATCTCTTCGTCTTGAAGTACAAAAGCTTTTATTTTCTTACTAAGACGCAACGGAGTTTCATTTGCTTCTATGTTATTTGATGTTGTTTGAATGCAAATACCATTAGCAACATGCGTAGATCCTGCACCACTAAGGGTTTCTTCACAGAAATCTGCATTATCATATACAAATGTTGTGAACAACTTTTGGCTGATACCAGCTGGAATACATCCACTCGTAGCAGGATTGATAATAGCTAAGGCTGTTTCATGGTGTTTTACTGTAGATGAGGAAACACAATGTCCGAAGCCATTTAGTAAATCAACTACATGATTAGAACCAGTGATTTGTCTAACTGCTATAGCTAAACATAAGGACTTGTATGTTTGTGTTTTTCCTTGAGATGCTATGTAGACAATATCTTCTGCCACTGACAGTAATTTTGTTTTTTTCTTTTCAGTTAGATCAACCTTTGTGATGAAATCTGGTTCATCAGAGAAACCTGTTGCCCACGCCAGGAAGTTATACAATAAGGTTGGAATACTTTTTAAGATTGCTGTTTGTGAGAAGTCGTTTCCTATTGGTGGCCAGATTCCAGACATCCCTTCACACGATCGGATCAATTCTCGTATATACATGGCAACATTATAGACTGGAGACCTCATGTTAGTTTCAAATGCAGATGAAGACATTGGCGAGGAAAAACTTGTTGACCCCATTGGCTCAGTATTTTCAGTTTCACTGTCACTACTGTCACTACTGTCAGTACTGTGGCTTGATGAGTCAAGAACATCAATTACATCCATTGCACTACACCTATCCAAAACTTCACCTGTTGTCAACTCTTCTGGGATTACAAGCTCACTTTTACGTTTCTGGGAAGGTCTATAAAATACCAAGCTTGGAAATGACTTTTGGAGACGTTTCTTTAGCCTGGCAGATTGATACGAAGATCCGTCTATGTTTTCAATTTCTTGAATGTATCTTATGAACGTTCTAAGAAGCACATTAAGAAACATTGGCTGTTTTTGCTGGATATTTACTTCTACTAATTCATTACAGAAAGCCTTATATGCCGCACTATATAAACCATATTTTTTGGAGCTATTTCTGTTGTTTTTTTCTATCCCTTTTGTGTACTTTCGGTAACATTTCTTATGGTATTTCACCTCAATTAATACGCAATCCTTTCCTCTGATTTGACGTAATATTTTCTCGTCATTCTTAGCTTCTGCCGCTTGTCGGAGCTTCCCCCCATCAAACGTTTCGGCCCCTGTCAGTTTCTGTCTTTTTGTATTCTTATTTACCTAAAATGTTATAATTATGCAATATTATATATATTGACAAGTTGTAAGATTTACTGTAAGGCGTAATATATAATACT
Organism: Haliclystus octoradiatus; assembly: GCA_916610825.1. Taxonomy (NCBI): domain Eukaryota; kingdom Metazoa; phylum Cnidaria; class Staurozoa; order Stauromedusae; family Haliclystidae; genus Haliclystus; species Haliclystus octoradiatus. The sequence continues at coordinate 32,039,835 of OU744448.1, forward strand.
TACAGTGTCATAAAAGTATCCATATTTTCTTTTGCAAATGATACAAAGATTTGAAGGAACATCAGTATTCCTTCTGTCTGTATTACTAAGTACACCATTAAAAGTTCCTCCTATTGACCTTGTGATTCTTTTTTTACTAGGACTTTGTATATAGATTGTGTTTTTTTCAGCTGGTCTTTTTTTGTTTTGTTCTCCTATAGCCTTGGCCCTTTCCAATTTACTCACGTCAGTAAAATATCTATAGCATCTCAAATGATAACAATATGCTTCTAACTTGAGATCTAGGTCATCATTGCAGAAATCTAAAGGAATGTGTTCAAGTGTTTTCACAGCTATATCATTTGATTCTCCTGACTTCTCTAGCCATTGGGATCTTCTCTCACAAAAACGAGAGAACGTTGCTTCTGTAAAAGATTGCAGCTTTTCTTCGATGCATGTACTTTGGTAATGGATCAAACAAAACCGACTTTCTGGAGGGTGACTCGCCATATAATTCAACATAACATGTTTATTTTTCTGCAAATTTCACGATTCAACTCATGCAATTGTGAAGAAAATCAAACGTTTGCATTTTATTCAAACTCTATGAAATCATATTTCATGTTTTAATTTAAATATCAACATATACAACTGGTAATTTCTGACAAAATATAGTAATAATTATAGATGGATGTTTCGCAATTTCTCAAACAATTTGATTACACAATTAAAGGTAATTATTTTCTATAAAACAAAATAACAAGTATCTATGGCAACGTGAAGCTACCATCTTGAAATATGCATCAATGCGAGGCTAGGTGTGCAAATGGCTGCTGACAAGAAGGAATTCTCGTTTCTTTATTAGTTGCCTTTCGGCCAAATATTGATCAATAGGTAATGTTGTAAATCTTGGGAACTTTTTAAATTTGAATTCAGCGTATTCGAAAATGGCCTTTCATGGATTGTTATTGTAGGACAGAGATATGATTCACCAGACTTAGCATACAGCGGTATAAAGGTAGGACAACACACGGTCTATATGTTAAGTTTTAATTGGGGAGGTGGAGTGTTGGTAACTTTCTGGCTACCGCAGCAACTATTAAAAGTGCGCGTAAAGGCAAATAAAACTTCAAACAGAAACCACGAGCCGAAATATGTCCGTTCTTGATGAAAGCCTCACCTCCTATGGTTCTATATCCTTAGATAAATTTAGACTATACATGTTGTATATGAAGTCTACATGTAATATAGAAACCCTATACCAATTCTCAATTTCTATATTTAACAGGCGCCATTTTTTAAACTAAAATCGTGCTTCAATATGTTGATGTTGGCGAAAATAAAAATTCATTGGTCACCCCAAAGTTGAGATGGCGTGAGTCGGTGAGCTGTTGGCCAAAAATAAAAAGTCTTTTGGCCAAGTCTCGCTTTATTTCTCCAACACACATTTATTTTGGCCACTGAGCTGGCGTGTGTTGGGCTATGAATAAAAGTAATTTGGCCGTAGCTTAACCCTAGCTCTAAACCTAACCATAACTCTAAATCTAACTCTGACCCTAACTATAACCCTAACCTTAACAATAACAATCAAACATTGTATTTCAGACTCAACAAAAAAACCAAGATAAAAAATATCATAGGTAAAGCTTGATTTGCAAAATGAACAATTTGCAAATTTAATATGACTAAAAGTGCAACTTATGCCTTACTGAAAAATACTATATAATAACATCTCATTTACCTAATTTACTTAACAAAATATCGGAACTGATATCAAAATGCCGACAAGAACATATGTTTTACTTAAGGAATTTTAAATCATACTAATTAAATATGACAATAGACCTAACAATTGCAAATGACTGCCAACGTGAAGATTTTAAAATAGATGCATCAATTTAGTCATCAGAGTATTTGATTTACTTTACTGGCGCGTTCAATATTAGGGGGTACAAACGGTACTTCGACATTGACCTCATTCCTGATCTAAATAATTTTTTAAATAAAATGAAAATGAATGTTATTGGTACAGTAGAAACGTTCGTCAAACAAATAAGCTTCAAATGCTGTTTCAAAGTTGAACAACTTTTTATATTTTATTTTCTTTATTTAAAGTCTCGAACGAAGTTTGCGATAAATGTGCAAAGGCACCATATGCAAAGGAATTTTCAAACTCAATCAAAACATAATTTACACGTTTGTGTTTCTAGATGACGTAATACATCTTAACATTAAGTCCTACGACTAGTTCAAGAGTGATTTCATATTGATTTTTGGCGATATTTCCTAAGCTAGTTACTGAATGATTCTAGTTTCATTTTTGGTCCTGTTATACGGGTCCTACGAGAACAGTGACCATGTCCATGACTATGACCATGACTGACTACGATACAACAACAAATTTAGCGTGGCATATGCGCAACTGGAAACTTCAGTATTTCAAAACCCTCAAAACTGCATGATATTGCAAATTTATTTATCGAAATTGGCCGAATTTTTTTTCAAATATTATTGGGAGACACATCCACACTGATTTTTGGATTCGCTATCGTGCTCTAAATGACTCCTACTTGGAAAATGGTTCATTATAGATGTTGTCATTACCGGATTCATTACATCTCATAAATCATGCAGAATCTCCATATCATGGGTCCTCAATTGTCAGAGGATAAGAAATGAGAATATGTAAACGATCTCATGAATATTTGATCAAACGCCGTGCAATCTCTATGTTCTTAAAATATTTGTATAAGTTGAAATGATTTGCTGCATATTATTCTTCAATTTGTAAAAGTGGTTTTACATGTTTTGCGCATCATTGTGCTTTACAGAAATAGTGTCACACAGCCCAAATAGCTAGGGCGGTAGTATATGATGCACTTGGTAGCATATGGTAGTATATGGTAGCACTTGATGGTCATGCTCTGGAACATTGCGGTTCTCTACAAAAGAATCATTTCATTAAATTTGTAGGTGTACTGATCGATGATGTTCTCAGTTGGAAAGCCCATGCCAATTTTGTTGCTTCCAAATTACGTAAAACAATCTTCACCCTAATTCGTCTAAAAAATTTCTTAACTTTGAAGCATAAATTAATAATTTACAATTCTTTATGCAAACCTCACTTTGAGTATTGTATTGAGATCTGGCGTCATGCAAATGTTTCACGGCTAGAGTTGTTGCAGAAAAAGTGTGTGAGGATTATAATGAACGCAAAGTACCTATCCCATGCCGAACCACTGATGAAATATTTAGGTATCTTGAAATTCGAAGATTTATACAATTTAAAGGTGGTTTCTTTAATGCATAGACTTTTAATTGCCAATGATTCTGTCCCATCGTTTTTACTATCAATGTTTAATTTTTTTGAATCCAGATTCAGAAAGTTGAATGTCTTTGAAGTTCCTTTTGTAACTAAAAAAATGCTACAATCATTACCAAATTATAGATTTCCAACACTTTGTAATGGTTTCACTTATACCTTTCCTGAAAATTTATATTCATCGTCTAATACTTTTATCAACTATATTCGAAAGAACATTTTAAAATCCTACTATTCCGTTTGCACTTACAAAAACTGTTTCATATGTTGTTAAATTGTATTATTTTTTTTTGTATAGTATGTTAACTTCTTAATTACAACTAATTTTTGAATTTTCTTTACTGTAGTTTAAATTCACCATTTTTATTTTAATCTTCTACCCATGTCATTCATAAACTCTATAGCGTCTCTCAATAGACAAGCAAATTTTGCTTACGAGATGACGTCAACCACTGTATATGATATTTCATAAATCAATGTCTTTAGTCTGTAAATATTTTTTTTATCATGTGGTTGAAATAAAATTCTATTCTATTCTATTCTATTCTATATAGCTGACGAGGTTACTATCTGGTACAAGTTACGACTGGTCCAAATTCACTCAAAACATTGCGTGCGCAGCATTCCAGTCTTACTCGCACCGGTTCGTTCCATAACTCGCACTGGTAGGCCTAGCAACGAACGTCAAGGTTTGATTAGCCCCTTTCGTCTTATCAACTAATCAATACTTCCAAAATGGCGATCCGCAACGTTGTTGCTATTTTATATTTGACATTTGACTTCAGCATTCGATTCATATTTCACTTCGATCGTATCTATACTGATGTCTAATTGATTTTCTCTTCGTCGCTCGTGTTCGTTTTTTCTATCTGACTGCTATTCTCGTATTATCTATTGGTTTGGCCTACCTTTCTAATTGAGCTGATTTTGGTTTTGGAAACACAAACACTTCTTGGGTAAAATAATTGACGACTATGCCAGCAAAACGATGTATTTTCGTTATCTTCTCTTTTCAATAAAATCTTTATAAGGCTCAACAACTATTCATTTCATTGTTCAATTATTTGCTTGAATATTTATTTGCTTGAATGGACGGAGTGCCTCGAGCAACAAATTGCTTTGCTAACAAGGTATATATTCCAAGGCTTTCCATTTTCTTGCGAAACAGGAAATTGATTTAGATTAGTTAGATTGCATTTATTGCCCGTAAGCAAACATCGAATAACAGATCTGATCGATGATATCGTTTTTTATCACGTTTGAGAAGAATGATATAAAGTAACTGATGTGCCGAAGCTCTTGTGTACGTCAAAAACATGGACGAAATTATGCTTATGGCTTCTTACTAACTAATCCCGCTGGCTATGAAATAAAAATAACATGTCAAAATTCAAAATTCAGCCCAATTATGCAGAAAGCTTTCGAAATTGTCAGATCACATCAAGCGTATTTGTATGGTTTAAAAATTCATGTCGGGTCACGGTCTTTTCAAAGCACTCTACCAGTGATACCAATCTTTTCTGGAGATATTTTGGCTCGAGGGACTCAATTACATACATGTCTAGAAAACCACAATTAGATATTGCTTGTGGGACAATTTTTATCAATAGTGTTATGATTGTAAGGTCAACAATACATTCGCAAATATTTTTTCTAAATGTCATTGAAATTGAAAGTGTTTAATATTGTTCAGGAGATGACAAAAAATGCTTGTGCTTCATAAAATGAATAGACAGACCACATACCTGTCAACCGACTATAAAAGGATATTCTTGAAATAAGCTTAAATATTGTTCACGTAAATGTTCTACTTTGTCCTTTGAAATTTGACGACTCTAATGTGTGTAAAATAGAAATACGAACAAACAATGGATCGATTAAAGCGATAAATTATAGAATTTTTATATAATTATCACCAACTTTGTCCAAGATGGCTGTTTCTACCAAAGGAAAATATTTTGCAGCATCAAATAGCATAGCACGTTACAGCGGGAAACACTTAAAATCATCGAATGTAAATAGTATAGTTAATTGTGCTCGGCTGTGTGAAGAAGAACCCTGCTGTAAAATATTTTCGATAAATCTAACAGCATTCACATATTTTGTGTGCATGCTATTTGATTTCCAAGTTATACAAATGAAATATATCGAGGCTAATGCTAACGCAGATAATGGCTATCCAAAACTCTTCTTGAAGAGTGATTTCATGGTAAGTCTACTATACTGTATCGTAAACTTATAGAGTATTTGACTGCCAATTATGCTTCAAAAAGCACGTAATATGTCTCTGATATTGCATTTGCATAATAAAATCTATATAATTTTGCCAATAATGCCTCTTTACGTACTGAACAATTTTATCTTATTTGATCCACGACTCATATGTTTACTTTAAATGGTTATATATTTATCTTTCAATCTTATCATAAATAGTCTATAATTAGTTTTGATGAGTGGCTTCCTTTTAAAGCATTTCATAACAAATTTCAAAGACAACAGTAATTGTGAATGTGTTTTATTAGTAACGTTTCGGCTATCGTCTGTGACCATTCTCAAGAGTGAAAGAAATTTTATTCTATTAAGTTAACTTTTATACTATACATAATTAATTTATTTCTGATTTATGACTAAGGGTTACCACACACTTGCCATATTTGTATTCATATTTACTAAACGAGAAAAAGTTGGGAGACACGAGTGAAGCGCTAAAAAGCCACAAGCTCCTAGCGAGTGATTTTTAGCTTCCAGAGTGGCTCCCAACTTTATCGAGTTTAGTAAATATGAATAAAAACATTTTCAAGCGTGTGGTAACCCTTCTCTAAAATAAAACAAACGTCAGAAACTCATTCGACGGCGATTTTCAACTCAAAATTTCAAATTCAATTTCAATTAAAAAAAACCAAGGATATCCAACAACAAGATAGTATTGTTGATTAAAGAAAGACATACACAAGAACAATTGTATTACAAATTGTACACTAGCTATGTAGAAAATTTTTATACTAATTATTTAAGTTTCAGGTTTACCTTGAAACAGCGTAGCCTATATCGTCTTTCAAGCTGTGTTTTTATTTTGCATGCTGCAAGACCATTAACTCATTTACCACGTTTTTCAATAAATAGAAACATCTTGGGCTAAATATCGTTTCTAAATCATTGCCATAATTGAGATATTTATTGGATTTATTTGTCGGAAATATATATTTTCTGTATTCTATCACAGATCAAACATTTTAAAGCTAGCGGTTTTTGCCGGTTTTCGGAGCCATGTTTTAAGATTTCACCCTTACGCCCGTAATCGCCGAGCTTTACTTGCCAATAGAAAGAATGCAAATTTATTTTCGCGAAGAAACGTGCGCCATCCATTTTTGCAAACATAATTTCAGAATTCGATACATTACAGAGTAATCATCGAACAAGATTTTGCTATTCACAAGGACACTAAAGTCTGCACACATTCGCAATCCATTTGATTATTGTTTATCCAGACAGTTTGAGATTCATTTTCTGCCTTTCCCAATTCAATAGGCTCAATAACCTACATATTCCCTAGCCGAGTTAGATCTATGTTAACAGTTGTTTGGAATGGGAGTGGTACAGGCCCAGCAACAGCACGGCAAAACATTGGCAAAGCACCCTGTTTTGATTTCATGGAAGCTAAAATACCAGTTATAAACGGGATCGGTTTCTGCAAAATGAACCATCTGGTCACTAACATGATTACGAAACCAACAGGCCAAACTTTCTATTAGAATGTACCTTATAAATATTGTATTTACGCTATGTTGAACTACATTTAATTTACAGCTATATATTACTGATAACTCGCATTTTCTTATGGACGGATAGCCCGTAGGGCCTTTCGACTACAACCCACGATTACCCCAAGCTGTGCAACACATTTGAGGGAAAAACCATCTTCGTAGCCTTTATTGTACCAGAACCGGCGGACTTTTCACCAATACTTTTTTGCCATCCTCCTGTTCCGCCTTCGGACAAGGTGCCTAATGTTTTCTACTACATTTGTCCGCCTTGGTGATTTCGTTGATACAAACTGAAGAAGCTAATCATTTTTATTCGCTGCTTAAACAAAACTGCTGTTCTATTAAATCAAAAATGCTTTAAACAACAAATATGCTACTGGTCTGCTACCTTATCAAAGGAGATATTGTGAATGATTAATTCAATGATGTAAATTACAATACTTTACCATTTATTTTATTATTGTGTCTGTAATTATTTCGCTGCATGTCTGTACATAAAATTGCTGAGTTCACTAAAACGATCATTTTGGACCACCTTCACTTTCAAGGTAAGAATCATTTCGTTTTTTCAATGATTCTAATCGTTTTGCTTTTGAATATGTTCATATTGCCTTCGTTATTGTTTTGAACTGAAAGTCTTTGGCCGATTTCTTTCTGCTTATGGACGTGTCATTTTAGCCAAACTTTTGTGAATTTTTGCATTAAAATATTGGCCACACGTGCACGTGTTTTGTTTAGGCTAGTCAGGCTTCAACTGCCACCTTTTAATGTTATTTAGAATCTACTGCCTCTACGCTTTCTACAGACTGTGTATGCCATAGCCTTGTGTGTTTCGCTCCAATGATTTAGTTGTGATTTTCATCGCCAATATTTTACTTCAATCTTAGACCTAAATGTATGAATGTAATTCACGACCTCTGGATATGAGATTTCAATAACTATTGACTCGTTCTTTAGAAAATTCTTCCAAGGGGTTAATAATTTATTATGCCAATTAATACAAATACTACACCTGTTTCTAACTTGCATTTGTTCATTTAATTCTACATGATTCTCATTTACTTCCAATTGTTTGGCTGTCTTCAAATCAAATTTATTTTCATTTGTTTGCATGCAATATACATTCAAGGTTTTGCTTTAGCAACTTGCCGGTGGTCAAGGGATGATTTATTTGCCGTGATATACACAAAAGTATTGTACTGCTGGCTGCTGAACTATCAAATCACACCCTCTGCGAATTATCTATTTCACCAATGTTACCCTTCCTACACAAGGCTTTACTGTTTATTATTGTGGCTGGTTGCCTTCGACTTTAAATTGTATTGAAATTGATATTTGAATACTATTTATCGTAATATGCGAACTAAAGTATGTCTGATTTAATTATATGTGACTTATTTTACAGTTTCGTTATCTTACGAGTTCAATTGCTTGACAATGAAGTTGTATACAGTTGTATGAAGTTGTTGCTATATTGATTTATTGTTACCATTGGTATATGGTTTGATAGCTAAAAGTGACTTTAGAGTACTTCTATTTATTATAACATTGACATTGCATGGCAATGACGTTCCCCATTCACGTGCGCGCGAGGTATTATGTATTATGTATCACTTTTACATGATGCAATGAATACAGCTACTTTTAATTATCCATGTGCAACAACATGAATTGCTCACTCCTAATTCCTAATTTTGCAACCTTTGAACGTCATTTTACATGTTCTACCACTTTAATGAATTGGGCTTTCCAGTAACTTCGTTGCGACTATGCTACTGACTGTTAGTCTCCTGCCGCTGTACAACTTTTTACAATTTGCAATTCCAATCACAGGCTACCTGTCTGATCATTCACTTCTGTTTGAATTTTTCACGGCTTAATTGTAACTTGTGTGTGTTACTCTTTATGAATGATTTTGACATCGTTGAAATAATTTAAAAAAACAATTCTTCCAACTCTTCTGATGGATCCAATGTTTCTTTGAACCTTGAAAAGTTGCATATTTCACTTTGATAATTGACTCTAGTTTAGACATCCTACACTGACTAATCTGACTATGGTCGTATTGCTAATAATGTAATGCGTTCAGAAATCACAAAAATTTCTTTGGGCTCTATGTATTTACAAGCAATATCATAAATTTATCAGAATCTTCTTGGTGATAATTATGGTACAAAGTAACAACACAACTAAGGTTACACAACTTTTCGACAGATCGACTTCATCCATTCTCAAGTGAATGTTTTTGTATTATCAATTAAGGTATATATATACATAAAAATTGTTTGCCCCTTGAGGGTAAAGCTACATCATGAAGAATATTTACAGTATGATATCGATATCAGTGACAACAGTAGCTTGGTAACTATCCTATAGATATATTTCTAATTCCTATAGGAAATGCTGTATCATGAAATGCATGCAGTTATTTGAAAACCTTGGCACGGCTGGAATCACCTTGAACGTTTAATGTTGGTTTCAGTTCTTGAATTGCCAGCATTTCATTCACGAAACAATTGAATTTACCTTTGCACTTTCTTATGATTTTAATGTTTTTCAAATTCATCAGTACATATGCCATGCTCTTGACGGCCGTTTGTACCAAGGTTGCCTTTGTTGTGTTCATCTATGCGTTCATATAGGGGCCATCATGTATAGCCGACATAGTCTGCTTCACACAGACCACATTTAAAATGATATATGACGCATTGCTGGGTCTACAAATCTGGCTTCTTCTCATGGGTACGCAAATCGTCGTTGAACTTCATACTTTTAAAAATAGCGTTAAAATTTACACCTTTCTTATAATTTAAACTGTAAAGTTCTTTCCTTGTTTCATCACATGATTGTTGATCTTTAAACGGTAAAACTATAAAAACATGTTTTATATTATCGCCTTGTAATACTGAAGAATTAAAGATGTTAAAAAGTACTCTACATTCAATATTAAAATCAGCTTTAGAGGAACAAAGACGATGCGGTCTGTGAAGCATTGTCTTTAAAATACCAGTTTTATACCTTTGGTCTGCATGACCCTGATAATGTAAAAGAAGTCCTTTGCTCGTTATAGTGTGTTGCATTCAGAACAGATAATAAATTTTCTGCTTCTTTTATAGTTTTTACTATTGCCTATGTGCCATCCATATAGCACCAGTACAAATTCGGTAGTTTATTAGATGCTGATAAAAAAATGTCTATATTGCACATAAAAACATTAGCTAATAAAGGTCCCAATGGTGATCCCGTTGCCACTCCATCTGATTGTTCATACAGCTCACCATTGAATTGAAACAATTGATCTTTGGTACTGATCAACAATAGCTCACGCAGGTCGTCAAATTGGCGTTAAATTCAAGGGATACTATTCATTGAACCAATTGTTAGAAAATGCATCCGTTACTAAAATTTGAATTGTTTCCAGTATGGGGACGTTGGTAAACAGAGCACTCACTTCGAAAGAGACCATAACACTACCTTTTTGAAATTTTACCTTAACTATCTCTTCGCTAAAATTTAATACATCTGATATTCCTTTTTTTCCTTTTGACCCTCCAAACATTTTTATGAAGATATCCCTTTGCTTTAAATACTGGTCTTGGTAAGATCATCATCTTCAAGTTCATCGTGACGGCATTTAGCATTACACGAAACAAACCAAGCATTGGCTTCTTGATATCATGTAAGACTAAAATACTTTTTCGGTCCATCGCAATGTCAGTGAAGATTCTTCTACTTTATAACTCGCAGCGCCAATTTGTCGTTTGACAATGATTAAGAAAATTCATGAATCAATGAGTACAACAGGAGATCCAACATAATTTGATTTTTTAGTAATTAACAGCTACTTTTATAATATACATGAAAATGAGGTTAAGATAAAGAGGCTACATACAAGAATATCATTAATGTAATACAACAAATAGTAGGTAGTAGGATTAAGCTGTAGAAAGAAATGCGTTCCACCTGAATGGCTGGCAACCAATCGTCATTCTTTGTAGAAATTTGAAATAATCGAACATTTTTATATATCAAGTGTTGAAGCAAAGGGAATCGTCTACTAGGTAAATAATATGTAGATCGTCAACTTCTGGACATATGACTTTCCACATTATCGGAAAAAATCATAAAGAATAAATCGAGACAATCCCAGTTATGTAATTATGTTTAGAAGCAGATGCTCTACAATTTATCTTTCTTTATAATTCGAACTATTTCTACTAGTAATAGTTCTCCTGTTAATTTGAATTGAATCCAAAGCTTCTTTCCAAATTCTATATTATCGATTCTGATTGAATTTGTATCTGAAAAAACAAAACAAGATGCATCTTTTGTTTCGCTTTCAAATTGCAACGATATGATTCATGTCCTGTAAAATACTGCACTTTATATCCTTAAGGGGGTTCGTGACAGTAGCCCCATTTTGAATTTATAATTAGTCATTTTTGTAAAAAAAATACAATTTAAAGATGGCAGCTTGTCTCGTAAGAAGAAGCGGGAAATGTGAAAACGCAGCATTAACTCAAATGTTTTTAAAATTGGCTTTTGGATATTCAATCAAATGAGATATGTCATAATATTTATTTTCTATAAGTGCCTCAGTAGTGCTTGAAACGTTATTTTTGCTAATAATGGCTAAAATAGTGGCAGCATACATTTGTTTCTGCTTCTGAAGTGGGAGTTTTTTTGTTGTGAAATTACAATGTTTAAATTATGTAGTGACTTCCGAAAGGTAAGTTTGAAAGCATTCAAACTCATTTCAACATTGCTTTTGATATATAATTTCTTCATTAACTCATCAAATGGCCTTGGTTATTGTCTGTATTTGGGATCTAGCCATGCAAAGATTAACCTAGCTATTTATGATCTAAAAATCCAACATATCATTTCACTATTTAGAAGTCTCAAAATCTTTCCCACTGTTTAAAAACAATTGTTTTCAGATTTTGTCCATTAAACTGGTGGGCTCCTATAAGATTCCTGAGGGAGCTGATTGAAATTAACTCAGTTCTATTTTAATTTATTTTATGGGTTTTAATGAGTAAAATGGGGTATAATTATCCTCATTCCTCTGATGAGAAAATTAATTTGAGGAATTCATGTTATATTTGTCAAATAGAATTTCTACATATGTACGCCATTATGCTACATAAATTTTTTGCTTGAAATATCCTGGAGCTCATTTTCCCCTTGTAGAGAACTGAATTTCCGTCATTAAATTGAATATTTCCACTTTGATCCACTTTTACCGGCAAACAAATACGGTGACCTCTTATTTTTATTTGTGATATAGATAGTACACACCATAGACATAATAGGGCTCTTTCACGCCTACGTCACACATTTTTCGCGAAAAGCATTGTGGGATACCTCAACGTACATTGCATTTTATTGCGTTGTCGAATTTGTTGAGCCGCGGCTGAATTTTATCTCACAACATCATTTATTTTAGCTGTTTTACTTGCTGCTATCAGATTCACTATGGATCTTGACCATCCTATGATTGTTCTAGATGGAGTAGAGGTGCCTGGTGCTGTTTTACCTCATATTCCTTCAAATTGTTGATTTGTTCAAGTAAAACGTTGGCTTGAAAAATGTCATGGTGAAAACAACTGGATTGAAATCTTTTCTGTTGTGTCGAAGGGTCGAAGGCATATTTATCTGTTGCAAAAGCAGTTGAACCAAAGATTGATAGTGGATATTTAGTATGGATTTAAATATATTTCCCTTTCAACTTCAGCATTATCTTGTGATAGTTTTAGTGTTGGTCTGTTGCAAATACCAACAACAGACTGGCGTGAATTTCTGTCAAGAGACTTGGCTTCTTGCTATTCTTGCTTTAATTATGGTCATATTTATCATTACATTGTGGAGTCATCGTCAGAAAATGTGTTTTATCAATATAACAACAGTGAAGAAGAAGAAGATGTGTGTGAGGATCCATATACTACATGTTACCAGCCAAACCCTTGAAGAAAGGTAGGCCTACAGCATACATTTTGTAGCACGTCGTTTTGTTGAAACATTTATGATATTGTTATATCGAACTAGCAAATTACTTTTGAGGGCTTATGTTCAACATAAATTCCATGGAAAAAGAATTTTCGTCAAAAGTGAATATTGTTTTAAGTAAGGCAAGTGGATCGGTGTTCATCCTCTTGTATTGCAAATACGCAGAGGTTGTTTAGGCTAAATCAGAACTACGTAGTAACGTAGGCTACCTATCCTATTTATCATCAGTGTTTATCCACTCTTGTCATCCCAATTAGGACATTCCGGGGCTATTTTCTTGTGTATTATTCTCAGTTAGTGTTATTTAGTGTTTCAAATTATCAATTTTCAGGAGAGATCAACTATGTAGCCTCAAGATGTCACTATGGTGTATTTCAGATTATTATGTGGTTACGATGATTGCTATTTACTTGGGTCTGTTTATAATTGATTTACAATATATAACTATTTATTAAGAGATTATCGACTGTATTTACTGGTTATATATTTCATCATTATTAATTGAATGTATTATGTTTAAAAGTTGTCATTTGATAGCGACGAGAATATCGACTATAAGCCGACCGAATGATATGTTGCTAATACTCATTTGTAGTTAAAATACTATTTATAAAATAATTGAAAGGAAATTCTACGTGTCTTCTTGGTAGTTTTGAATATGTGTGTTCATGTGTATTACTTGCTACAAGTCTTTATTTTATTTCTAGTAAAACTGGTATACATTTTTAAATTTAGTTGTTGTTATTGTTTTGTTGTTTTCTACCAATTCACACTTTTTGCCAAGATTTTGGAAGCGAATACAAAACGTTCATACGGCTTATTTCTCCGGATTTCAGGAATCTGATTTACAGGTACCCCAACAGTAATGCTTCGTGGTACCTTTCGTTTTTGGTTTATCACGTTCTGTGGATTGCATATCGAGTAAATTAGTTTTTAACTTGGGCAATAAACATCAACGAACGCGGTCAAAACGCAGCTAACTCAGAAATGATATCGAAGTGTTGTACGTTGTGCTATCCCATACGGCTTTACGCGAATCTATTTATAAGTCGGTGAAAGAGCCCTATTGACAGAAAATTTTAAGAAAAAATTATAGTTTTTTATATCAGCATCTTGATGTAAAGTACTGAAAATAGGTGAAACTGAGCACTCTCCAGGAGGTCTCATTAGAGACAACCATGATTAAATATGCTGTAAATCAATTTTAAATATGCTGTGTGTTGATACATGTCTGATAGTCTTTCTTCAAAAAATCTGTGTTGCTCATGCATCCGTCTAATTTTTTGAAGACTATCAAACAACTGTGCAGATTTTGGTCCCCAAAATCAGTGGGGGTTTGAGCGACCCCTGTGCCCCATAATATGGTGACCCCTCATTTTTATTTCATATTTTCAGACTTCTATACTTTAAAGAATGATTCCACCAAATGTCAACGATTTATTATAGAACTGAAATTTGGCATTATGTGTAGCGAACCCCCTTAATTGTTCCAGCAGATGATTTTTCATAGTCAATATAACATCGCCATTTACTAATAGCATTTTCCAATTATTGCAGAATGGAATAAACAATTGAAATAGTGACAAACTTCAAAATACTCAAAATAACATCTAAACTCCACGGTTGCCTTATGTATTGACTTTAATATTTTGTTTGTGACGATGTGAAACCCTGGTTTGCAAACACAAAAACTAGCGCGAATTATGAATTTTAATTCATACCTAGAATGCGTCCAGACTAAAACGTTTCCGAAGGAAAGTGTAAAGTCTGAGTAGCCGACCGAACAAAGCTGTTTTGCTGACACTGTACTATACTGGTGCCGCCTTAAAAAAACCTTAATTTCCGGTCTCAGTTATGTGAGTGAAAATCACGTTTACATGTTGTTAAACATTAAAAAACATCCAAACTTTGGGAATAAATCGTTGAAAACAGACAGAGTTTATGACACTCATTCGAGAGAAAAATTGAGTAGAAACTGTATTGTTTGTATAGTATATTGTTTAACCGAAGGAGGAATTGATTATTTGTGTCCAAATGTTATAAAATACTAATGTTCTAATTCCTATATTTGTAAATTTTTGTTGACTTTATAAAGTGACATTCCTTACTCGTTCATCAAAAGTTCTCCATACGTTCGAATAGGATTGATACAAATTCATTCTAAAATAAAACATTAATTGTCAATAGTTTCTTTGAAATTTTCTTCACTAAGCCAAAACTGTTACTCGATTTTAAAATAGATTTAACACAAATGCGTTGTATATTTTCATAAATTGAGATTGTCTTCAAAATCCGAAAGTTTTCCTAAATGTGGCACCACTTTGTTTATCACATGACTGATACCCACAATCTGATTGGTTGGCATCGATTTAAAACCATGTGATAAAAGCTAACCAATAGGATTGAGTCACTGCTTTTGCAAGTCTAGTGCATTGTCAGCAAAACGACTTTGTTTGGTCTGCTACGCAGACTTTACATTTTCCTTCAGGAACGTTTAGTCTGGACGCAGGCTAATGTATACCAGAAATCAAATTTCTAAAACCCTGTCATGAAAAAAGGACTGAAAGTGGACTGTAAATACACCATTCTGAGGTGTTTAAATTGCCGTCCTTGAAAACGTATGCGATACACTAGGTAACTGTGAGATTTAGATGTTGTTTATATCCTTTTGAATTTTTACATCAAAATTAATTTGGACATTTTCTCTTTACTTCACGATTTTGAATAATTTCGGTAGCAGAACGTTTTTTAATATATTCTCTAGCACCATCAAATAATTGATAAATTTTTATAGGGATTTCCATTGACTTTGCTAGAATTCGAAACTCAAAGTTCCCTTATGCTGCTACCATGTTGAATTTCCTTTCCGAGTCTCAGTCATATCATTCAATGCCGCCAAAATGCTCAATCTTGTCTAATACGTGTATGGCTAACATAAGTCAAATAAATAAATAAATATGTATTTTTAAAAATTTTAACCTGATTTCCTTTTGTTGTAGGATTATAATCTGCAGCCAGCAAACTTTCTGGAAACAGGATAGTAATCAATTTTATACTTAAATTCCTTCTTTTCAAATAACCTAATTGATCAAGTTAATCAGAAGAAATACGGTAATATGTTACGCTTATCACTAGAACTTTAAAAATCCACCTCATTTGTTAGATAAGTGAAAACTATATTATAAAATATAATGAAAAAATGTTAAAATTCAAAAATAATTTGATTCAGCAAGTATTATTTCATCGACTGAGCTTACTTATTACAGCCATATATTTACTACTATATCCATTATAGTGGGGTGGAAAAAACTTAATGGGAGTCACAGTCCGATTATCTTTCTGAAAAGTTTCACGCAAATCAAAACAACTTGGATGAAATGTACTTTCAAATCAACATTAATTAAATTCATATGATTCTAAATTTTACAATTTACGTGTACAAATATTGCAGAAAAACAATGCAATATAAAACATACATAGGTATGTAACTAACTACTTTTAGACGGAGCCTACGTGTTTACAAACATAATTTTTATCAAAATTCGATAATGAGTCAATGATCAAAGTATCCGTACTAAAAAAAGGAGTCATCCAGTGGTGTTATAATTTTATTGCGTTTCGGTGCTAAATTTCTATTTTGAATGCTAACAAATCTCTTCCCATTCTTTCAATCCCCATTATTCTTGTATCAAGTAAACATCAAAATGAAATTTTGCATCAGTCGAGTTCAGTTGTAGTTCAGTTGTAGTTTTCAACTCTTTCTTCCGTCCACAATCCGTATGACGCTAGTAGCCAGTGAATTGATTTCGTCGTAAACATTTCTTCAAGCGTCGTAACTTCCCAAACCAGTTCGATCATAATTATCTTGGCAGAGATGCTTCCATGTTCGTTTTACGAAATGTTTTTTTCAAAAATCGCGTGCGTGTGCTAGGAAGACACGGAGGCGGGCAGTGTATCATAAAAACGAGTGATTGAAATCTGGGTCCAGATTTCAAAGACAAAAATTTGCAAAGGCTGCTGGTCATTCTATGGTCTTTAAATTATTTTGAATTGAATTTTCCTCTCATTGTTTCATTACAATTTGTATGTTATTTTCTATAAATTGCCTTTTTATTCATATAATTTCAATTAATATTTTTCTACACCTATTCCAAATTCTCAGGCATTTCCAATTTTAATTATGATATTTTCAAATGAGTGTTCGATTTTATTTCCGATTAAATTTCAATGAGAAATTATTTTGTAAATCTCTAAATTTAATTTGAAAATTTCTGATATCCATTTGCAGAAGGTGTGATACTTTTCCTGTATTCAAAGATGATTTGGATAAGTAGAGAGACATTTTTCTCCTCTTAATTTATTTTTTAATTGTGTAATAATATTTGGACGGGCAATCTTTCATTTTACGGAGATAAATAGGGGCTGCCAAGTGTAATATTTTGTACTGGTGCTTCAAAATCATCAAATTTAAACAATAATTATTTTTCAGAGAAAATGCAGTAATACAGATAATTTTACCAAGCTAAAAAAAATTGTACGAGAAAACTCCCTAAATCAATACCCAATCGACAATATTTAAACAGTTCATGTTGTTATTTTTTCATGTAATAAGCAATTGAGACGGTAAAGTTCGACCTACCTAAGGTGCACCTACTACTCTTTTCTTTCTATAGTAATGGCTCCTTTTCATTAAGAGCATTAATTTGAACCTAGCCGCTGGGCCGTGATTATAAATGCCTAACAAAGCACCGTAGTTACTGAAAATGAAATCCTCTCTGGTTCATTCCAATCACCTTCAGAATGTGATACTCATATGATTTTTACCTTAGTCAAAACTTGGTTGATCTCTGTGGATGTAGACCGCATTCTATCAGATATAATCAGATCTGAAATTCGGTTATTCTGCCATATCAATTAACCCTGTCAATTATGAATTTTTTCGACTTTTCCATATTGATTTCAAAGTAATCTCAAAGGTAATTCTGCAAAAAAATATTGGGCTCCCAGATTATATTTTGATTAACTGCAAATGAACTTTTACAGGAATTTTATGTTGCATAAATATTGCATGGCAACATACGAGAGAATTAAAAACATTGTATCGGCAATATTTGACATCAATAGAACATTCCTGTTTTTACATAATTGACAATCTGCTACATTGTTTTGAAAAATATATAGGATTGCCTTGTTTCTATTCAAAATGGAACTTACTGTTCCAAAGATCCTCAAATTGGAGATAGGCGAAATATACTGTATTCATGTAACTGTTTTTCATTTATTTTTTCAATGAATGATGTATAATATGTGGCCTGGATGCAACTTTGATAAACGATCATGACAGAAATGACGAATAGTCTATAATTGTAACATATTCTTAAAGAAGAAATATGCAAATTGTTTTCGATTATGTCTGTAAAAGGGAAAACATGTTCTTCTGTAGAAACTGGAATGTATATATAGAATTATGTTGATTTTAATTAACTGTCATTGCTTACAAACCCATTTCAAATTCGCAAATATGAAGCATTGTCAACCTAAAGATTCTGAGTTAGATTTGACTGCAATGAAATAGCCGGGTCTAATATGCAAACATCATTCAATAACAGTTCATGTAAAAAAAATATGACGCATCTCTTTTTATGATTCCTCTCTAGAGATATCACTGATTGGGAAATCTTGCGATAGAAGCAGTGCTTGGAATTCAGCTTACGAATGCATTTATGCAATCGATGGAACATTAACTGTAGGAGAAGGACGATACTTTCATACTCACTATGACAGCATTCCTTGGCTGCAAATTGATCTCGGTTCAATTCATACGATTTCTAAAGTACTGCTCTACAACAGAGGAGATTATCTTAATTTGTTCACAATCCAACTTCAATGCAATCCGATGCCTAATCAGTCATGTGCACAAATGTAAGCAGCAATATTTATACAATTATTATGAGGTTACCCGCGGGACTGGGTTGCGGATATGGGGAATTATCATACACTTTTCTGTGTGATGACGCTGGTATGTGTCTCATTCAAAGGCATGATGCATAGCTGTCTATATTGTACTCGGATAGGGGGAAACCTTTTGATATTTTTCTTCAAGAACCGCAGAAGGATGCTATGGAAGAGATATAAATTGTTTTATTTCGAAAAGATAAATGGATAATAAAAACAAAACCCTTCCACTACTTCGTTGAACGGTTAGCATGCCTGCTATTAAACTACTTACGAATAAGTTGTTGAAAAATCTGTTGGTTAGCAAACAGTATTTGGAAATCTCTTTTACATATAAGACTACGAACTTTCTTCGCATAAGCTTTAGAATGTTACATCTGAAAACAGATTGTCTTTACTTATGTATGTCTCCAGATAAACAAACCACCAACGTAGATACAATCCATTTCCGAAAAAATGAAGTCTTTATCGTTACTATGATAATATTTCTATTTCTTCTTGAAACATTTTATTTAACCATTTTCTCAAATCCGTTAGCATTAGATATAGTTAGATTATTATGGAACAGAATTATATTTTTAGAACATGATAAAATGTTCAAAGTAAAGAAATTGATTTATCTTCTTATAATTTTTGTTGATATTATAGAACCTACTTGCACATTTCAAGTTATTATTATTATTCATTATTTTGCAATAGTTGTGTCAAAGATGTACCTTGGACTTCTGATAGGATTAGATCATTGGAATGCGATACATCTGTTGTTGGACGATATTTGATTGTAGTTATTCCACAGAGAAGTCCCTCCTCAACTGCACTAGTTATCATATCCGAGGTTAGGGCATTTGGATATTAATATGCACAAAAACGAAAGTGATAGAAGATGATGTATTTTCAAATTTACGCTAGAAATATGTTATCGTTTATGGTATGTTAAATTATTCAATGGAATATTCTTAATTAGAGAATTATTGCTGCTTCCTTGCACCTTGTAATCATATTGGCGAAAGAAAACAACAACAGTACTCACGGGAGCAGAGCACGTAGATAATCAAGCAGGGTATAAACAGATGTCATTGATTAATGCTGGGTATATTGCTGTATAGTATATTCAATGTCATGTAGATATTGAATGGAGTTTGATTTAGTATTACTGCTATAAAAAATGTTATGCTTTTATTATACAGATACCTGATTAATTTGTCTATAATTGATATTATTCTGACATTATGTACTTCCGCACTCATGCCTACATCTTCTCTAACATTCATTTAATCGTTTTCGTTCGGAAATCATTAACAATGATATTAATCAATTTCTAACATTTGAACTTATACTGTAAAATCGTTTGTACCTTAACAATAAAATTAAACTCTATACTATATTCGTCCTTGTCAACAGTTTTGAATACTTTCCCACTTTAACTATGCCATATGAGCCCGTAACAATAATTGTCAAATGTTCAAGCTGTAAGGAATATTCAGTTCAGAAATTATCCAAAATAAATCTTTGTAAATCAAAATTGGATATCAAATATGGAAAAGAATCCGGCAACAATAAATTTAAACCAAATTTCAAACTGGATTTACACAGTGCAGGGTTTTCTAGCATAAAGAGAAGAATGTATAAATAGCTTCAAATGGTTCTCTAGATCAATGGAACAAGTTTTTTTATATTGATCAGTGAATGGGACATATACCAATGATCAACAATGCCAGATATGCAATTTTCTTTCTGAGATAACCATAACCATAACCCCAACCGCAACCCTAACCCTAACTGTAAATCTAACCCTAACCCTAACCCTAACCCTAACTGTAAATCTAACCCTAACCCTAAACTTAACAATCAGGCATTGTATTTCACACTCAAAATGAAGATTAATTGAATTTCATAGGAAAATCTGGATTTGCAAAAAAAAAACTTGATACCTCAGCCGTTAAAATTGTTTTGGGATTTTGAAAAATCTGCCTTTTGATATTTGACCGTCCCCTTAAACAAAAAATATGGAAATCCCCCACTGTTATACTATAAGAAAATAATGAATAAGGGGTAACTGTAAAGGGGGTTAAGTGTTAAAAGAAAGAACACCATAAAGCCTGTAGCAGTTAATAAAATGATTAGACATAAGAGACATAACGAATATGCATGACTACTAACATTTTCCCGCCAGAGAATTTCCCGCATATTTTATTATCTACAACAATAACTATATCAATTCAGTTCATTATAGAAATCATTGTTTCGTTACATTGTTTTGTGCTCCAGGTTTTTATTTTCAATAATTCACTGTCGTGTCTATAAGTCGATTGATAAGTTTTTTATTAGAAGATTTTCATAATTGATAATTAATTTATATTATGTTCTTGAGACCAAGATTGCATTTCTTCGTGCATCACTATAGATCTCAGGAAAAGCTTCTAGGAAAAAGATTTGATCACAATTATCAAACACAATGTATAATCTACTACTCACAGTTTAAAAGATTAAGTCTAACTCGCACCCATATGACGGCTAGGCGGGGACGTGCCACTTTTTTTGGGTTCATATTCCAGCTGAGTATAAAATTTTAGGGTATCAGATTTCAAATTATGGAACTTTTAGGTAGCTTATTTTTGACCTTTTCCAGAATTTAAAAAAAAATTACATCAATGTTGTGTATTAACTTAAAATCAATCAACCTGCTGGAAATTTTTGGGCAGCATTTTTAAGTTTTTGGAATATTTTTGAATAGCATCAACAGAATTATTGGTACTTCGCCTATTTTCAAAGTGGTACCCCCTCCCCCGTCCCTGAAGAGCTGCAGTTACCCCCCGGGGATCAAGTATCTCCTCACCGTTGAATATAGTCATTTAGCGTAATGACCTCCAACATTTAAGCAGCTAATTTGAAAAATTCGGATAATTGCACTTTATTGGATTAAAAGTGCTTGGATTTGCCTTGGCAGATATTTAAAATAAAACGAACACGTATCTTTATATATTCTTCTTTCTAATGAATATTTAAATCTTGATATATTGTCAAATAGTGGAATGGGAGTAATTTCAATAACATTTTTCTTGCCAAATTAAAACAGCACAGATAGGACAGTTACGAAAGAAGGTAAATCTACCATCGATCTACAAGTATATTTGCTCACAATCATTGTGGTTAGTAATTGCAATGAAACAGTATGATACTATTGCAGGTTGCAAGTATAAGCCTCATCGTGTTGCATGTGTGTCATATTTATAATAATACCCCATCGGTAAGTATGACAGCAACTAAAACACTGTATGTTTTCTGGCATCAATTCCATTGGGGATTGCAATGAAGCAATGTTATACTATAGCAGGTTGCTAGTATAGCCCCACTGAGCTGCATTATGTCATATAAGTAAGTACGACAGCAGCAAAAAGATTGTATGCTTTCTTGCATCAAATTTCTGAGTATGGCAATGGCGTAATGTGATTTTTTAGTATGTTGCCATTTATAGCATTAATTGCGCAAAGTATAGCAATGAGGCGATATGATACTATAGCAGGTTGCCAGTATAGACCTCGCTGTGCTGCACATGTGTCATGTTATTTTATCCATCATTGGCATATACAACAATTGACATCAGCTAAAACATTGTTTTGCAGCGTTGATTGCACTCAGTATTTCAATGAAGCAATGTGATACTATAGCAGGTTACCAGTATAAGCTTCATCGCGATGCATATCTGTCATATTTATAACAATACCTCATTGGTAAGTTTGACGGCAACTAAAATATTGTATGCTTTCTGGCATCAATTTTTCTGAGTATGGCAAGGAAACAATGTGATACTATTACTATGTCAGCAGGTTGCCAGTATAGACCTCATTGTGCTGCACATGTGTCATGTTATTATAATGCATCAGCTGGCATGTATGACTGCAGCTAAAGCATTCAATGTTTTCTATCATCGATTCGGTCATATATTGCAATAAAGCAATATAATAAATAGCAGGTTGCTAAAATAAACCTCATCATGTTTCTCACGTTTCAAATATAATGCATCATTGGTATTTATGACCGTAGACGAGCAGCTAAAACATTGAATGTTTTCATCACAACAATTGTGTTTAGTATTGCGATATAGCAATACAATACTATAGCAGGTTGCTAGTATATAAGCCCCACAAGTGATTCAAAAGTAGCACATTCTCTTCAATACACTGGGGTACGCATAAATAATCAACTTGCTCAATTGCTGCCTATTTATTCCCTTAATTAGATTGATTAATCATCTACTTTGCCAAAATACAAAATAAGTATGACACGCAAGGGTAATAGACTGGAGCTGGAGCTTCTACGATTGTGGCTTACAGGCTGTCAAACAGCCTTGGAAATAATAATAAAACTTCTGAGTCAGCAGTTCGTTCAATGAATATAAATTCAAGTTACATTTAAAATACATTACATATTTGTATAAAATGTCAGCAGATTAACAAAACAGCCGGGTTGACATTTTTGTTTTATCAATACATAGACAATAATGATTGCTTTAAGCATTATGCTAACAATTTACACGTTCATGCATATAATGTATATTTCACAGCATGAATTCAGTCTGACTAAATGTGAATGAACACAGCTGGGTCAGTGTCGTCGTTCAATTCAACAAAATTCATCAGAAAACAATTGCTACATTAGTAATGTAGTAGTACTGTAGACATACCCTACAGCTATAATTATGTAGGTAAATAAAACAGAAACAACAGTTTTTCCGACCTACTAACTGCACCGTGACAGGAAATTGTAGAAATGAATTTGCGTTTCCGTGTTCTAACAGCGACAGTCGTCAAACACCCACAACACAAGGCTGATAATATTCAATTTGGCAGCAGTTTTATTAACATGGTGACTTTAATGACTGCACATGATTGTAATAGTCAAAATAACTTCTTCCAGTTGGTCTGAATATGTGATAATTCACGCACTCGGAATTATAAACAGCGAGCTGACCATCGTAGCATACAAAATGGCGTGGCCATCACTTCGCCAAGAAGGCAAAGCTTTTCGTTAAGCAACAAGCCCATTGAATGTACAAATACATATCATAATGCCATATAATATAGTCAATGACTTTTCCCCATAATATATAGGTGGATTTGAAGACAGATATACCAATAATACATCGAATTTCCGTCTTTTACTGTAGTGCAAATTCTGCACGTGACTGGTAGTGACAAAACACACTTTACAGTGATTAGACATGCACGCATGCGCATATCTCATTTCTGACTCCTTAGCGAAGGAGACCATGACCGAAGGAGAATCAAAAATTAGTAAACACTAAGTGAATATCATCAGACACATAAACAAATTCATTAAAAATTAAAAAGATTCACAACAAATATTTTTGATTTTGGCAATTGATTTTGTTAAATTAAATCTCAAAAGAAGTTATAATTATATAGTTATATATAGTTATAGCAAAGAGCTTCAGTAGTAACTGTTGAATAGGTATTATTTAGATAAGATATTTATTAATATGTAATTATATATAATATAAATTCTGCTGATATCCATGCGTATACTACGTACATATAATTAATTATATTACATAGGTATTTAACAGGTACATTATTTATTTAATAGGTATCAATTTAATATTGCTGACTTAATTGTCGAACATTATTGTTTTTGAAAAATATGCCATTTAGAGAAAGACGGGTAATGTTTTCTATGGCTTTCCACCACTTGAAACAAATTTGCCTTTGTATTTTATCGGCCGTAGAACTTTGGGAAAGACTCGAAACCAATGCAACCCCTCTTTCCGCACAATCATTAACGACTCTCAGCGATTTTACTTTGGTTTTTGCAGAAATGTAAGATGCGTCTTTTTCCCATAATTCCACAGCTAGGCTCAAGAAAGATGTCTCTATATCTAACAAGTTAAACAATAACATTGACTTCATAGAAGCCAACTCACTGATGCATACGATACTTTCTACAGGAATCGGTTTTTTGTTTGCCGCCGTTGTATTTATTTTTGATAAGATGTTATCGGCTATGCACTTTTTAGTAACATTGTCAAAATTTTTAGCAAACAAGCTCAATCCAATTATCTCGTCTCGCATGTACCAATTATGCTTCTGCAATACAGGAATTATTACTAAAGCAAGGGCTTTATCCCTTTGTTTATAATTAACAATATTTTTATCAGATCTAAATCATTTTGCGGTGCTTTTGTTACTATTGCGGCCTCAGCCCAGTTTGATACATACACGGTAGTAATAAACGTGTTAAACCGAAATAGACAATCTTCTTCGCGCTTTGTTAGCTTGAACTGTGACCGTAAAAGATAAATCTATAAACAATTAATAGTTTTTGACATCCATCGAAATTGATGAGATGCCCCAGGAACTCGCAACGGATCAGTGACCTTTTCTCCGTAGAATCGTAATGTTAATAAAAGTAACTCTTTGTAATCTGCTCCTGGCATATACTTTTTTTTATCTTTTTTTAAAATTTTGTTGATTAAAGTGATTGACCTTTTATTTTTTTTTTAAATAAGGAGTATCAAATGATGTTAATGGGCATGGCGGCTGTGCATCAGTTTGGTCAATTTCACACCACGCTGCCTCAAATCTATTAAACAGTAAAATTTCTGGTCCTGACGATGGACCAAAGCACGTCTTGTGAGCATGATATGCAACAAGCTCATACGTGTGGTGCCTACAGGCTAGCCACAACAAATCTTTTCCAAGTTTTTGTTGAATGTAAATGCAAGCCCCTTTAAGCCTGCAAGTATTTGACGCAGTTGTGTCGAAACACATGCCAATAATGTTTTCACTTATCTCCCAATCTAATAAAGAGGCGTGTACTGCATTAGCAAGAACCAATCCTGTTGCATTCTCTAGAGAAGGGGCCGCTAGAAGTTTTTCGACATTCTCTCCAGTGACTAATATCGGTAGACGCCCCTCTAATTTCCTTGAATTCATTTTCTTCACTTTCTTGCCATCCCAGTGGAGAACAAGGAAGCTTTCTTTGTTTTTATTTAAAAATTTGTCTTTAATATCAGCTGTTTCTTCAATCCTGTTTAAAATTCCTGCTATGCGTATATTGCTTCCGGACAAGTTCATTTGTGGTGCATTATCCCCTGCCAGTTCATTAGCTACAGAAGCAACAATAAAGGTTGCCTTTCTGTCTGAGACGTTAGTTCGGTCAAGTACAAATGACAATTTTGGTGAAATAACTTTGAGTTTGTTCTTTCATTTTGTTCCAATTTCAGTTTTTAATATCCTGATATTCTTCTATTTCTTCTTCTTCTGCATGTCCAGAGTGATTATCTAAAATTATTAAACTATTATCCTCGTTAGTTTGCTGTTCAATTTCAAATTCAATGAGCGTATGAGGTATATCGTTATTTACGTTTCTGATTCTCCTTCGTTCTTCTAATTCAGACAATTGAGTGTCTTCCTTTCCTATGTAACCAATGCGAATTGTCCTCTGGTCAACGAGAAACTCTAAGTCATATTTATTTGTTAGCAAATTTTCCGCCTTCTCATGGGCAACATCAAACAGACTATCTAACTGTACGGTAAATAATTGTTCATTCTCCAATTGTTTTGAAGATTTACGGCTGCGATGCCGCCGAATTTTACAATAGCTTGTTACCATTCTTTTTAACTTTTCCAATAGCGTTCAGAAAAAGGGCCATTGGAATTCTAGCTTTATTCCATATTTCAGAAATTTGATGTACAACTGCATTCCTTGCCTCTGCTGTGATTAATTTTTAAAACGGATAAAGTGGTAGTATAACTGTAATACATTCCGTTTAGTAGGAAGCTTTCTGGGATCCTCAATGTCACATCTGCATTTGCCAATCAGCCATATATCGAGATCTGCTCTAGTAATCATAGACGTTGCCATAATATTTATATAAAATAAACATAAAAGTTGAAAAACTACTCGTAACCAACAAAATTTGGTGATCAAAATTAAATACAGCTGCTGCTTCGTATCATTTACTCAACTGTGGCTGGAATTATGACCTTTGCTACAAATATTGAAAAATCTATTAGCTTGTGGTTCTGTCACCAGAGTAGTACACATCAACAACTTCACCTCATTTAAAGATTTTTTATATTGGTTGATTTACTATCTTTCTTACTTTTACAAGTTGGACATTGTAGCGAATATATATGCATCTATTACATAGATTGAAAATATATACAGAAAGCTCTATATTTTCAGATGACTATGAGTATTTAGAACATGATTTACTTAGTATAATGATACAAGGAAATAATAAAGTAGAGCTCATTCTATAACGCGTTGGAACTATACGTCTGTAGCGAGGCTATCCTCGTTTTGGTTTGAAGCCAACGCCCTTTATTAATATTTCTTCCTGTTTGCTGTATTTCAAGTTAGTTAGTTTTTTTGCTATGACTCAGAACAGTTGTTGTTACCATGTGACTTGTTGTCTTGGTTTATTTTACTGTTGTTTTTTGTGTGGCACACACCACAAAGTTAACTTTAGCGGTTGTCTGTTCGACACTGTGGATGTTTATTTGGTTTAGTTGAAACCTGTTGAATTTAATATTTAATCATGGGTGAAGAAGAAACTACTCAGGAGAGGCTGTTATTCTTGCCAATTACGGCACCTAGATTAAATAGAGCTGATCGAGAAGATGTTGCTCTTTTTATGAGAAAATATCATCAGTATGAAAGTCTTGTTAGAGAAAGAACGGATAGCGAAGCGGAGAGAGTTATTCCGTTGACGATAAAAGCATGCATCGAGCCTCTGCTTTTGAAAGCTATAGCGAAATACGAGTCGAACGTTGCACTTGAAGATTTAAGTGAAAATGCTATTAAAGATTTTTTGACAAGCAAATTGAATGTAGCTGATAATGGCAGTTTACCCGATGTTGAAGCTATATTAAAAAGGGAGTTGAAAATGGACCTTAGTATCAGGGACAGTGACGCGCGTGTGCTGAAATTATTTCGTGATGCCGATAATATTTTGGAGTTACACGGAATTGAATCTTTATTTGAAAAGGCATCGAATAAGAAACTTATGGTAGAATGTATTGTCTATGCTGTTCAACCAGCGCCATTGAGAAACACTCTGAAGTCAGAATTAAAATTACGTCATTCAGAAGCGAAAAAGGACACTGGTAAGTTGTTTGCTTTATTGAAGGATTTAGCAGCAAAGTTTGACTTATTTAATTTTGACAAAACGCCATCCAGCAAAAAGGGAAATGACTCACCCACTACAGTTAAGGGAGTGGTTGTGAAAACGTCAACCAAAACCTGTTGGCATTGTAAAGGAAATCGCTTAAGGTCTGATTGTCCGAAAATTAAGCAAAAGAACAATACTCAATCTGACACTAACACTGCTAAAAAGGGACCTCGAGATGGTTGTTTAAAATGTAAGGGAGATCATTGGTTGAAGAAATGCCCTGATGCCTCTGAAGTTGAAAAAAAGGAACTTTTAAGTGCGTTTACTAAGCCTTCTACAACACACCAGGGAACAACTTATTCAAATTCAAATGTTGAAAATGTTAACGCTAAGAAAATTGATGTTAAGGGCCAACAAAATCGTGACCAAAACGTTTTAATAAATGGTCAGATAAGTGCCAAATATGTGTTAGACACTGGAGCGGAAGAAACGTTTATCTCTGAAGCATTAGCAAATGATATTTCAAAGAATACTTCGGCTTTTATTGAGCCTTTATTAAAGCCGCTAAGTGTACTGTACGCTAAGAAAGGATCTAACATAATTGCCGACAAAAAGATATGTGTTGATTTGGAGCTTACAACAAATGCCGGCTTATTAATTGTTAGAAAAGTTAATTGCATTATTTTAAATGATATGTTAGATGAGATTTTATTGGGAAAGCCTTTGTTGCAAACACTTGGCATTGACGTAGATGCTATGATTGCCGCCTTAGCAACGCAACAAAGCACCGTTTCTCAAACTGAATTGAAATCAATACATTATGTTTCACCTGTTAATGATAATGAGGTGAATGATTGTAATGAGACAAAGAATATTTGTATTGGTCCTAATTGCCAAGACGAGGCATTGAAAACTGTTTTAAATAATTTACCTGAAGGCTTGACCGCAAACAACAGGTCGGCCTTATCAGATCTTGTTACAAAGTACGGTGACTTATGGAGGGTAAATTTAGGCCCGGACGAGCCAGCCCTAGTTACACCGATGACTGTAGATATACCTGATGTGGAGCCAATTAGATGTCGTCAACGTCGTTACGCACCGAGAATACCTGGAGAATTAAATGTATGGTCGGATTTGTTAACCCGCTGGGGAGTTGACTGTATTACAGATACTGTTACTGTAAAAGCTGTTATCTGTACGCCTGATGCTACTAAGTCTTTGTTTGAGCCAGAGACATGGCCTTCATTGGCAGAACTTGTTGACTTACACGACAATGGCACTCCTGACTCAACATTTGCGAGAGATGGCGGAGGATTGTACCGAAATCACAACAATGCAATATGGATTCCCGAGGACCATGATATTCGCTATCGGTTATTGGTTATTGCTCATGCTGGTTCCAGTGGTCATAGACGCAGTGAAGCTATGATGTCAATACTGAAGAGCCGGTTTGCATGGAAAGGTATGAAACATGACGTATCTATGTTTTGTAAGTCTTGCTTGCATTGTTTATTGGCTGATGGTCAGACTATTATCCCGAGACTTTTTGGTGATGTAATTCATGCAGATGCACCAAACGAAATGATTCATTTTGATTATCTGTTTATGAGGAAACGTGATGAACATTGTCCACATTCTTATGCTTTGGTTCTTAAAGATGATTTCTCTGGATTTGTTGAACTGATACCAACAGCAACAGCTGATTCTCAACCAGTTGTACACGCCCTCATTGATTGGTTTAAAAGGTATGGAATTGTTAAAATGTGGGTATCTGATCAAGGGACTCATTTTCTGAATGTTGTAATGGAAGAATTGAGA
Source organism: Haliclystus octoradiatus (assembly GCA_916610825.1). Classification (NCBI taxonomy): domain Eukaryota; kingdom Metazoa; phylum Cnidaria; class Staurozoa; order Stauromedusae; family Haliclystidae; genus Haliclystus; species Haliclystus octoradiatus. The sequence continues at coordinate 32,069,818 of OU744448.1, forward strand.
AGATTGATGCACGCTCAGCATCATTGTGTTACTGCTTATTCGCCATGGGCAAACGGTACTGTCGAAAGAGTGAACAGAGACATATTGTTTATTGTTCGATGTATTTTATCAGAGTTGAGATTGACTGAAACTACTTGACCTGATGTACTACCTTTGGTCCAGTCTGCTATCAATCACAGTCCATCTCGTTACCTTGGAAACCGAGCACCTGTTACTGCTTTTACTGGGTTTCCAGCAAATTCACCCCTTGATTGTATTTATGTACCTCGATTAGAGACATCTTTACAGCTACCAACTACTGATGCTATTAAAGAAAAAATTGATGAATTGAAGGATTCTTTACAAGCCATGCATAGTGAGATTACTGCGTGTAAAGATAAACGTCGACAAGAAAATGCTCAGCTACGATCAAACAGTAAAGCTGTGAAACCCGTGAATTTCCGTGAAGGAGATTTTGTTTTGGAGTCACGAGTCTTAAATAAATCTGGCGGAAAATTGAGAGTAAAATGGCAAGGTCCAATGCGTATTACGGAAGTTGTGAATCCGTATGTCTACGTAGTCGAGAGTCTGATTAACGGAGGAAAAAAGACCTGCCATTCGAGTCGTCTTAAGTATTATCATGACGATTCATTAAATGTTACAGAAGAGTTAAAAGAGCAAATCGCACATGATGACATAGGATTTATTGTAGAGGATATCTTACGTGTAAGATTCAATGAAGACTACGATCGATGTGAATTGTATATTCAATGGCAGGGATTTGAAAGTGGAGAAAATTCATGGGAGCCATTCAGCACCCTATGGCTTGATGTGCCAAAGTTGATTGAAAACTATATAAACAAGAGTTGCGATAACTTAAAGTTTAAAAATTATGTTAAAGGACTGCTATCATAAATAATCTGCTGTAACCTTAGTTTTAGAGGAGGGAAATGTAGCGAGGCTATCCTTGTTTTGGTTTGAAGCCAACGACATTTATTAATATTTCTTCCTGTTTGCTGTATTTCAAGTTAGTTAGTTTTTTTGCTATGACTCAGAACAGTTGTTGTTACCATGTGACTTGTTGTCTTGGTTTATTTTACTGTTGTTTTTTGTGTGGCACACACCACACGTCACATGAACCACAGATGAGTGAATTATTTCGTCGCTGTTTCAAACTGAAGCAAGACATCATAAGACAATACCAATCTAGAAGGCCACAAGTAGACATTGCTTGTGGGACAGTATTACGAATAGTGTTATGATTGTAAGCTCAAAATACGTTTGTAAATATTTTACTAATTGTCGTTGAAGTTTAATCGGTTGAAATTTGGTTATTAGATGAAAAAAATGCTTGTGCTTCATAAAATGATTAGACAGACAACATACCTATAGATCGACTATAGAACGACTACATTAAAATAACCTTAAATATTTTTCAAGCAAACATTTACCTTTGTTCCTTTGTGCGCTATACGGTTTTCATTAACAAGGACACATGTCCAGGTGTCGTTGACGGCTTTGATTATTGTGCTGTCGCTCAAATGTAATGTAATTCTGATATGTAAGCCCATACATATATAGGGTCAATTTGATTTTCATCTTATTCTAAAATTTATTCGCCGTTTAGGCAAATATACGTAATATTTTCAAACTTCTCATCTATTTATATATAGAATATCACATGTTCACGCCACAAAACAGCTTTTTGACAACAGAATGAATTATTCATAGCATAGTAATATATTTACATTTTCAAAAGCGAAATTTGACGATTTATGGATGCAACATATAGAATTACGAACAAAGATTGGATTGATTGAATCGATAATAAGAAGAAATTTGATATTATTAAAACAAGCTCGTGTTCAAAATGGTTGTTGCTAGCAAAGGAAAATATTTTGCAACATCAAACAGCGTAGCAAGTTACAACGGGAAACATTTAAAATCATCGAATGTAAATAGTATAGTTAATTGCGCTCGGCTGTGTGAAGAAGAACCTTGCTGTAAAATGTTTTCGATAAATCTCACAGCTTTCACATATTTTGTGTGCATGCTATTTGATTTCCAAGTTGTACAAATGAAACATATCGAGGCTAATTCTAACGCAGATAATGGTTATCCAAAAGTTTTCTTGAAGAGTGATTCCATGGTAAGTCAGTGTATCGTAAAGTTATAGAATATTTAACTACCAATTATGTTTCAACAAGCACGTAATAAGTCTGTGATAATGCATTTGCAAAATAAAATCTATATAATTTTCCTATTATTGGTTTAAATCAATAATATTTCAAGGAAAAGTTTCGGTAACAGTACAGTCAGCCAGGTGCCACATTACATTGCCAATAATGAGATTCTTATTAGCTAGAATATAGTGTCGTTTGATTAAGATATTCCATGAGTCAATGAGTACAACACGAGATCCAAGATAATCTTAATGAACAGCTACTTTTATAGTATAAATGAGGGCGAGGTTTATATAATGAGGCTACATACAAGAATAACCATTACGCAATACAACAACTTCCCTTTATCTAGAATGAAACAAATATTGTATTACTGATATCGTCCTTATAATTAGTTTAATACTTGATTAATCTATTTTATTTAACAGCTATAGCCAAAACTATTTGACGGACGAATAATTCATGAGGAACGCCGTGATGATTTATGTGATGGAGATATGTTTCCATCAGCTGGTTGAACTCCTGATGAAGATGCTGTATCGGATATGGGATTGTCCTAGTTGCTTATTCTAAATTGCAGTCTACAGGGGCATTTTCAATATGATTACTCGAAGCTAATACTGTTCTCTCCCACAATTGTAACCTCGCTATCTTCGATCCTTTTAAAAAAGTAATGAAAACGGTGTCTACCTACCGAGGATTTCTAAAGGAGGGGCTTTTTTCGTTGAGAGCAATGATTTATACGCTCTTTGTTGATCTTAGTCGCAACACTGCAGATCAATTTCAACAGGTTTCAATGCAGATAGATCTCGACAGTCAATACGCATCGATGCACCGCAGCTTCTCATAGTGCACTTCCCTCTGGACAATTCCATCCGCCATCAGAAGATCGTATTCATTGTACTCATTTGATGTTTAGAGAAACTCAAGGCGGAGTTGACTTTCGGGGGATTTGAGCCACAGTGGATCAGATATTGTCTGATATGAAGTTCGGTTGCTCTGACATTTGAGCTAATCCTTAGATCCTTTTGCAGCAAATAATGCAGTTTCTGATAGGGTGTGGAACTTGTTGGCTTGTACATCACAATGTTTCCAGGTACATGATCAGACAAAAAAGGACTCTGACATTTTTTCTCATTAAAATCTGTGCAGGTAATTCTCGGCGAGCATTCGAAGTGGTTCTGTGTGCCATCAAAATCTTGTATAGAAACATATTGCGAAGCCATGCTTTCATAGAACGGTTCTCAGTTTTTACCGACCACTCTGAAACGCCTTTATCGAGAGGAAAATGGGCAAGAGATTCAGATTTGTAGCAGCCAGATTTGGCTAGCCATGAAACTGTAGCGTCATTGATGTATTCCTGCGCATCATCGGAAACTAAATGTTTTGCGACATAGAAAGAGGCAAGAAGTGAGGAAAATATTCGAATAATATTTGGAGTGGATCTGTCTGGACGTCTGAACGCTTCAATCCAGCCACTATCAGCTTCAACAATCTTTAAAACATTTCTGATATATGGAATATGGCTGAAATCCATATGTAATCTTTCCCAAGAATGTACTTTCGGACATTCGTGTACTGATTTAGCAGTCTTAGGATGAAAGGTACTGAATTTTACACAAGGAGATACATAGCAGTCTATGTCAGGAGCCATGCCGGCAGCCAAGCACTCTTTGAGATAAAGTACTGAGTTGCATTTATACCCTAATTGGTGGATTATGCTTTTTCGATAATAGAACAGCGTAGTGATGTAGGAATAAAAGCAATAGAACCGATAAAGATAACGTCACTATGTATGGTTAAGTTCTGGCTCAAAGGTGCAAACGGGCGATCATCTCCACTTGGATTTGTCAAATTTATAGAGAAGAGAGGCCTCGTCACAGCTACGGTGTGACTTCGACAGTAGCAACAATGTCTTTGAAGGAAATTGTGGAAGACACTGAAAGGTGAGATAATGCATCAGCATGACAGATTTCAGTTCTGGCCTGTGTTGAGTATTAAAGTCAAATGCCATTAATTTTTTTTCCCACCGACTAATTTGTCTCCTAACAGTTTTGGAAATTGTTGATCAACACCAGATAATTGGATCAAAGTCTTATGATCCGTAACAAGGGTGAATTGACGACCTAAGATCAATTGACGCAGACTTACTACGCACCAAACAATACCGAGACATTGCCTTTCAGAATTTTTGGTAAGCCAGAGTAAGGGATTTGAAATAAAAAGAACAGGTTGACCATCCTGTGTGAGGACACCAGCAACACAGTGGTCTGATGTATCAGTGGTCAAATTCGCTTGTTTTTGCAATGAATATGGTTGAGCAACTGGTTCACTTTAAAGATCAGATTTGTGATAGTCAATCGAGTGAGCACAACCATTAATTCATTTGAAAACTGTTGCTCTTTTGCGAAATAAATTCAGCGTCATTTTTTGCTATTTTTAAGCTGATATTCTATAGCCCAAAAATGAAACTTCATAAGCACATTGCGTGGATTTTTCCAAATTTCTAGAACAACACCGTGATTTAAACCGTTCCATTACAGCGTTCAATCGTTTGTTTCAAAATTTTTCGCTACTGGTATGAATCAGTACATCATCCTGATAAGCAATCCTGTCTTTTAGACCTTGCATGATATCTTAAGTACATGTTGAAAAGTCGCCGAACTTTTGCGTATACTAGTTTCATTAATCGATAATTTTTGGCGTGATCGTCAAGTTTAACTTGCCAATAGGTGGGTTGCATATCAATTTTCGCTAAGAAAAGTGCACCATAAATTTTTGCAAAAACTGTTTCAGAATTCAATAATTGTTTCAGAATTCGAAACATTAGAGGGACGTCATACAAACACACTAAAGTCTGCACCCATTCGCAAACCACTTGATTATTTTTTATCAAAAAAACTGCTCGAGATGCATTTTCTGCTTCTCCCGATTCAATCGACTCAATAACCCCCATCATCTCTAGCCGAGTAACATGTATGTTGACATTTGTTTGTAGTGGGAGTGAAAGAGGCCTAGCATGGCAAAACATTGGCACAACAACCTGTTTTAATTCCATGGAAGCTAAAACACCATTTATGTAAGGGTTTGGCTTCACATCATACCACAGAAGTTTGTGAGGAAGTGTCATTTTAACAACGCGGTCGACTGTTCTACTCATCTCTTCATTGCTCATATTTTCAAGCTGGCTAGTAAAGTTTGCTTGATTATTTCATTATTTTCCATTGGATGGCCAATTAAATAGCAATGCATTTTAGTACTTCAAATTTCTTAAATGTTGAAGGCGATGAAAAATTGGCGAACTCAATCGATGAAAGTTTAGAAGAGCGTGGATTAAAGAAATGTTTACGGTGTGCTTGTGTCGTGCTAATATTGCTGAAACATTCGCAAATGTAATGGTGGTTTAGCCCTTCACACGCGATCAAAACACACTGATATAAAATTGTTCAACAATGAAAAGGAAGAAATTTTAATGGCCAATTGAATCTGCAAATTGCGAAGGTGAACAAAGCAATATTTCGGTGAATTGTACCGTGACGCATGGTGAATTAAATTGGCCATATCTACTCGATATTTTGTTTAATCGCAAGTAAATGGACATTTAAAGTAAGCTCTATTTAACATTGTCAAACATAAAATTTCTTTTTTTTTCTGAAAAACGTAGGATATTGTAGTATGCAAGTTTCGAAGATTACAAGATTTGATTGCTTTGTTTTAGTTCTTGTGTCGAATGAAGATCACGTGACCCCGTTTCGAGCCAAATTCGACATAATCTTACCACACAGCCGAGAACAGTGGAGTTGACAATCCTTATATTTTATATTCTATGATTTATTTTATAACTATCTATTACTGATAACTCAGTATCATCCTAACATTTGATCTTGCGATTTATTGGAGTGAGCAGAGAACAATCCAACTTTTCCCAAACCTTACGAGACATAACAGAACATGAAGGGCAAGTATCTTTCAATATTCTCACTTTCACGTGTGAAGAGTGATTTCTTCTCTACAGCATAATATCGTTGACATCGTCCTATGCGTCACGAACGTTTTCCACTGTTACATGATAAAATTTGCGGTGCCTTTCTTCTTTTTGTGACAGCACTGTTCAAAGCACCCACTTTTGGTGCAATATCCACATTTTCTGATGAAAGCCAGACAAGCACTTAGACGGTGTGCACCCCTTACAGATTTTTCTATTTATGAGTTTTTAAAGCTTCGTTGTCTGTGCTTTCGACATAATTAACAACTACATTTCTTTTCTTAATTAGGTAATGTCATAAAGGCGGACACGTTCTATTAAATCCTCAAACGTAGCGGTTGTCATTAGTCGTAGATAATCTACCAATTCTCTGGTGAATTTGACATTGTTAAAACAATTTTCTTTCGAACTCTTCTCATGGGTCCAATGTTTCACTGAACCTTAAATGGAAAGTCACATAATTCACTTTGATGATTGATTCTAGTATAGACATCCTCAACTGACTCATCTAACAATTGCAATTGTCGTATAGTTAAAAATATAGTGCGTTCAGCAATCAGAAGCGCCCTTTTGGCTCTATGTATTTACAAGCGATAGCTAAATCCTATCACAAATAGCCCTGTTGTGTGTGTATCTATATGCGTATAAGTGTTTAAGTTTAGATCGTAACTCAACCAAATCTCGCTCAATTTTGAGTTTTATATCTCAAACTATTCGACTTCTTCTGGTAATCATTTTCCATCTAATATTTGCATCAATTATTACTCAATCAAATAGAACGAAGGGAAAATCATATTGTCTGCGAGAGCTTCTTCGTTTCAACTTTGTTTGTTGAAGGCGGGAGGAATCCTTGAGGAGGGAATCCTCACAATCATATTTCATAACAAAGGTTGAATATTTGTGATAGAATAACAGAGGTCAAGCTGACGCAGCAGTAAATCTTGGTTTCTACTTCACCAAAGTAATCCTAGCACAAATTGCCTCCAACTCAAAGCGATGCTCATGTTCTATGCTCTCACTAGCAAAGAACTTAAAAGAAATCGAGATGAGATAACTTTTAATTTGTGTCAATTCAAGACATCACAACTTTCTAAACATGAAGTCATTTTTGATTTGATTTGATGTATATTTGTATATTATCAATGATATATACAGGCAAACAAAGGAAAAAATTGTGTAAAAAAAAATTTCACTTACATGCAGCCTAATAGCTATGTTTACAATTATTTGAGAAATCTAAAATGTCCAGATTATTTTTAAAACTTATAAGTGACGACGTTAAAATAACATTTTCCGGAAGGGAGTTCCATAAAGGAATAACACGAAAAAAGAAAGAATTATCTACGGTATTATTTACAGGTACAGGACGAGGTACTACCTGCTTACTGTGACCTCTAACTTGACGATCGATGTTTCTGAACTCACATTAAGTGGTTGGAATGTCAACTATTTTATTTACAATTTTGAATAACATGTGCAAATCAGTTTTTATTCTCCTGGATTCTAGAGAATCAATGTTAAGCAGTTGTAATCGATGATGATAACCACTAAATTTAATATTAGAGCGCTGACACACAATCTTCGTGAAGCGGCGTTGTACCTTTTCAACAAGATCAATGTCCTTGATTAGTGACGGACTCCATAGTGGAGTATCAGCTTCAAGCAATGGTCGTACATATGTGCTGAATGCATTCATGAGATTTTTTGGACAATTGGATTTAAAACATTTTAAAATCAAGTATGCTCTAGTGTTTGCTTTTGCTACTATAGATGAACAATGGCTTGAAAACTTCAAGTCTGACGTTAGAATAAGTCCAAGATCGCGCATTTTGGATGTACGTTGTAGGGTGTGGTCTGCAAGGTAAAACGAATGTTCCATTATATTTAAATTTCCAAAGGATATCGTCATACATTTTGTGTGTGCAATTCTAAGTTGCCAATCTTGAGCCCACTTGTCAAAACGAGCTAAGGTTGTAGTAAGAGAACTGGCTGAAATCGAATCGTGCCGACAAACAAAAAATTTTGCATCATCAGCAAACAAACGTACTTCACAGCCACTTTCCAGACAGTCACAAATGTCATTTATATATAGTAAAAATAACAATGGTCCAAGGACCGACCCCTTGGGGACTCCACTTGTAACAGGTAATGCATTAGATGTGAATTCTCCAATAACGACACTTTGTAAACGACCAGAAAGAAAGGATTTTATCCAGAATAATAGTTCATGGTTTATGCCATAGGAATTTAGTTTTGCTATAAGCTTTGTATGCGTAACGGTATCAAATGCTTTGGCAAAATCTATGTACACGGCATCGACGCGAGCTTTGGCATTGATTGCGTTGTACCATTCATTCAAGGTTGATAAAAGTTGACAGCAGGTGGAGCGCTTTTTTAAAAATCCATACTGACGATCTGAAATAATGTTGTTCTCGTGTAGAAATGATAACATTTGGTCGACAATAACCCTCTCCATAACTTTGCAGCAAATGCATGTCAAGGATATTGGTCGATAATTATTCTTTAGAGATGAATCACCTTTCTTGAATATGGGACGGATTAAGGCGTGTTTCCAAATATCAGGTAATGTGCCAGTCCTCATAGAGAGTTCGAAGAGAAATGATAAAGGGATAGCAAGCTCGTTTGCAGTAGATTTGAAAAATAAAGCTGGGTATGAATCAGGTGAACGTGAAGTTTTCGTAGGCAAGCTAGACAATACAGATCGTACTCTTTCATACGAAAATTCAATAGTGTTTAATGATATATTTTCCTGTACTGAAGGTGGGATATCAGGTATTTTGCCATTATCTTTTGTAAATACACTGGAAAAATACTCATTTATTATTGTAGCTTTTTCTTGGTCATTAGTAGTAAATGTTGAATTGTCTTTGAAGATAGTAGGAATAGATGGTTTTGTTTGTAGCTTTCCATTAACAAATGAAAAGAATTTAGCTGGAGAAGGGTCTTTTATGATTGTATTTTCTTGGTCTACATGAATTTTTTTACAACACTCTCATATTCCTTGCATAATTGAATATAATGTGTTTTGTTAGGTATATATAGTTTGGACAATTTGTAAGCAGATTTCTTCTTTTTTGCCAATAATCTGATATTCTTGGGGTATTTACATCTCCGACGTCTTGATTCATTGTATATGGGTACATGGTCTATAATACAAGTATCGATGACTTCACAAATATAATTCCAATAAGTTTCAACATCATCATTACTTTTATGTAAAATATCCAACCAATTGACATGTGAAAAATGTTCATTAATCGATTCATAGTCAGCTTTACGGAAATTCCTGCGAATTTTATCTGGAACATTTTTCTGAGAGTAGGCAAAGCCATTGTTGGGTGTTTGATGGACAAAGTCATTCACTAAGTTAAATTCAACGATTTGGTGATCACAGCGGGAGGTTAGAGACTCCGTGACCGTTGTACCAAAAATAGTGGAAGGCTGTGAGCATAAAACTAAATCGAGAATTTGTTCATTTCTTGTTGGTGATTGGACAAACTGATCTAGACCATTTCGTACAATACCATCAAGAAAAATTGAAGTTGCTTCCGATCCAATTGATTGTGGAATAGACCAGTCAATATGTGGGAAGTTAAAATCCCCTGTCAAGATTAACGGTAAGTTTGTAGTTGTACTGCAAAAGTCTATAAATGAGCATAATGTCTGAACGCAGGCAGTAGATATTGACGATGACGGAGGGTTGTAAACGCTAACAAAACGGTAACCAAATCCACAAAAGTCAAGGTCTACAGCAATAGCTTCTAACAACTCAAATGTGTCAGGAGTAGTAACCACAGTAAAATCAATATCTTTGTTTAATAGTATAGCAGCTCCGCCTCCTGCAGAGGGAGTAGGTCTGTCTTTCCTTAGTAAGGTATAATTAAGCCTTTGTCACACAATTAAAGAATCAGGAATAGCAGGTTTCAACCAGGTCTCAGTAACAGCGATAATGTCATAATAATTTGACGAAAGAAAACAGTCAAAGTCAGGTAATTTATTCATCAATGATCGTGCATTAATGCAACAGCATTTTAAGTATTTACCTAGTATTGGTCCTGTGTCATGGCTACTTGATGGGAATTGGGGTGATGCCTCTGAAGGTCGGGCGTTGTTTGCAGATATGTTGCCTGTGTCAAAGGTGGATGTAGGCCTACTTGATGCATTGCATTTTGATAGTATCTGGATTTGTTCGGTTTCTATGTAATCTTTTTGATTTGGTAGTCATCCCAATGGTTTGGTGTATTTTTTTATGTTCTTTATTTTTGTGAGTTTGAAATCTCTGATAACCCATTTCTCTGCTTGGATGCTACAATTCTCATTCCGTTTTTTGCACTCTCTTCTTAAGTTAGAGAGGATTTTCTGCTCATCTATCGTGTAATCTGGTGTGACAAAAACATTTTTGAAGTCATCATGGGATTGAAAAAGCTTTCCTTTTTTTAATACTGCAAGCTTACTCTTAATATTGGAGAATTTTACTAAGAGAGGTTGGGGACGCGTTGATGAGGTATTTTTGCCAATTGTTTGACTAAATTCAATGCCAATATCTTCTTCAAGAAGGTCATATGCCATATTTGCAACCAATTCAGAATCACTATTAAAATTGAAATTCATTGCCAGTCCATGTATTACTAAATTATGCATACGTTTCTCTTTTTCATTGGAATGTTGGATTGCCTTTTCATGAAGCTTTTGTTGACTATGGATTTTCACAATGTCAGCGTATGTAGTATCCATATTAATAGAAGTTCCTGTCTCGTTTAAGTCATCTTCATATATAATATTTTTGTCAGTTGAATTGTTTGACTTGGCTGAAAACAAAACCTTAATCTCATCAATTTTATTAATAATCTTTTGCGTGTTTGAATTAGAGTTGATCACCTCGTCAGATTCTGCTTGCTCTCTATTGATGCAAATATTGCACATTATTTTTATTCCAAGGAATCTTCTGATTATTTCAATTTCTTCTATGTTAATTCCTTCTCCATCCGTATCTTTGAAGCACAGTCTATGAATCCCGATTTTGCAGCCATGGCAACAAATCGGACCTTCTTCTGTGGTAGCCTCTTTTTGACAATTTGGGCACAGGGTGCCATTCAAGATGGCGTCTTCGTCGATGAAGTTTTCTGCTCTTGAAGAAATATTGGAAACGCTGTTCGCACTGTTCTTATCAAGTTCTAATGCAGTAGCAACACTTTCGTCAACTAGCTTTCTGAGCTCATTGAATTGGGTTGATTTAAACAGTGCCATACCTCTGCTCCAAGTTACAGCTACATTGCCATTGAAACTGTTCATGTGAAAGTTGAGGTATTTCGTTTTCATGTGTTTATCTTCGTATATCTGAAGAGTAACTGTGTTCCTTGATTTTAACTCTTGCGTTGTTGTTAATCCTTTGCTTCTGTAATAAGAAAGAAGCATCGATTTCCATGTATCATAAGCTGTTGTGCTAAAGTTCATGTTTTCCATAGTTTTTCCGTCTTTCTTTGGTTTAGTATAAATGTCACTTGTTACTGAACTTTCCATTGAAGCTAACATTTCTTCACTAGTTTTTACTGTACCATCCATGTTTCTTATATTTTTTAAATCCTTTAGAAACTTGAAAGATTTAGTTATAATTGCTAGTTATTATACCCCTATTATTCTACTGAAGTATCACTGTAAATGGAGTCATTATCTGCCACGTCTTGCCACCATGATAAACCTTCTGAAAACCTTCTGAAAGTCTACTGTGGAGACTGACACGACATAGAGATTGACATGACTGTGGAGACGGGAATTACTTCCTGTTTGTAAACTACACATTAAAGGAGCAAAATTGACCGGCGGGCTCTACGCGTTTAGAGTCACGTGCTTGTTTGTCGTTCGTATTGTTTCTGTGCCTGGAACCATGCTGAAACTGAAATTTGAAGCCATGCCGAAGCTATGACTGACATTGATCGTTGAATTTACGCTAAGCTCAATTCAAATTGAGCTCGTAGAGACCGCCGGTCAATTTTGCCCCTTTAACTGCATGTGAAAATGTTGTCGATTTCAAATATTGAATTGTAATAATGTAAATATGTGAATTTAAATAATGTAAATGTATAAATATAATATAAATTATTTGATTTGTTTTGATTTCTATTGAAACATGTGGAGTTCCATAACATGTTTTCTCAAAGTAATAATTATTTCACATTTCTATGGCCATATTAATTTGCACTTAATATTGGTCATTGATGAGATCACTATCTAAAAGTTGATCACGACGGCATTTAGCATTAAACCAATCCAACTTTTGCTTTCTCGACATCATGTTGGACTAAAACTCTTTCTCGGTCCATCGCAATGTCAGGGAAGATTCTTGTATACTTTATAGCTCGCAGCACCAATTTGTCGTTTGACAATGATTAAGAAAATTCATGAATCAATGAGTACAACAGGAGATCCAACATAATTTGATTTGATCATAATTAACAGCTACTGTTATAATATATATGAAAGCGAGGTTAAGATAAAGAGGCTACATACGATGATAACATATACGTAATACAACAAATAGTACGTATTAGAATTATGCTGTAGAAAGAAATGTGTTCCACCTGACTTCCCAGACAATGAACAAAACCTCTTATGAAGAGTTAAAGGAAGGGAAAAGTGTTACTTCGAAGATGGTGATAACAAAATCCAGTTCAAACATTCTTAGCATAGAGAATTCCTGAAGTTGATTAGCCTGGATACCAATCGTCATTCTTTGTAAACCTTTGTAGAACTTTGAAATAGTGTAGCATATTTATTTAGAACATATCGAGGATCTACTACGATTTATTCTTGCAATTTGATTGGTTAACGCCAATAACGCCATTTCACCATAGCCGAGCTTGACCCCGTCGATTTCAAGAAATTTATGAAATTACCAAACAACCGATAATATTTAAATATGGCATTATAAACTGGCAAGTAATAAAAAGTAAAAAGCAAATACAGTGAATATTTGTAGAGTCATATACAATTTCATTGAGTTACTGTTTCATGCAGTGCCTCAGTTGTTCAAAATGAATCAAATGGCTCTGGGTGAAATATGTAAGCTAGTAAACAAACATGTTTAAAATGTATAGAAATATTTTGCACAAATTAACAATTCAAAAACAATTTGCCTAACTTTTACAGTATTGATAATTGTAAAAACATAACATAACTTCATTTAATTAACACATTCCCTCGTCCTTTTATGGCCAGTTTTTTTAAGTTCCTAGATATAAGTAAAGCACTAACTGGCATAGAAAGGAAAGCTTTCGATAAGCTATCAAAACCAAACAAATTCAACCGCTAAAATTTCAAATAATTAAACCTTTTCTCCAAATGAAAGTTGGAAACATTAGATAATCAGTTAGCTAAAAAGTTATCAAAAATTCAATAATCTGCTCTTTTAAATAGGCAATTAGCAAACATTTAGTCAATAAATCTTTCTTAGTTTCATTTCTTTCTTCACGTTGACGGCTTTTTACGAAATTCTTCAAATTATAGGTAAGAAACATTTTCTTTCCTTTTCAAGTTTTTCCAGTCAGTTTTCCATAATGAATAACACACATAAGAACATACAAAATATTGTTTAAAGATAAGAATCCATGACTATGTAAGAAAACGATGTTACACATCCATTCTTTTAATTTCAAGAAGAGAAATATAAATTTCCCGATATCAATTTTTCCTCGCAGCTTTTAGTTGATTTAAAAAAGACAAGTGTAAAGCTCTCGACTCAGCCTTCTTCCGGTGACGTCACAAAAATAGGAGAATTGCATACTTGATCATGGATTGTAAAGATCAGAAAATGCTCTGAAAAAACGTACAAAACATTCACAAATCGGGGTTGGCTATGTTCTAAACCAAATAGTTCATACTTTCCGTGAACTATGCTCTGATAGCACCACTCGAGTCACTTCAGGAGAAAACTCGAAGGCGAAAATTACTCGCCGAGGCGGCTCGTAATTTTCTGATGCCTTCTCGTTTTCTCCTTACGTGCCTCTCGTGGTGCTATCAGAGCATAGTTCACGGAAAGTATGAACTATTTGTTTAATATCAAGTGTGAAGCAAAGGAATTCGTCTAATAGGTAAATAATGTGTAGATGGTCAACTTCTGAACAAATTACTTTTCATCATTATCGCATAAGTCATAAAGTGAATAAATCGAGCCAATCCCAATCGCAGTTATGTAATTATGTTTAGAAACAGATGCTTTACATTTTATCTATCTTTATAATACAAATTATTTCTTCCAGTAATAGGATTTAAAGTTCAGATACTGCTAAACTTAATTGAATCCAAAGTTTCTTTTCAAATTCTTTATTATCGAATCTGATTGAATTTGAATCCGAACAAATACAACCCGATCCGCTCTTTGATTGGCTTTGAAATCGCAAAAACATAACTCATGTCCTGTAAATTACTGCACTTTGATATTTATCCTATCATGCTCCAGCATAAGATTTTTCATAGTCACTACAATAGCCATAAACAAATAGCATTTCTAACTAATGATGATTTATAATTCTTAAAATTAAATGAGTATGTATATATAGCCTACTGATCTTCAAAAGTAGATGAATGTAATGAACCCGATGATTTTCCCGCTTTTGTAACAGCAGTTATGTTAAAAATGCAGTGATAATTGACTAGATATCGCAGCCATTTTGGATTGCAACAGGTGTGTGTCATTTACGTAATAGACATAACCTTAGAGCTTTGACGTTAGTGAATGGAGCAACCTCCGTGTTCCCCCAATGAGTTCCAAAATGTTAGTAGAACAAGGGAAAATTGAGCTTCGAATATTAGCAAAGTCAAAGAGAAACGCAATAAAAACACAGGAAAACATATCATAGCCAGAATATATGCTGTATGGTTTTGTTTTAACTTCATTTAACAATTATTTGACGTTGCTAGAGCATGGTATATTGAAATCTTTTTTACTACAGAAGTTTTTTGAAATCATGAAATCAAAAGAATATGTCGCAATTTAAATAGTGACAAACTTCAGAAGACTCAAAATAACAATAAAACTCCACAGTTCCCTTATATATTGACTTGAATATTTTGTTGGTTGACCTTCTACGTGAAACTCTGGTTTGAAAGCACAAAAACTGACGCAAATTATGAATTTTAATGCATGCCGTACATATAGACAGAAATAAAACTTCTAAATCCATGTCTTGAAAAACGGACTAAAAGTGGACTGTAAATACACCATTCTGAGATGTTTAAATCGCCTTACTTGAAAACGTTATGAGATAAACTAGGTAACGGTGCTTTTTAGATACGGTATATCCTTTTGAAATTTTACATCAAATTATATTCAGACATTTTCTCTTGATTTCACGATTTTGAATGATTTCGGCAGCAAAAAGTTTTTGAATATATACTCTAGCACCATCAAATAATTGATAAATACAAGCTGAAACGAAATCATATAGCATGTATCCCGCAGATGAGAAGTTTTCCTGTGTTTTTATAGGGTTTTCCATTGACTTTGCTAGTATTCGAAACTCAAATTTCCCTTATGCTGCTACCATACTTATGCTTTGAATTCCCTTTGCGAAATGCAGTCATATCATTCAATGCCGCCAAAGTGCTCAGGTTTGTCTAATACGTGTATGGCTAACATAAGTTAAATATATAAATAAATATCTATTTTTAATTTTTTAAACCTGCTTTCTTTTTGTTGTAGGATTATAACCTGCAGCCAGAAAACTTTCTGGAAACAGGTTAGTAAACAATTTTATACTTAATTTCCTTATTTTCAAATAAACTAATTGATCAAGATAATCAGAGGAAATACAGTAATATGTTACGCTTATCACTATATTTTTAAAAATCTTGACCTAGGTATATACCGCAGTCTGCCCTTATTTTACTGAGCAGTACTGATGAAGGCTAATGGCCAGAAACAAGTACTTGTCTGCGGCTAATATAAAAATGTAATGAACAAACGATAAAATTCAAAAATAATTTGTTTCAGCAAGTATTATTTCATCAACTGAGCTTACTTATTATAGCCATATATTTACCGCTATATCCATTATAGTGGGGTGAAAAAACGTACAAAGTGGCTTAAATTCTTTTGGCATGAATGTTCGTCTCATTGTTTCCTTACAATTTGTATGATATTTTCTATAATTAGCCTTTATATAAATTAGTTTAATATTTTTCTACACGTATTCCAAGTTCTCAAGCATTTCTAATTCTAATGATGGTATTCTCAGATAATCCGATGTCCGATTCGATTTCCGATTCAATTTCCGAAATTAAAATATCTGAAATTGATTTGTAAATTTTTGACATCCACTGCAGAATGTGTAATACTTCTCTTGTATTTAAAGATGATTTCCAACAGTAGATAGACATTTTCCTCCTCTTGATTTATTTTTTAATTTTGGAATAAAACTTGGAGGAGCAATCTTTCCTTTTACGGAGATATAAAGGGGATGCAAAGTTAAATATTTTGCACTGGTGCTTCGAAGTCACCTAATTTCAACAATATTTATTTTTCAGAGAAAATACACAAATACAGATAGTTAAATCAAGCTACAAATAGTCGTATGTGAAAATTCCATAAATCAATACCTAAATCGACATTAAGCAAAGATCTCTTGCTGTTAATTTTTATGTAATATGCAAAAGAGACGGTAATGTTCTTTCTAAGGAGCACCTACTACTTTCTATAGTAGTGGCTCCTTTTCATTAAGATCAGTATTTAGAAATTGTTTACTGAGCCCAGCCGCTTGGCCGCGCTTGTCAATGCCTAACAAAGTACCGTAGTTATCACGATGAAATCCCCTCTGAGTTATTCCAATCACCTTCACAATATGGTGGTCATAGGATTTTTACCTCAGTCAAAACTTGGTTGAACTTTGGGGATGTAGACCGCAGTCGATCGGATATGATCAGATCTGAAATTCGGTTATTCTGCCATCTACATTTACCCCCTCAATTATGATTTGTTTTGATTTTACGATTTTGATTCAAAGCATTCTTTAAAAAAATGTGGTCCCAGATTATATTTTGATTAACTGAAAATGGACTTTTAGAGGAATTCTATATTTCGTTAATTTTGTATGGCAACATGTGTGAAACTTAAAACTTTTTATTGACAATATTTAACATCAATAGAACATACTTGCTTTCATATAATTGACAGTCTGCGACATTGTTTGAGAAATGTAGAGGATTGTATTACTTCTATTCAAAATGAAATCTACTATCAAACATCCTCAAATTGGAGATAGTCCAATATATAAAATAGTCAGAAAATTATTCAAATAACTGTTTTCCATTTATTTTACATGTGAATGATGTATATATGTGGCCTGGATGCAACTTTGAGGAATGATCATTACACAATTTACGAATAGTCTATACTTGTAGAAAATTCTTAATCGAAAACAATTTGCGGTTTTAATTAACCGTCATTGCTGACAAACCCATTTCACAGGTGCAAATATGAAGCATTGTCATCCTAAAGATTCTGAGTTACATTTGACTGCAATAGACTAGGTGTAATATGCAAGCATCACAAATTAACAGTTTATCTAACAAAAATATGACTAATCTCCATTTATGATTCCTCTATAGAGATATCACTGATTGGGAAATGTTGCGATAGAAGCAGTATTTGGAATTCAGCTTTCGAATGCATTTATGCAATCGATGGAACATTAACTGTATCAGAAGGGAGATACTTTCATACTAAACTTGAAAGCAATCCTTGGTTACAAATTGATCTCGGTTCAATTCATACGATTTTTAAAGTAATGCTATACAACAGAGGAGATCATCTTGATTTGTTTACAATCCAACTTCAATGCAATCTGATGCCTAATCAGGCATGTGCACAAATGTAAGTAGCCAGCCATATTTATACAATTATCAAGGGGTTACTAGGGGGAATGGGTTGAGGATATGGGAAATTATCACACACTCTCCTGTAAATGATGACGCCGGTATGTGTCTGACTCAAGGGTATGATGCATAGCTGTCGATATTGTAGTCGGATTGCGGAAAAAATGTTGATAGTTTTCTGTAAGAGCCGCAAGATAACGCTATGGAAAAGATGTAATTTGTTTTGCTGCAAAGAAATAAATGAAATATAAAAACAAAACCCTTCCGCTACTTCGTTGAAAATTTAGCAGTTTTGCTATGAAAATGCTTGCAAAAAAGTTGTTGACAACTTGATGGATTAACAAACAGTAATTGGAAATCTCATCCATATGTTGTGTTACAAATTTTCTTCATATAAAATTTAGAATGTTACATCTGAAAACAGATTGTCTTTACTTAT
The DNA here is from genome assembly GCA_916610825.1 of Haliclystus octoradiatus. Classification (NCBI taxonomy): domain Eukaryota; kingdom Metazoa; phylum Cnidaria; class Staurozoa; order Stauromedusae; family Haliclystidae; genus Haliclystus; species Haliclystus octoradiatus. The sequence continues at coordinate 32,088,293 of OU744448.1, forward strand.
GTATGTCTCCAGATAAACAAACCACCAACGTAGATACAATCCATTTCCGAAAAAATGAAGTCTTTATCGTTACTATGATAATATTTCTATTTCTTCTTGAAACATTTTATTTAACCATTTTCTCAAATCCGTTAGCATTAGATATAGTTAGATTATTATGGAACAGAATTATATTTTTAGAACATGATAAAATGTTCAATGTAAAGAAATTGATTTATCTTCTTATAATTTTTGTTGATATTATAGAACCTACTTGCACATTTCAAGTTATTATTATTATTATTCATTATTTTGCAATAGTTGTGTCAAAGATGTACCTTGGACTTCTGATAGGATTAGATCATTGGAATGCGATACATCTGTTGTTGGACGATATTTGACTGTAGTTATTCCTCAAATTAGTCCCTCTTCAACTGCATATGTTATCATATCCGAAGTTAGGGCATTTGGATATTAATATGTACAAAAACGAAAGAAAGAAAGAAAATGATTTAGAGATGATACATTTTCAAATTTACGCTAGAAATATGTTATTGTTTATGGTATGTTGAATTATTCAATGGAATATTCTTAATTAGAGAATTATTGCTGCTTCCTTGCACCTTGCAATCATATTGACGATCGAAAACAACAACAGTACTCACGGGCGCAAAGTACGTATACAATCAAATAGGGTATACATAGATGTCATTGAATATTTCTGGGTATATTGCTGTATAGTATATTCAATGTCATGTAGACAATAAATGGAGTTTAGTTTAACATTACTGCTATAACAAATCTCATGCTTTTATTATACATATACCTGATTAGAACTAATCTACTATATAAACGTCGATGTATGTCTGTCTGTATTAACAGTATTCGAGATTCACGCTTCTCCTGGTAAACGTATCAAAACCAAACTTTTCGTGGGGTATCATATAACTATTTGTCACATCATAGGCCATGTTTCGTGTCCATATCTTTATATTCCTTCAATTGACGGTCCGGGGGGTATTTTTTTCGTAGGATTTCTCTTGCGGCTCCACAGAAAGAACAAATTACATTCTCATGTTCGTCACGCTTCGTATTTCACACCCGACTGACAATTCAGTTCTACTGTTTATTTATCAATTGGGCTATTTCCGCTCATGCATTTATCTTTCATCATTCATTTAGGATTGAATCCAATGATTTGTTTATGATTGTATTTTTAGTAGATTATACTAAATACAAAATTTATTAATTCAATGTTTTGATATCTTAATTCAAATTTGATATCGCCCAGTGCAGTCGCCCTGTTTTGTTTACTTCGGTTTGTAATTCAGAACGTTCGCCGCTCTGTTTTGTCTACATCGTTTTGTAATTCAGAACGTTCGTCGCTCTGGTTTGTTTGCATCATTTTGTAATTCAAAACCTATTTAAAACCAACGTTCGAATCGAATCATTCGCCATGCAACTTGACACCTACATAATATACTCATGATCTACGACTATGTGTAGCCTCCTGATCTTTTGTTTTCATTTGCTTGGATGGGAAACAATCGGCAAAATCCGATTAATCGACTGATTGTTATGACTGATCGGCGGCAAACTAATCGGCATCGAACATCGGTAAATTTCATCATCGTCTCACCCCTAAAACAGATGTCTGAAATTATACAATAGACTGTTATACATTTTACTGGAGATATTAAATATTAGCTGTATTTATTAACTTTCCTTCAAGCAATCTTAATGTAAGAAATTGACTTTGTCAATCAATTCTCAAATATTTATTTACTGTATAAAATTTTCAACAATGAGAATGCCCAGAATAAATGATGATGATAAAAAATGCGTGTGCAATGCGGATGTACTTTATCCGCTAATACTATACAGCCTCCCCCATATTTATTCGTGACGCGGTATTGGCCTATATTTTGAGCGTGAATTCGTGAAAAGGCAATTTTTATACGCCTTATTACGTGAATGAAAGTTTCTGCGTTATACTAAATATAAACCTATTTAAAAAGCTTTTGAGGACTTTTGAGTTATAGCATAGGGGTTTTCACAGATTGTGACATTACATTTTGAAAATATCTCCCGGATGTGCACCCCTGGACCCCATTTGCATGAACAATAACCTATATTGCATGCTGGCGATTTACACTTTTCAAATTCTGTAAAACACATTTCTTTCGGCTATAATAATTTCGCCACTGAAGCTTGAAAATATTTCAAATCCGAATGGTCTAAATTAAATCGTCATCAAGGGTTATTGGCTGAATAGATGAGAATTGAATTTTTACTGCGTTGTGCGTGAAGTTGTGAAAATGAAGTGCGTGTTTCCGTTATTGCCAAGGTATGTAGGGGCCCCTATACAGTAACATTAAAATGAGTCATTTTACACGATATATATTTGAAGAACGATTTGATTTAACTAAATTATTAATTATGTTATTCAGCTATTTATGCAGTTCAGAGAAAAACAGCAATTATATGATTATTCATGAACCAACATAAATATTTTAAGGATCTTTCAAATATTTCAGCAAATCATCAGATTTTATATATGAGCGTCAGCAGTATTAGTATAATGAGCGTAGTCATATTCAATTTGTTTAAAAGTGTCCTATAAATGACTGCATGGCCATGGCCTGAGTGATGCCTCGGAAAAGAAATTCAAATCTTAGTCAAACTTTTTTGAATCAGACCAATAAAAATTTGACATGTGTGGTTCACGATCCTTGGTGTTGTTAAATCTAAGCTTATGGAACACTTTAAAGCCATTTTTAGATGGAAATTTTGGGAAAAAGTACTTTTAGGTTATCTATGTTATCTTCTTCATTTTGTTATCTTACGAAGAATAACATAATCTCTATATATAAAATATAAATATATCAGTTTTTAGTCAAACACTGATAATTTCATGGTTCATGTTAACATGCAACTTAATTGTCAATCTACAATATCAATCACAATTCGAAGTACAAGTGCATTATTTTTCAACTTCTAAAAATTAATGTTCGGTATTTTTTTATATTTAAATTTCACCCAGCAGAACGGGTACACTTCACTAGTTAGTCTATAATTGATATCATTCTGAAATTATGTACTCCTGCACTCATTCCTACAATTTCTCTAACATTCATTTAATCGTTTTCGTTCGGAAATCATTAACAATGATATTAATCAATTTCTAACATTTGAACTAATACTTAAGTATGTATAGCCTTAACAAAAATAATCAACGCTATACTATATTCATCCTTGTCAGCAGTTTTGAATACTGTCCCATTTTAACTATGCCGTATGAGCCCGTACCAATAATTGTCAAATGTTCAAGCATTACTAAGGAACATTCAGTTCAGAAGTTATCCAAAACAAATCTTTGAAAATCAAAATTGGATATCAAATATGGAAATGAATCCGACAACAATAAATTTTTACCAAATTTCAAACTGGATTTATACAGTGCAGGGTTTTCTAGCATAAAGAGAAGAATGTATAAATAGCTTCAAATGGTTCTCTAGAGCAATGGAACAAAATTTTTTTATATTGATCAATGAAAGAGACATATACCAATGATCAACAATGCAAGATGTCATGCAATTTTCTGTCTGAGATAACCATAACCATAACCCTAACCCTAAACCTGGACCAAACCCTAACCCCCTAACTCTAAATATAACCCTAACCCTAACCCTAACCCTAAACATAACAATCAGGCATTGTATTTCACACTCAAAAATGAAGATAAAAGAATTTCATAGGAAAATCTGGATTTGCAATAAAAAAACTTGATACCTCAACAAGATTTTCTGGAAAACCACACCGTTAAAATTGTTTTGGGATTTTGAAAAATCTGCCTTTTGATATTTGACCGTCCCTTTAAACAAAAAATATGGAAATCCCCCCTGGTATATCATAAGAAAATAATGAAATAGGGGTAACTGTAAAGGGGGTTAAGTGTTAAAAGAAAGAACACCATAAAGCCTGTAGCAGTCAATAAAATGATTAGACATAAGAGATATAACGAATATGCATGACTACTCAGATTTTCCCGCCAGAGAATTTCCCGCACATTTTATTATCTACAACAATAACTATATCAATTCAGTTCATGATAGAAATCATTGTTTCGTTACATTGTTTTGTGCTCCAGGATTTATTTCCAATAATTCACTGTCGTGTCTATAAATCGATTGATAAGTTTTTTATTAGGAGATTTTTATAATTGATAATTAATTTATATTATGTTCTTGAGACCAAGATTGCATTTCTTCGTGCATCACTATAGATCTCAGGAAAAGCTTCTTGGAAAAAGATTTGATCACAAACATCAAACACAATGTATAATCTACTACTCACAGTTTAAAAGATTAAGTCCCGCGGGGGATAATTCCCTCCCATATGACGGCTATGCAGGGACGTGCCACTTTTCTTGGGTTCATATTCCAGTTGAGTATATACTTTTTGGGTATCAGATTTCATATTATGGAACTTTCAGTTAGCATATTTTTGACCATTTCCAGAATTTTAAAAACATTTACATCAATGTTGTGTATTAACTTAAAATCAATCAACCTGCTGGAAATTTTTGGGCAGCATTTTTAAGTTTCTGGAATATTTTTAAGTAGCATCAACAGAGTTACACCCGAGAAGTCACGCAGCTTCCTTGTTGATATTGGCTACCGGCCATCAGACACATCAAAGTATTTACCAAAAGATTTTGAAGATATTTTGAATGGAATGTTGACAAAGGCCTCAGATCATACAAAGGAAACAATTATTCTTGGAGATTTTAATACAAACTATTTAGTACGTGATGATAATAGGAAATTGAAATCAACTTTTGATCTATTTGGGTTTAAACAAACTATTCAAAAACCTACACGAATAACCGAGACATCCAAAACATTGATCGACATAGTTTTAACTAACAACACCTTAAACGTACTAGCAAGCAACGTCATCCCAAGTGGAATAGGAGATCATGAGATGGTTGGCTGCGTAAGGAAAACCAACACTGGTAAATTTCAACAAAGGGAAATTATATGCCGTAACTATAACAACTGCTCATCGGAGGACATGTGCAATGATTTAAAGAATGTCGAATGGGATGTTTTGTATGATTTTACAAATGTAATTGAGTCTTTGGGTTTTATAAAATACCATCTAACTGAAATTTTTAATGCTCATGCACCCGTAATAGCAAAGAAAATGAGAGGAAAACCAGCACCATGGCTGAACAATGAAGTTAAATTATATATGAACGAGAGAGACAGACTATTGCGTCTCTTAAGAAGGACTAAATGCACGAATCATGTGTATGCTTACAAACAAAAACGGAATCAAGTGAATAAAGCAATGCATAAGGCAAAATCAACATACAATAAAAACGCTCTACAAGAAAATTGTAACAATCCAAATAAATTCTGGAAGACCTTGAAAGCAATATATCATACAAAAGGGAATGGACAATTTACATCAAAATCCATCGATATAGGAGGCACTAAAAAAATGATGCCTTTACTATTTCTAATGCCTTTTGTATATATTTTGCAAATATCGTGAAGAAAATAAAAGAAAAGTCGTTTCCACTATGTGATTTTGTTTGGCGGAAAACAACTGCAGGCTTAGTTGAAAAGACAGACAAAAAGTTTAAATTCCAGCAAGTTTCAATACAGGAGATAGAAAAACACCTTAAAAAGATGAAGATAAATAAGGCAACTGGGCTAGATAACTTACCACCACGCTTGATAAAAGACGCTTCTGAAATTATATCAGCTCCTCTGGCACATTTAATAAATATATCACTTGAGACAGGCATATTCCCTCTGGACTGGAAGAAAGCCAAGATAATTCCAAAATATAAAACTGGATTATCTTCAATCTTGGACAACTACAGACCGATATCAATCATAATAGTTATGTCAAAAGTCATCGAAAGAGTGATCCATACGCAGCTTATCGCCTTTTTGGAGGAACAAAATCTATTATCCTTATATCAATTCGACTATAGGAAAAATCTCTCTACAGAACTTGCAGCAACACTGCTTTTGGATAACATTCGGAAAAATTTCGATGAAGGTAAATAAGTAGGCGCAATCTTCATAGATCTTAGTAAGGCATTTGATACGATTAGTCACGGAAAACTTCTACAAAAGCTCCGTATGTAGGGCATAGATGGCGTGGAGTATGATTGGTTTGTAGATTATTTATTTTCACGGAAAATGATCGTGAGTTACAACACAAGTCTATCAGAAGAAGAAGAACTATACTCGGGAGTACCTCAAGGGTCCATTCTTGGCCCTCTACTTTTTATTATCTACTTATATTAATAATACTGTCTGTTTATATATCACAATCTACTTATATTAATAATACTGTCTGTTTATATATCACAATATTTCTATATTTCTATATTTCTATATTTCGATATTTCGATATTTCGATATTTCTGTGTCTGTCCGCGACTTATGTACGTCTTACTGGCGATATAATACGGATAATCCGTTGTCGGGAAATTATGCAAACATTTGTGTCGAGATAACCGTGTACAGTAACAAATTTGTTGTATGAAAAGTATGGGTCTATGACGTTGTTTTAAAATAATATACTTCATCTGATAATTTATTTGATATCCTTGCATTAAAAAATTCAGAGATTTTGAAAAATTTCATAGGTCGATAATCTAGCGGGCAGCCAAATCGAATTCAAATTGAAATCCCCAGAACAAAAATATTTTGCTTTGAATTTAAAAGCTGCGTGTAAATTGTTTGAGCAAGTGAAACTTGAAAATGAATCAGTTTTATGATAATTAAAACAATACGAAATACTGAATTACATTGAATTACCAGTATAAATAGGCCAAACAAAATATGTTTTGAAATCAAAGAAACGTAGACTTATTTCATGTAGTGTTGATATCAGCAATACATATAGCGCTGCACAAACGCTATGAAAATTAAAGAGACTTTAGGTCTTTAATTTATAAATGAAACAAAATGCCGTTCATTACTTTTCACAAAATCGAGATACAAAACATTTCACTTTTAAAAAGGCTATTTTGATATATAATTTGTGAGAACACTGAGCAAACAATCTGTTTTGAAATGAATAATCTATCGCGGGGCATAAAAACAAATTAACTTTCAAGAATTTTCAAAATGACGTTGGCGTTCGATCAATTCGAAAAATATTCAAAGTTCGAATAGATTATCTGTCTACAGTATAAAATTATAGAGTTTAGAACTAATCAAGGCATTGCACAAAAGTATTTCTATAATTTATTAGTGAATATAAAAATATGAATCATTTGGTTATGAGCAGGCAGGCTTTTATTTTCAGATTTTGCTTCAATAATTAACGAAGGAATTATAGGCATCGATTAAAATTAAAATTTCATTTTGTTGACTTGCTATACGAATAACACACAGTATGTTACTACAGTTTCGAGAATAAAAATAGCGATGTCTTGTTATTATCGTTGATCAACATTTAATAAAGTTAATTTTTTCAGGTATATCAAATTCAACAAAGTTAAATTGAATTGAGCGTATGATTTGTGATAAATAATAATAATTATAATATTTTCAGCGTTCAAAAATTTTGCTTTGAATTTAAAAGCACAAAAACATAATTTAAAAACATTTTTAAATAGTTAATACAGTTTGGATGAGTGTAACAAACCTTGTGTTACAAAAATAAAAAGCGAAAAGGTTGCATGAAATAATCGATCATAGCAAACAATATTTATTAAAATACAACTTACCATTTTCCAAATGAGATCCAAATAAAAACTATACGAGCGGCATAATCTCCGAACAACATTTAAATACATAATAGCGGGTTCTCTGAGTTAATACACCAATCAATAATAAGTTAACAACCATATTTTATCGAAGGAGAATGTACGCCCGATAAGAATAAAATAAAGATTGTCTTTTATTCGAAATAATTCTGACAAAAATGATCATTTCATATCGTGATCAAATGCATGGTAAAGTAGATTCATTTTCTACATAGTAAATTATCCTTTTCGTCAGACATCATAACATGAGCATTTAAATATTACCATCGGCTGTGGTATTTTATATCTTTGAAGCTGCACTAAACATTTCCACTCTATAAACCATCGCGTCAGTTTCAATAAATTCTGAATAAATGCATATCACGAATCTGGCAAAATGAGTTGTTTTCGTTTTTCTATCAAAATAATTAATTTATTCATAATCATCTTTTCTTTCATTCGACATCTGTAATGTATTATAAATAGCGCGTAGAAATATTGACAACAAGATGTAACATAATATCAATATCGAATTAGTATAGCGATTTATTATAGAATTTTATTTCATTTTAAAAGAATGTTGATGCTATTATTCTGGAAAATTTGATAACAAGAAGCACTATGAGGTCAACTTTTCATATCTTTTGTTTACTTTTAAAATTTTATTTTCAACGAACTCTTAGTATTTTGATAGACTGCCATGAAAATCACAGGCCTGCTTGCTGAGATTGCAAAGATCAAAAATATATAGGCTCATATACTATCATATCATAATATTTTCAGATTATATATAATTTGATTTTCAATACACGCGCGTGGGTCGGCTTTGTTCAATAATACGTTGTCGAAGCAGTAGGTTTGTTGACCACTTCAGTTAAAGCACCGATAACAAAAAGTAAGGTAGTGGCCGATTGGTTAATGCCCTGGTATTTCAATATCAGGGTCGTCAGTTCAAATCCGCCATATTGCAATTTTTATCAACGATTTTTCTGATTTTTTTTAATATGAAGCAGTAAATCATTTTTAATTAACAAAAGATATCGTTTGATCATGTTAATAACAGAAATCAGTGGACCATGTGTCTTGTTGAAGCTAAATTAATTTAATATTGAATCTATCGCATGCAATGCCACGAGTTTCACTGGCCACACTTTGACGGCGTTATTTTGTGAACACCACATTAGTGTTGTATATATTGCAATAAAGATTTATGAATTCGAACCGAACGCGATCCGATCGTATCGGGTCAGATTCGGGTTAATATTTTAGGTCTTCGGATCGGATCGGATTTGAACTTATTTTTTGTGGATAGTTTCAGATTTCGAAATTTGACTGAGTATTTGTAATTTATAATAATTGTGTTCTGGCTTCCTTTCAACACATAAAATAAAGTTTTTCTATGTAGACAAAGCTACGTTAAATTATACATTTCAATCGACTCAATTGATGTGAAATAAATTAAATTTTTATTAAAGGAATGATTAAGATGTATTGATTAATGCTACATCGTTTCAATGCATATTGTGTCTCATGTTCTCCTCCAGAGTTCATACTCCGTATTATACAGCGATAGTCAGCTTAGTCAATTGTTTAATTATAAGTGATCTGAAAGTTTTATCATAGAAGGTCCATTATGGACTACACTCATTGCTAGTATTTCTATATTTCTATATTTCTATATTTCGATATTTCGATATTTCGATATTTCTGTGTCTGTCCGCGACTTATGTACGTCTTACTGGCGATATAATACGGATAATCCGTTGTCGGGAAATTATGCAAACATTTGTTTCGAGATAACCGTGTACAGTAACAAATTTGTTGTATGAAAAGTATGGGTCTATGACGTTGTTTTAAAATAATATACTTCATCAGATATTTTATTTGATATCCTTGCATTAAAAAATTCAGAGATTTTGAAAAATTTCATAGGTCGATAATCTAGCGGGCAGCCAAATCGAAGTCAAATTGAAATCCCCAGAACAAAAATATTTTGCTTTGAATTTAAAAGCTGCGTGTAAATTGTTTGAACAAGTGAAACTTAAAACTGAATCAGTTTTATGATAATTAAAACAATACGAATTACTGAGTTACATTGAATTACCAATATAACTAGGCCAGACAAAATATGTTTTGAAATCAAAGAAACGTAGACCTATTTCATGTAGTGTTGATATCAGCAATACAAATAGCGCGGCACAAACGCTATGAAATTAAAGAGACTTTAGGTCTTAATTTAATTTATTAATGAAACCAAATGCCGTTCATTACTTTTACCAAAATCGAGATACAAAACATTTCACTCTTAAAAAGGCTATTTTGATATATAACTTGTGAGAACACTGAGCAAACAATCTGTTTTGAAATGAACAATCTATCGCGGGGCATAAAAACAAATTAACTTGCAAGAATTTTCAAAATGACGTTGGCGTTCGATCAATTCGAAAAATATTCAAAGTTCGAATAGATTATCTGTCTACAGTTTAAAATTATAGAGTTTAGAATTAATCAAGGCATTGCACAAAAGTATTTCTATAATTTATTATTTAATATAAAAATATGAATCATTTGGTTTTGAGCCGGCAGGCTTTTAATTTCAGATTTTGCTTCCATAAGTAACGAAGGAATTATAGGCATCGATAAAAATTAAAATTTCATTTTGTTGACTTGCTATACGAATAAGACACAGTATGTTACTACAGTTTCGAGAATAAAAATAGCGGTGTCTTGTTATTATCGTTGATCAACATTTAATAAAGTAAATTTCAGGTATATCAAATTTAACAAAGTTAAATTGAATTGAGCGTATGATTTGTGATAAATAATAATAATTATAATATTTTCAGCGTTCAAAAATTTTGCTTTGAATTTAAAAGCACAAAAACATAATTTAAAAACATTTTTAAATAGTTAATACAGTTTGGATGAGTGTAACAAACCTTGTGTTACAAAAATAAAAGGCGAAAAGGTTGCATGAAATAATCGATCATAGCAAACAATATTTATTAAAATACAACTTACCATTTTCCAAATGAGATCCAAATAAAAACTATACGAGCGGCATAATCTCCGAACAACATTTAAATACATAATAGCGGGCTCTCTGAGTTAATACACCAATCAATAATAAGTTAACAACCATATTTTATCGAAGGAGAATGTACGCCCGATAAGAATAAAATAAAGATTGTCTTTTATTTGAAATAATTCTGACAAAAATGATCATTTCATATCGTGATCAAATGCATGGTAAAGTAGATTCATTTTCTACATAGTAAATTATCCTTTTCGTCAGACATCATAACATGAGCATTTAATTATTACCATCGCCCATCGGCTGTGGTATTTATATCTTTGAAGCTGCACTAAACATTTCCACTCTATAAACCATCGCGTCCGTTTCAATAAATTCTGAATAAATATGCATATCACGAATCTGGCAAAATGAGTTGTTTTCGTTTTTCTATCAAAATAATTAATTTATTCATAATCATCTTTTCTTTCATTCGACATCTGTAATGTATTATAAATAGCGCGTAGAAAGATTGACAACAAGGTGTAACATAGTATCAATATCGAATTAGTATAGCGATTTATTATAGAATTTTATTTCCTTTTAAAAGAATGTTGATGCTATTAGTCTGGAAAATTTGATAACAAGAAGCACTATGAGGTCAACTTTTCACATCTTTTGTTTACTTTTAAAATTTTATTTTCAACGAACTCTTAGTATTTTGATAGACTGCCATGAAAATCACAAACCTACTTGCTGAGATTACAAAGATCAAAAATATATAGGCTCATATACTATCATATCATAATATTTTCAGATTATATATATAATTGGAAATCAATACACGCGCTGTCGCCTTGTTCAGTAATACGTTGTCGAAGCAGTAGGTTTGTTGATTAGTAAAGTCAAAGCGCGTACTACAGTAAGTAAGGGGTTGGCTCATTGGTTATTGCTCTGGTATTACAATATTAGGGTCGTAAGATCAAATCCGCCATTCGGCAGTTTTTATCAACGATTTTTCTGATTTTTTTTTAATATGAAGCAGTAAATCATTGTTAATTAACAAAATATATCGTTTGATCATGTTAATAACAGAAATTAGTGGACCATGTGTCTTGTCGAAGCTAAATTAATTTAATATTGAATATATTACATGCGATGCCACGAGTTTGACCGGCCTCACCTTGACGGCGTTATTTTGTGAACACCACATTAGTGTTGTATGTATTGCAATGAAGATTTATCAATCCGAACCGAACGCGATTTAATCGTATCGGGTCAGATTCGGGTTAATATATTAGGTCTTCGGATCGGATCGGATTTGAAGTGATTTTTTATGGATAGTTTCATATTTCGAAATTTGACTGAATATTTGTAATTCATAATAATTAATGTGTTCTGGTTTCCTTTCAACACATAAAATAAAGTTTTTCTATGTAGAGATAGCTACGTTAAATTATACATTTCAATCGACTCAATTGATGTGAAATAAATTAAATTTTTATTAAAGGAATGATTAAGATGTATTGATTAATGCTACATCGTTTCAATGTGTATTGTGTCTCATGTTCTCCTCCAGAGTTCATACTCCGTATTATACAGCGATAGTCAGCTTAGTCAATTGTTTAATTATAAGTGATCTGAAATTTTTATCATAGAAGGTCCATAATGGACTACACTCATTGCTAGTATTCTTTAATGACATCACTGATATACTTCGACACTCACAGATAATTAAATATGCTGACGACACTGTGCTCTATTTTTCTGACAGTAACATCGACAACATCAACAAACTTCTGTCACAAGATATGGATTCAGTGAGTAAATGGCTGGAGGAAAATAAACTAATTATAAATTTAAAGAAAGGGAAAACAGAAGCAATATCATTCGGAACAGCTAAAAGGAAAAGTATGCAGCCAAAGCCACTTGAAATATATAGAGGTACAGAACAAATAAGAAACTCAAATGAATATAAGTATCTCGGGGTACATATTACAGGCTCATTAGATCTGAACACTCACTTTGAAAAATGCTATAAAAAAGCAGCAGGACGCTTAAACCTACTATCAAAATTACGTAATCAACTAGATCTAAAATCAGCCAGAAATATCTATTGTGCTATGATTATGCCTATGTTTACATACTGTGGAATTTTAATACTAAAACTAACTTCAACAAAATCAATTCAGCTAACTAACTTCCACCTTGGCTGCAAAAAGATTGTGTGACAAGGCAGTTCCAACGATATAGATAGCAAAATACCATCAATTATAGCCTCAAATAATATTAGAGCATGCAAACTAGTTCGACGATGTTTGAATGAAGAAGTACCACCTACTTTTATTAACTATTTTAAGATACACCATCATAGCAAATCAACAAGAAATGCAAGCAGTTCTGTTGTATTACCAATAATAAAAACAGAATATGCCCGTAAATCGTTTTCGTACTCTGGGGCCAAATTGTATAATGACCTGCCTACCTCCCTCAGGAATACAACAGAATCGCTTGCATTTCATAAACTTTTGAAACTTAATTTTAGCCAGTAAATATACAAACATTTTAAACAATAATTCATTTTTACATTTTACGATTTTGCCTTGATTTTATTCCTAATTTTATAAGTTTATAAGTATTACCATTAATTTATCTTTATATATAGAACAGTTCAGTATAGATCAATATAGATCATTGTATATAGTATAGATTGTATCTATAGTTTATTTAAGTTAATTTAAAATTGTTTTTGTTTTAAAACAGGACACACATTGACAACAGTGATACATCTCACTGACGTGTTTATCCTGTATAAATATTCGTAATAATTTATTGGTACTTCGCCTATTTTCAAAGTGGCACCCCCTCCCCCGTCCCTGAAGAGCTGCAGTTACCCCCGGGGATCAAGTATCTCCGCACCGTTGAATATAGTCATCTAGCGTAATGACCTCCAACATTTAAGCAGCTAATTTGAAAAATTCGGATAATTGCACTTTATTGGATTAAAAGTGCTTGGATTTGCCTTGGCAGATATTTAAAATAAAACGAACACGTATCTTTATATATCCTTCTTTCTAATGAATATTTAAATCTTGATATATTATCTAATAGTGGAATGGGAGTAATATCAATAACGTTTTTCTTGCCAAATTAAAACAGCACAGATAGGACAGTTACGAAAGAAGTTATATCTACCATCTATCTACAAGTACAGTCACATAGAAAAATTAAAACAGTCATGCGCAGTCAATCAATTACGTTATTCACTCCATCACGTGTGAGCAATTATTCTTGACAAACAAATTAATATCCATCAAATCTGAATTGCAACCTTTCAGCAGCAATGCAACTATGGTCGAGAGTAAGCATGGCTCCATCGTATTGGCTGCCTCCAATCGGATGAAGACAATAACCTGTTTGAATATGGAGAATGACAAAAGAAGGTAATATTTCAAATTTTGTATCGTCATTTGAACAATAGGTAGTAGATGCTATCAGATTATTGTAATTGGAAATGGAGAGACATCTAATCGAGCTGTTCGCGATTCCAGTAAATATTCTTTCGTTTTCCATGTAGAAGCGTGTGCAAGGAATGCCATGTGTGGTTGAAATCTTCAGATACCAATCAGCACGCATCTTCAAACAATAATTTGGATGTTGTATGGATACAATATGCCCTAAAACCAATATTTGTTTATATCAAGATTGATCATATTTGTAACATAAATAAAAACGTGACAGTGTTAAATATTTACCATCCCAAACTTTGAACATACATATTTCAAAGTATGCAAAAGCACATGATAGATACTAGGTTGATGCAAATCTAATTATAAAAGTGTTCCACTATCTATTTTCCACTTTTGTCATGTTGTATATTTTAGTCATTTAAATGGTTCATATAGCATCAATTCAATTTATCTATTACATTTTTGTGTTGAATATTGCAAGCATAGACTATACCGTGAGTACATAAATCGAATTGTTCAGATTCCCCAATGCAGAATTCTCCGCCATGTAGTGTACCCGAGCATATCCTGTGTTTTTCATATGAGGGATTAGATGCTGTGCATCCTGCCCATAATGACCAACCACTCCAAGTACCATTAACTGCAAACCGAAAGCAACATCATCTTAATAAAATCATGATCATCATTATCATCATCATTTATTTGGAACCTTTAAGCTATAAATAACCTTTTTTGCAGGGACTGGTATACATTGTGTATATATATATGTCAAATAGTAGATCAAAGATCACGAGTTTATTCCGTTACTCTGAGTTTCGCGTAAAGACGCTGTTCGGACGGTTTTATTAAATGAAAAATCATTACGGTGTGCTCAAGTATATACATGACTTAATGAAGAGTTTCTATTGTTTAAATATATTTATTACATTCTATTGTATTATCGATGCTATTGTTAAATATCTACTTGTTATTCTTATACTTTCTTAAATAAGATTTGTTCTCGTGTCGGCACTTAGAAATGAGTTCCGTTCTTTTATTTAGTAAATAGTCATGTTTATAATAAATTATATGGAATTTCTCCGTTAGGCATAGGTTACATTTTTTAGTTTTGTTACTATAGGCAGCCGCTGTGGCTAGTATTGACCATTTTATGCTGTAATTGATATGCTTCTCTTTGAGCTTCCAAATGTGTTTGGATAACTCTGTGCTGTTTGCATATTTCTTTGTTTTGAAGGACATCTTAGGTTGGGCTGCGGGCTGCTTGAAAGTGCCTTCCGTCAAATCGATGTAGTTTTGGCCTACGCTGTCATGTGCCGTTGTGACGTTGGCCTTGTAAACGAGACTTGAGGATAGGCATTTTTTGTCCAATGGGCAATTGTCTTTGTTGCGGCAGTTGCAAGTCTTTTTAGGTTTAGTGCTGCCATTGTCACTTAGGACTTTATTGTTATGGCTTCCAATTATAGTTTCGACATTAGCCATACAATTTATACAATTTTTTAATAGAAATAATGTCAAGGTATCCTACAGCTGAAAATGGTCAATACTAGCCACAGCGGCTGCCTATAGTAACAAAACTAAAAAATGTAACCTATGCCTAACGGAGAAATTCCATAATATTTATTATAAACATGACAATTTACTAAATAAAAGAAGGGAACTCATTTCTAAGTGCCGACACGAGAGAAAATATTATTTAAGAAACTATAAGAATAACAAGTAGATATTTAACAATGAGCATCGATAATACAATAGAATGTAATAAATATATTTAAACAATAGAAACGCTTCATTAAGTCATGTATATACTTGAGCACACCGTAATGATTTCTCATTTAATGAAACCGTCTGAAGAGCGTTTTTACGCGAAACTCAGAGTAACGGAATAAACTCGTGATCTTTGATCTACTATTTATATTGCTCTGCTTTTAGCATTGAGCACTCAAATTGATGTTTTGCCCACACAATTACTTTATTATATATATATATTTAGAACATATCGAGGATCTGCTATGATTTATTCTTGCAATTTGATTGGTTAACGCCAATAACGCCATTTCACGATAGCCGAGCTTGACCCCGTCGATTTCAAGAAATTTATGAAATTACAAAACAACCGATAATTATTTAAAATATGGCATTATAAACTGGCAAGTAATAAAAAGTAAAAAGCAAATACAGTGAATATATGTAGAGTCATATACAATTTCATTGAGTTACTGTTTCATGCAGTTTCTCAATTGTTCAAAATAAATCAAATGGCTCTGGGTGAAATATCTGAGCTAGTAGACAGACTTTTTAAGTGTATAGAAATATTTTGCAAAAAATTAACAATTCAAAAACAATTTGCCCAAATTTTACAGTATTGATGATTGTGAAAACAAAAGATAACATAGCTTCATTTCATTAATACATCCCCTCATCCTTTTATGGGCAATTTTTGCAAGTTCCTAGATATGAGATAACTAAATTCCTGGCGTAGAAAGATAAGCTTTTCGTAAACTACCAAAACCATAACATAGGGCTGCAAAAAATCAACCGCTAAAATTTGAGATAATTAAACCATTTCTCCAAATGAAGGTTAGCAACATTCTAAAAAGTTATCATAAATTCAATAGTCTGCTCTTTTAAATAGGCATTTAGCAAACATTTAGTCAATAAATCTATCATTGTTTCATTTCTTTCTTCACGTTCACGGCTTTTTACGAAATTCTTCAAATTATAGGTAAGAAAAAATTTTCTTTCCATTTTAAGTTTTCCAATTCAGTTTTCCATAATGAATAACACGCATAAAAAATAGAAAATATTGTTCAAAGAGTCCATAAGAATCCATGACTATGTATATGTAAGTAAACGATGTTAAGCATCCATTCTTTTAATATCAAGAAGAGAAATATAAATTTCTCGATATCAATTTTTCCTCGAAGCTTTTAGTTGAATTAAAAAAAGGCAAGCGTGCAGCTCTCGACTCTGCTTTCTTCTTCTGACGTCACGAAAATAGGAGAATTACATACTTGATCATGGATTGAAAGATCAGAAAATTCTCTGAAAAAACGTCCCCAACAGTCACAACTCGGGGCTGGCTATGTTCTAAACCAAATAGTTCATACTTTCCGTGAACTATGCTCTGATAGCACCACGAGAGGCACGTAAGGAGAAAACGAGAAGGCGAAAATTACTCGCCGAGGTGGCTTGTAATTTTCTGATGCCTTCTCGTTTTCTCCTTACGTGCCTCTCGTGGTGCTATCAGAGCATAGTTCACGGAAAGTATGAACTATTTGTTTAATATATATATATATATATATCATAGTTAAATTGTAAAACAGAGAATAGAATGTAGTGTGGCATAACATAATGATATACAACAGTTAAAATATATTCTTAAGAGCATAACTACTTCTGAGAAAGAAATTTGAAAGCAGGCCTGTTTTAGACTTCCTTCATTGCATATTCTGGATTTCCATTTTTGCGCACCAGCATCTTGGAATTTAAATCAACCGATTGACTAGGTGTAAATGTCGTTGTGGATGTGAGATCTTGTTCTGCTGGTAATTCGTTGTTTTAACATTTTTGCAAGCAAACGAAGAGTTGCTTTAAAATAATTTTATGTGTGACTATTATTTGATGCGATGCTAATTGTCTATGATAGGGATCAAACCAATTAGACTTTGCATACCTGAAATACGAGTGCGATAGTTTTTAATTCCTTTGGGATAATTTGCATTATCTAGAGGCGATTTAGATGCTGGCATTTTGGAAAATGTATATAAAGGTATATATTTTGGGGGGCTCATCTTCAAATTAAAGCAGTTATGCTGCATGCTTCTTCAACGAGCAGAAAGAAGAATTGTTGTTAGCTTATAGAGAACTGTTTCTCAGATTTAACGAATTGTTATACTAATTTCTTAATCAGTCAACAAAATTGACCAACTACGAAATGAACGAAATTTATTTCAAATGTTCACGGTATGAAATTGATGTTGAATGGTGCATTCAAACAATGTTCCATTGGAGCATCACAATGTTATTACGTATAATGTATACACAAGGCCTTCTCCAAATCTATAGATAAAGCTAAAAACTTAGATAGATAACTGTTTTGCAGAAACTTATACATTTTTGGGTCCTTTGCCTCGGATATATTTCATTACACAAATTTGACGAGAAATTTGATTGAAATTTAGAAATTTTCATAAGTAATAAAAGCCCATTAAATTGCAAAAATTATTATATTGTAAGAGAAGATTGAACAGCTAATATACTAACTCGAGGCTAGATAAAATTCTTGATTGATTGATCAATTTGAATTGTTAAGTTGGGTAAAATATTCAAATGGATTTGAAAAATGTTAAACTGATCTTCCAATAGGATTGTTTTAAGTATACTGTTTTAATGAAATTTATAGTATTCACTTAAATGCTCACCAGGGCATGGCTGCAAATTGCATGGAATAATCCTTTCTTTGTGTCCATCGCATTCGTCACCATTGCATTCTGCTGGAATGCATTCCCTTGTCTGTTTCATCACTCCTTCGTCGCAAGTACCATTGCACGTACCATTTTGCCAACTAGTCCATGATCCATTGACTTCAAATATAAAATACTAGCAATGAGTAATTATTATACAATGTTTACACTATGAGAATATCGATATATAACATAATACTTCAAGAAGTCCATCTAAACAAACTTGTCTTGTCTCACTCCAATATTGTCAGCTGTGGAACTTGACGTTAACAATAATTGCGTGTTTTCATGTGACTAATTTGAATTTGAAGGTTATTTTTAAGCACTCTATCAAACAAAGCTTTTTGGAATGATATTTGATTGACAGATATCATGACGTCATGTCTACAGTTTGTAATTGCGACACCATGAGAGTTATGGTGAGTCTTGTTTTTGGTCCCTGTCGTTGACATACCAAAGTGTTTAATTATATGAATTATTATTTTACTCACTTGATTCATGTTTTACCGTTAATATACTACACTTTTGCTTCGTATATATGCCATTTTTCTATTGTTGCTATTTTGTTACGTTTTAGGGAATAATGCCAAATGCAATAATTTTATGATTCTACGTAGCCTGACAACAACCAATCAGCGATCAGTATCGCATTCGATGATTTTGTAAAATGAATTACTGAGTTATTTATCTACATAAATTAGTAATTCTAAAAAGTAATTGGGCAAAAAGTTACAATGTGATATCTTAATACGATATCTTACCAAGGTTTGTTGGTTTGCAGTCAATCTAAGAAGAAAGGAGATAAAACGCAAGAGTACTGAAATAACCAACAAATCATTTCAATTCCTATAATATTTTACTCCAATTCCAACAAACATTCCTGTGTAGATTTGATTTTTTGATTTGATTTGATTTTGATTTGATTTATCATTTATCAACAAACCGGGTAAGCTTGCAGCTTTTTTTCACTGGGGTGGTTGGTCAAATTGATTAGTATTTTTGAAGCTTGTGTGCATTTCATAGCCGCATGCCCTTCCTGACGCCAACCTATAGTGCTCCGGTCAGGGATTGAACCCGAGACCCTGCGGGCCGTTGTCCAACGCCCTAGCCACTACCCCAAGGCTGTGCTTGAATGTATTCTTGCATTCAGTGATTGCACCCTGATTTGCAGGAGTTCCAGATCCAATCACTCTCATTTATTTATTAACACACAGCTAATAAATTGGGGCTCGAAAATTGCCAATTTTCGTTCAGTTGAAAACGATGGTTTTGCTTTTGAACTAAACCTTTACGGATTATATTTTCCACCGTTTTGTTCAAATTTCGCGATCCTGGGTTTGACGGAACGAAAATACCGCACATAAAATCACGTGACTAGCATTTGTCTAATTGGAGCTGAAAGCACAGCATCACATGAAAGAGTGTCCCAACTCTTGTAAATAGATGGCTCTGGTTCCAATTGTTGGATTGAGGGAACTCCTCAACAGATAGGTTTACTTAAAGAAAATATTTCAAAACTGAATCGAAAAAGTACCAACAATGTCCAAGATGAGGAGACTAAATGTCCCCAAAATAGCGCTCCTTTCCATTTCTTGCTTCAATCGTGATTGCTTGTGGAGGGGGCTTCCAATAAAACAATTTCAGGAAAAAATGCCATTTTCAGAAAAGTTTTCCTAAACGTAAGGGTTTTTAAAAAAGAAATACATCGTTTTCATATAAACCCTGATTTAAAGATTTGTGAATGCATTTGTAAATAAGATTTGTGTATGCATCGCAATCTATGCAGAATTTTGTAAACCGAACAAGAAATTTTCAATCCTCTCGGAATTTAATACTCACTATAGGGGCTTCAGTGGAGTTAAGTTTAATTCTGAACTCAATTCTTTGACTTATTCAATTATCAAGTATTGTTGGATTAGGAAAATTACTAGAAATGTCTAAAGTCAACTCACTTTTGACACATTCGCGATTCAGATGTGGTAATAGATGTTGTTAAAAGAAAACTTAATGCATCAATGACACAATTAGTCATTATAATTGAAGGTGCTATGAACTTCAAATCGAATCATATCTGATCAACAGTGGTTCAGATCCCGTGAAGGTCAACTCAGCCTTGACTTTATCTGAAACATCAAATGAGTACCATCTTTTGAAGGTGGATGGAATGGTGAAGAGGGAATTGCATTGTGAATACCTGCGGCGCATCGTTGCGCATTAAGAAACGAGACCTATCTGCCATGAAATCTGTTGAAATTGATCTGCAGTGTCGCGGCTAAGATCAACAAAGAGCGATTTAAATAATTGCTCTCAGCGAAAAAAGTCACTCATCTAAAAATAGAGGAGTGGTACGGGTTTCCTTCGGTAGGGCGACCTTGTCTACATTACTTATTTTTGCCATGTACCGTAACGGACCAACCCTACAACTTAAGAATTAGAGATTTGTATTGTTGTTATAGGTTTTTGTAAGTAGAATGTAACTTCTCACCTCTCAAGATTGTATTATATACGGGATTATATAATGGATAGGGTAACAAAGCAAGACAAAACTTTCGCGAAAATAACAGCGTGTGAGTCATGCCCGTCCTTGGTGGGGAGATAGTGGGCTCAAGACCCCCCTCTGAGTCACCCCTTCAAAAACATCTGTTGATTTGTAATGTGTGGTTTTCTGTATTGGTGGTTGCTTAATAGAAACTGTTTAGTTAAGTAAATGATTAAATTTGTAAATAATGGGCCATTAACGAGCAAGTATCAATGCCATTATATAGAAAAAATTCATCCTACAGCAGATGTCATTTGCAGATTTGAAAATATATTACAAACGATTGAAATCATTACTTTTGAATTTCAGTTCACGAGTCCAAACTGTTCATTCCTACCTTTTTGTGTTCACAAAAATCTACGTAGATGTAATTTTTTACTATTAATTTACATGAAAGTCATATAAAGATTTGTAACCGGAATAGGCCCTATACATATTCGTAGATAATACAATATTACTTTTTATTTTTTCAAAATGGCGACCATTCATTACTTTTTATACTTCCAAAAATAACTTATTTACATGCATTATAAAGCCTGTTTTTTCAGTCGAGAGAATTCAAATTTGGAATCAAATTGAGCAATAAATCAAACATGTGCATGTCTATTATAGATAATTAAATTTTACTTAATCTCTTCGCTTTCAAGTAGCATTCAAATAACAAACGAAGTCTAAAAATTTATAATGGGAACATACCACCAGATTTACAATTACTTGATGATATAACTTTGCCTCCATATAATTATTAAGATTTGTCAAATTGAATAATCTGCAGAAATTAATTTGGTTGTTGAACTCAATTGCTAGACATGATCAAATTTTCTTGCAAATGTAATCACAAATGAATATTGAATCAACTCCAGTAGTGTTAAATTCCAATGGACTATTGATAGATGTGTTATCAAACATCCTTCCTTTGTATAATGATAAATCGCTGCCAAATTCGTTACATTGATGAGGTTCTGTTTCAAGGATTAACATGAGAAGTAGCATAACTCGGAAGCCAATATTCCATACCATTATTGATGATGTTTTGTGGAAAACATTGAAGGCGAGAAAGTATGTAATTTATTTTTCCATGATTGTGCTATATATAGTGGAATTTGCAGGTGGTAAGTACAGCAGAGACTTGTTGTCAGTCAAGGATAGATACTTATCAATTCATTCAAATATCTTTTGGTCATATTGTAGATAACACTACAGGTTGCGATATTATAATATCGTCAAAATGTTTTGGTCTGTGACGCAGGCTAAGATATCATCATCGTAACCAATATTTGAATGCCATCTGAAAAGACTGTTATGATTGTCAAATATTGTATGACGGTGTTTGTCCGTAGTTTTGAGTTCCTACTAAAACTCTAGACGGTGACGTGACTGATGATGGATTGAGGGTCGTAGATTGAGGATATATTTGTCAATGAGATCTGACAGGCGAATAAAGCAAGACATAGGCGGTCGACAGCCAGTAAAGGTTGAAAATAAATCCAAATAATACAATTTTATTTTACTTCATCATCTTTATTTATAAGCTATAACCTAAGAAAGATTAGTTATTAGAATTGTGAATTTTCTGTTGTTAAACTAAAATTAAAGTATAGGTCTTGATTAAGCCAAGCATTCCATTTTGGAGACGCTGATCACGGAAGAGACAGCAAGAGCACAGTAAAACCCTGAAATGAATACATGGGGTTGTTTTGTTAGAAAACATTTGAATATCAAGAACGATCTAGATTTGTTTTTGCAGCTACAATTGAGGAATGATTTTATGATTTCAGTTCAGGAGTGGTCATAACTCTAAGATGATGCGCATGACATTTAACTTATACTTGTGCCACTGTGTCTATACTACGCTTTAGCAACAGTTGCTTCGTACAGGAGATATTTATCGTGTTAGTGAATGATGTGATGCACTCATACTCATATACAAAAAATCGGAATGATTAATCACAGATTAGCATATGTGACCATTGGCGGTGATTGGTCTATTTTCTAACTCGTGAAATTATTTGTCACGTCTTTGTAAATTGAAAAGCCGTTAAAAATGACTCGCGCATAGGGGGTACATCGTTTCACATGTAAATTACGCCCGTGTGTCTCAAGTAGTCAATTGTATTCTGTTTATAAAATAGATGACTGAGCGTTGCTAAGGCATCATTTCATTCCCTGAAATTTTACAAGGCTCAGATGTAGAGTAGCGGAATAGTGGAATTTGTGGAGCTAGGCTACATTTAACTTCTTCCTTGCCTATTGAATAATTGACCATACTGCTAACACTTAAAGTGTGCTGGAAAATCTTAGGCATAAAAGTTATATTTTCAATTTTTGTGTTGTGTTTGCATGAGAAAAGAGACAGAAAGAGAATTATTTATGGATCTGTTTGAATATATATGTTTTTATTTCCAATCATATAGCTATGTTTGACATTCAGATTGTAAGAAACATTCCTTTTTAATTGTGGGAGATGACGAGTTCACAGACATACAACGAGCATATGTTCACCGACGAAGAATCTAACTTCTGTCTTTCGTTATATCGTACTCTGCCACTGAGTGAGTTACAATCTGTAGATATTGTAGATTAGAGATAATAGATTAGAGATCGTTGATGAAAATCATAGATTAAGGATCGAAATAATATCAGTACTAGATATTACAACCAACAAGTTTTGACTATACGATAGAAGAACAGTGTATAATTTGAATGATCTTGTGAAAAATAAGTTTATATATAAAATAAAAAAAACAAGATCATTCGATTTCTAATTACCTAATAAATGGATCATGTTGCCCAGCGTTTTAGCATTGGTTGGATTCTTCAGATTTGAAAAAATGTATATGTATATTCATAATTGAAACTTGTAAATATTGATAAAAAGTTTATTTTAGTTGATATTATTAAAATAAAATGAAACATAAACGAAACACTATTTAACTAATTAAACTTGAAAGTTCCAACACTTGTTTCAAAGAGTACGCAGCTGCTATAGTAAAATTGTATGGCAATGTGTCCCATTTGACTATTCAAAACAAAATTTGTAAGGATATTTGAAAATGGACCTTATTGGTTGGTGATAGATCAACGTTGAGATACAGATGCTTTCAATCAAATATCATAATCCTAAATAATCATAATCAATAAATACCACTAAAAATCCGATCTGACTTGATCCGAAGAACTAAAATATCAATATAAATCTGACCAGCTTCGCAAGTCATTTGTGATTTCAATATACCGAAAAACTCCATAATTGGAAAATGCAGAATATGGAATAAAACGGCAAAGGTTAGTTTTTATTGCGTAACTTATCGTATCTCAATTGTGTTTTTAGATCATGTAACAAATGATAAAGCAATACTTACTCCAAGTGATCAGTTTATTCAGTTGTTACTTGCATTCAGTTGATGCTCGAATACATCTAACTCGTTTGTCTCTCCACAGGCAACACCTAGCAAATTTTCTGAATTGTAATTCTAAAACTATCGAATGATGTCTAGTAATTTGAATGGTCATTGAGCGTGTAGGTAAAACTCGATAAAAATGCCCCAAGGGCGAATAGTGGTTTTGGGACCCAAAACAAAACGGAACAATTAATCAAAATGGCGGAACAGGTGATAACTCAGTTTGGTACATGACTTTTTCGGTACTAAAACGAAGAAGGCTGGAAGGTTTTCCAAAAATACAGACGAGGAAATAGTAGACGAACTTTTGTCGAATTCAGAAGTATATAATGGCACATGAAACTAAAGTACTTATAAAGCTAAAATACAAAACAATTATACTTTTTTATTATTTAAATACAAACATTCAACTGTCGACATTGATATTGTTGGCATAAAATGTAAACTTCTTTGTTTAGATGTACTTGTGTTGTTTCACATCAGATTGGGCATTTGTTAGTGGAATAAATGAAGAAATAGAAGAAATGAATCCAGCGATTTTGGAGTAGTCATGTTTATACACCGAAGTAAGAAATAATCAAGGCGAACATTCTCCCAAGTCCACATCCATTGGCATTTGTTATGGTCTGAAGCTCTATCTCAATCAACGATTGAGAAACCAAACAGAATGGAGATCCTCGAATGATTGTGACTGATTTGTGTAGATCACAAGAACATATTAGAACCACGTGCATTGGTTATAATTTTCCGAGGGCACTTCTTAACTTATACTCTGCAGAAATATTTACAACGTTGTCTGTTTTCTAGACAATTGTAAGTTTGTAACTATTTGATAGAAGGGGGTAGTAACTGGTGAAAATTTTGAGTGCAACTCAGTTCGGGTTTATTAATTTGGATGCTCGACAAAAAAGAAAATGGATAACACATTTTGCGATGCTTTATTAAACGTTTCAATCGCATTTTCATTCACAGAGTAAAATCTCTAAATCAACGTTTGGCTATAGTTATGGTAAAAAGAGTAGTTTATTTATTCCTATCATATATCATACATTTCATCTAATAAAACTGAATGCTGATACAAATGAATGTCACCTCCTGGACATGGTCTCTAGCATATGATATTCAATAATATGCCTTATTATACCTATAGTGCTGTTATAGATGTTAACTTTTACAAAACCGATCCGATCCGATATAGATCTGATGCTTCAATTTTGAAGCCTGATCCGATATAAATTTTCATAATGTCCATTTGATATAATTCGCGGTGATAACGGGAAAAATTGCAACTATGTAATTAAACTATACAATGAAATATGCAGGGCGAGGGATGTTAAAGTTACTTTTTAAAAGTATCTAGTTACAGTTACCGTTACTTGGGCGAGAAAGTAACTAGTTACTATCAGACGTTACTTTTCAGAAAAAGTAACGATTACAAGTTACAAGTTACTTTTAATTCGAAAGTAACTAGTTACAGTTACTTTTCCCGTTACTTTTTCTAAATAAGTCCAAAACTATATCCAACAGAAGCAATGAGACATATATGAAGTATTCAAATAATATTTCTGTATTTTAATTTGTTAATTAATCAAATGTTCTTGTTGACAATATAAATACGAAAACAGACACCCGACGACTATTTCACAGCGACGTCTTTTGCGTGTTTGAATCATAGACATAATAGATATAGACCGCTGATGGGGTCACGTGACGCGTGGCATTCATGGGCAGCCAAAATGGTAGACACATGCGCCCAAAAGTTGCAGTTGTATGTTGTAAACTGACCACAAAAGTATAAATTCCAATTCAATTTGGTATTTGAAGTAGACACAAAGTGCTTGAATTGATTTAAATCGCTGCATATATCTATTTGTCTTGCTTTTGAACATTTTTAATATGGTTTTAATGATACGGAAACATTGATTATAATACAAATTTGCATATTTTGATATTAATTGGTATCCGCTACGCTTGTTTGCGATGGTACTGCTGGTTATGAGGCTTAATTTGTGGCTATCTTCATCAATCTTAGACTTTATAACTATTATCACTATGGGGTGTAAAATATTTGGATATTTGGTGAATTAAATTTGAATATTTTTCGTAGCATTATTGCAATTTGTTTGTTATTGTTTCAATATCAACTTTTCTACACTCATTCTGCGTCCTGTGTTTTGCTGTAACCAGCAGTAAATATGCACCTTATCATGTAAATACAGCTTGGATGATTAATAAATGTTAAATCTGAGCAAACTCTGAAATTTTGATGTCTTATTGTTACAAAAGCGGCGATATATCTACTTACAAAATTGGAATATTTCAGTGAAAATTTGATAAAATAATTGAGCAGATTTGATTCGAAATTGAGTGATACACAACAAGACTGTTAATTTCAATCATATTTAATTGCTTTAAAAGTAGCTCGAAACAATCCGGTTCATCTATTCTTTTATTTTCTAACAACAATATTGGGTCAAAACACTGCTTTCCCCGCCACTTTGGGAGCATGTGTCAGCCATTATGGATCCCCATAGGTGCTACGTTTTAAGCCCGTTTTCGAACGCCATCAGCAGTCTATATCTATTATGTCTATGGTTTGAATGGTCTAGGCGATCCCCTACTTTCCATAACAAAGAAAATCTCAAGTTACGCGCCATTAGTTCTATTTCAGGCTTGGTTGCTATGACAATTAATTGATCGAACAGACATATCAGACATGAAACGCTCGTTGAATCACTTGAATATCATAAACTCGGAAAAACAGATTCTATAACAGAACGTTACTTCCCTGAATGTAATTTTCTTGACTTCCAAATCTGTAACAGGATTTCCTGCAGTTGTTGGGAACTTTTTGTCTGTGTTTTTATTGTTCTTGGATGGTAACAATGAGAACAAAAGATTTTGACTAATTAAAACACAATAGCGATCGAGAAGCTGCTAACTATCAGCACTCTTTTGTGAAAAAAGTAACGGAAGAAAGCGAAAATGTAGTGAAAAAGTAACGAGTAATCGTTACTTTATTTTTAATCCTAAATGTAATTAGTTACAAGTAGAAGTTACTTTTACAGAAAAGTAACTAGTTACAAGTAGAAGTTACTAAAAAGTAACGATTACAAGTAACGTCGTTACTTTTGTAATCGTTACTAACATCCCTGGAAATATGCAAACAAATTTTTAATGAAGACTCAACAAACATACACTTAATAAATATCACATATCTAAAATCCTATACAAAAACAGCTACCTATATGGACGTCTAAAAACTAATTAAACATTATTTGAATAACATGTAACCTATGTAAATTTCATAAAACCTTAAATAACTAAATAACTAATTTTAAAATGTTCTATAAACATCATTTGATACTATACATATTACACGTGGTGTATATAATAAATATTAAATTTTGCCAATATTTTATCAAACACAAAATATACAGCTACAACTATATCTAAGCCTCATTATATTAATATATTTATATGATTATTTCAATATGATTCTGAATTATTATGGTGAAATTATGATTATTATAGTTTTCGTAAGTCGAATTTCAGCCTACTTTCATCTGGACAGGAGTTATAAATGTCGTAGAGGACACCGATATATTGCGTACCTAAATGAGGATGTATACAATAGCCTGTTTCTACATGTTGGAATAACGAATTTAAAGCAAGATATTGAAATTTAGAATAGCCGTCATCACAGAACATCGTTGTTGTTTAAAATAAAACGAACACGTATCTTTATATATCCTTCTTTCTAATGAATATTTAAATCTTGATATATTATCTAATAGTGGAATGGGAGTAATATCAATAACGTTTTTCTTGCCAAATTAAAACAGCACAGATAGGACAGTTACGAAAGAAGTTATATCTACCATCTTCCTACAAGTACAGTCACATAGAAAAATTAAAAAAGTCATGCGCAGTCAATCAATTACGTTATTCACTCCATCACGTGTGAGCAATTATTCTTGACAAACAAATTAATATTCATCAAATCTGAATTGCAACATTTCAGCAGCAATGCAACTATGGTCGAGAGTAAGCATGGCTCCATCGTATTGGCTGCCTCCAATCGGATGAAGACAATAACCTGTTTGAATATGGAGAATGACAAAAGAAGGTAATATTTCAAATTTTGTATCGTCATTTGAACAATAGGTAGTAGATGCTACCAGATTATCGTAATTGGAAATGGAGAGACATTTTTCCATGTAGAAGCGTGTGCAAGGAATGCCATGTGTGGTTGAAATCTTCAGATACCAATCAGCACGCATCTTCAAACAATAATTTGGATGTTGTATGGATACAATATGGCCTAAAACCAATATTTGTTTATATCAAGATGGATCATATTTGTAACATAAATAAAAACGTGACAGTGTTAAATATTTACCATCCCAAACTTTGAAGATACATATTTCAAAGTATGCAATAGCACATGATAGATACTAGGTTGATGCAAATCTATTTATAAAAGTGTTCCACTATCTATTTTCCACTTTTGTCATGTTGTATATTTTAGTCATTTAAATGGTTCATATAGCATCAATTCAATTTATCTATTACATTTTTGTGTTGAATATTGCAAGCATAGACTATACCGTGAGTACTTAAATCGAATTGTTCAGATTCCCCAATGCAGAATTCTCCGCCATGTAGTGTACCCGAGCATATCCTGTGTCGTTCATATGAGGGATTAGATGCTGTGCATCCTGCCCATAATGACCAACCACTCCAAGTACCATCAACTGCAAACCGAAAGCAACATCATCTTAATAAAATCATGATCATCATTATCATCATCATTTATTTGGAACCTTTAAGCTATAAATAACCTTTTTTCCAGGGACTGGTATACATTGTGTATATATATATGTCAAATAGTAGATCAAAGATCACGAGTTTATTCCGTTACTCTGAGTTTCGCGTAAAGACGCTGTTCGGACGGTTTTATTAAATGAAAAATCATTACGGTGTGCTCAACTATATACATGACTTAATGAAGAGTTTCTATTGTTTAAATATATTTATTACATTCTATTGTATTATCGATGCTATTATTAAATATCTACTTGTTATTCTTATACTTTCTTAAATAAGATTTGTTCTCGTGTCGGCAATTAGAAATGAGTTCCGTTCTTTTATTTAGTAAATTGTCATGTTTATAATAAATTATATGGAATTTCTCCGTTAGGCATAGGTTACATTTTTTAGTTTTGTTACTATAGGCAGCCGCTGTGGCTAGTATTGACCATTTTATGCTGTAATTGATATGCTTCTCTTTGAGCTTCCAAATGTGTTTGGATAACTCTGTGCTGTTTGCATATTTCTTTGTTTTGAAGGACATCTTAGGTTGGGCTGCGGGCTGCTTGAAAGTGCCTTCCGTCAAACCGATGTAGTTTTGGCCTACGCTGTCATGTGCCGTTGTGACGTTGGCCTTGTAAACGAGACTTGAGGATAGGCATTTTTTGTCCAATGGGCAATTGTCTTTGTTGCGGCAGTTGCAAGTCTTTTTAGGTTTAGTGCTGCCATTGTCACTTAGGACTTTATTGTTATGGCTTCCAATTATAGTTTCGACATTAGCCATACAATTTATACAATTTTTTAATAGAAATAATGTCAAGGTATCCTACAGCTGAAAATGGTCAATACTACCACAGCGGCTGCCTATAGTAACAAAACTAAAAAATGTAACCTATGCCTAACGGAGAAATTCCATATAATTTATTATAAACATGACAATTTACTAAATAAAAGAAGGGAACTCATTTCTAATTGCCGACACGAGAACAAATCTTATTTAAGAAAGTATAAGAATAACAAGTAGATATTTAACAATAGCATCGATAATACAATAGAATGTAATAAATATATTTAAACAATAGAAACTCTTCATTAAGTCATGTATATACTTGAGCACACCGTAATGATTTTTCATTTAATAAAACCGTCCGAACAGCGTCTTTACGCGAAACTCAGAGTAACGGAATAAACTCGTGATCTTTGATCTACTATTTATATTGCTCTGCTTTTAGCATTGAGCACTCAAATTGATGTTTTGCCCACACAATTACTTTATTATATATATATATTTAGAACATATCGAGGATCTGCTATGATTTATTCTTGCAATTTGATTGGTTAACGCCAATAACGCCATTTCACGATAGCCGAGCTTGACCCCGTCGATTTCAAGAAATTTATGAAATTACAAAACAACCGATAATTATTTAAATATGGCATTACAAACTGGCAAGTAATAAAAAGTAAAAAGCAAATACAGTGAATATATGTAGAGTCATATACAATTTCATTGAGTTACTGTTTCATGCAGTTTCTCAATTGTTCAAAATAAATCAAATGGCTCTGGGTGAAATATCTGAGCTAGTAGACAGACTTTTTAAGTGTATAGAAATATTTTGCAAAAAATTAACAATTCAAAAACAATTTGCCCAAATTTTACAGTATTGATGATTGTGAAAACAAAAGATAACATAGCTTCATTTCATTAATACATCCCCTCATCCTTTTACGGCCAATTTTTGCAAGTTCCTAGATATGAGATAACTAAATTCCTGGCGTAGAAAGATAAGCTTTTCGTAAACTACCAAAACCATAACATAGGGCTGCAAAAAATCAACCGCTAAAATTTCAGATAATTAAACCATTTCTCCAAATGAAGGTTAGCAACATTCTAAAAAGTTATCATAAATTCAAAAATCTGCTCTTTTAAATAGGCAATTAGCAAACATTTAGTCAATAAATCTATCATTGTTTCATTTCTTTCTTCACGTTCACGGCTTTTTACGAAATTCTTCAAATTATAGGTAAGAAAAAATTTTCTTTCCATTTTAAGTTTTCCAATTCAGTTTTCCATAATGAATAACACGCATAAAAAATAGAAAATATTGTTCAAAGATAAGAATCCATGACTATGTATATGTAAGTAAACGATGTTAAGCATCCATTCTTTTAATATCAAGAAGAGAAATATAAATTTCTCGATATCAATTTTTCCTCGAAGCTTTTAGTTGAATTAAAAAAAGGCAAGCGTGCAGCTCTCGACTCAGCTTTCTTCCTCTGACGTCACGAAAATAGGAGAATTACATACTTGATCATGGATTGAAAGATCAGAAAATTCTCTGAAAAAACGTCCCCAACAGTCACAACTCGGGGCTGGCTATGTTCTAAACCAAATAGTTCATACTTTCCGTGAACTATGCTCTGATAGCACCACTCGAGTCACTTCAGGAGAAAACTCGAAGGCGAAAATTACTCGCCGAGGTGGCTCGTAATTTTCTGATGCCTTCTCGTTTTCTCCTTACGTGCCTCTCGTGGTGCTATCAGAGCATAGTTCACGGAAAGTATGAACTATTTGTTTAATATATATATATATATATCATAGTTAAATTGTAAAACAGAGAATAGAATGTAGTGTGGCATAACATAATGATATACAACAGTTAAAATATATTCTTAAGAGCATAACTACTTCTGAGAAAGAAATTTGAAAGCAGGCCTGTTTTAGACTTCCTTCATTGCATATTCTGGATTTCCATTTTTGCGCACCAGCATCTTGGAATTTAAATCAACCGATTGACTAGGTGTAAATGTCGTTGTGGATGTGAGATCTTGTTCTGCTGGTAATTCGTTGTTTTAACATTTTTGGAAGCAAACGAAGAGTTGCTTTAAAATAATTTTATGTGTGACTATTATTTGATGCGATGCTAATTGTCTATGATAGGGATCAAACCAATTAGACTTTGCATACCTGAAATACGAGTGCGATAGTTTTTAATTCCTTTGGGATAATTTGCATTATCTAGAGGCGATATAGATGCTGGCATTTTGGAAAATGTTTATAAAGGTATATATTTTGGGGGGCTCATCTTCAAATTAAAGCAGTTATGCTGCATGCTTATTCAACGAGCAGAAAGAAGAATTGTTGTTAGCTTATAGAGAACTGTTTCTCAGATTTAACGAATTGTTATACTAATTTCTTAATCAGTCAACAAAATTGACCAACTACGAAATGAACGAAATTTATTTCAAATGTTCACGGTATGGAATTGATGTTGAATGGTGCATTCAAACAATGTTCCATTGGAGCATCACAATGTTATTACGTATAATGTATACACAAGGCCTTCTCCAAATCTATAGATAAAGCTAAAAACTTAGATAGATAACTGTTTTGCAGAAACTTATACATTTTTGGGTCCTTTGCCTCGGATATATTTCATTACACAAATTTGACGAGAAATTTGATTGAATTTTAGAAATTTTCATAAGTAATAAAAGCCCATTAAATTGCAAAAATTATTATATTGTAAGAGAAGATTGAACAGCTACTATACTAACTCGAGGCTAGATAAAATTCTTGATTGATTGATCAATTTGAATTGTTAAGTTGGGTAAAATATTCAAATGGATTTGAAAAATGTTAAACTGATCTTCCAATAGGATTGTTTTAAGTATACTGTTTTAATGAAATTTATAGTATTCACTTAAATGCTCACCAGGGCATGGCTGCAAATTGCATGGAATAATCCTTTCTTTGTGTCCATCGCATTCGTCACCATTGCATTCTGCTGGAATGCATTCCCTTGTCTGTTTCATCACTCCTTCGTCGCAAGTACCATTGCACGTACCATTTTGCCAACTAGTCCATGATCCATTGACTTCAAATATAAAATACTAGCAATGAGTAATTATTATACAATGTTTACACTATGAGAATATCGATATATAACATAATACTTCAAGAAGTCCATCTAAACAAACTTGTCTTGTCTCACTCCAATATTGTCAGCTGTGGAACTTGACGTTAACAATAATTGCGTAAATGTAACAATAAATGTGACTAATTTGAATTTGAAGGTTATTTTTAAGCACTCTATCAAACAAAGCTTTTTGGAATGATATTTGATTGACAGATATCATGACGTCATGTCTACAGTTTGTAATTGCGACACCATGAGAGTTATGGTGAGTCTTGTTTTTGGTCCCTGTCGTTGACATACCAAAGTGTATAATTATATGAATTATTATTTTTCTCACTTGATTCATGTTTTACCGTTAATATACTACGCTTTTGCTTCGTATATATGCCATTTTTCTTTTGTTGCTATTTTGTTACGTTTTAGGGAATAATGCCAAATGCAATAATTTTATGATTCTACGTAGCCTGACAACAACCAATCAGCGATCAGTATCGCATTCGATGATTTTGTAAAATGAATTACTGAGTTATTTATCTACATAAATTAGTAATTCTAAAAAGTAATTGGGCAAAAAGTTACAATGTGATATCTTGATACAATATCTTACCAAGGTTTGTTGGTTTGCAGTCAATCTAAGAAGAAAGGAGATAAAACGCATAAGTACTGAAATAACCAACAAATCATTTCAATTCCAATAACATTTTTACTCCAATTCCAACAGACATTCCTGTGTAGATTTGATTTTTTGGTTTGATTTATCATTTATCAACAAACCGGGTAAGCTTGCAGCTTTTTTTCACTGGGGTGGTTGGTCAAATTGATTAGTATTTTTGAAGCTTGTGTGCATTTAATAGCCGCATGCCCTTCCTGACGCCTACCTATAGTGCTACGGCCAGGGATTGAAGCCGAGACCCTGCGTGCCGTGGTCCAACGCCCTAGCGACTACACCAAGGCTGTGCTTGAATGTATTCCTGCATTCAGTGATTGCACCCTGATTTCCAGGAGTTCCAGACCAATCACAGTCATCTATTTATTAACACACAGCTTTTGGAGCTCGAAAATTGCCAATTTCGTTCCGTTGAAAACGATGGTTTTGCTTTTGAACTAAACCTTTTCGGAATTCATGATTATATTTTCCCCCGTTTTGTTCAAATTTCGTAATCCTGTGTTTGACGGAACGAAAATAGCGTACATAAAATCACGCGACTAGCATTTGTCTAATTGGAGATTACAGCACAGCATCACATGAAAGAGTGTCCCAACTCTTGTAAATAGATGGCTCTGGTTCCAATTGTTGGATTGAGGGAACTCCTCCACAGATAGGTTTACTTAGAGAAAATATTTCAAAACTGAATCGAAAAAGTACCAACAATGTCCAAGATGAGGAGACTAAATGTCCCCAAAATAGCGCCCCTTTCCATTTCTTGCTTCAATCGGGATTGCCTGTAGAAGGGGTTTCCAATAAAACAATTTCAGGAAAAAATGCCATTTTCAAAAAAGTTTGCGTAAACGTAAGGGTTTTTAAAAAAGAAATACATCGTGTTCATATAAACCCTGATTTAAACATTTGTGAATGCATTTGCAAATAAGATTTGTGTATGCATCGCAATCTATGCAGAATTTTGTAAACCGAACAAGAAATTTTCAATCCTC
The DNA here is from genome assembly GCA_916610825.1 of Haliclystus octoradiatus. Classification (NCBI taxonomy): domain Eukaryota; kingdom Metazoa; phylum Cnidaria; class Staurozoa; order Stauromedusae; family Haliclystidae; genus Haliclystus; species Haliclystus octoradiatus. The sequence continues at coordinate 32,123,323 of OU744448.1, forward strand.
TCAGAATTTAATACTCACTATGAGGGCTTTAGTGGAGTTAAGTTTAATTCTGAACTCAATTCTTTGACTTATTCAATTATCAAGTATTGTTGGATTAGGAAAATTACTAGAAATGTCTAAAGTCAACTCACTTTTGATACATTCGCGATTCAGATGTGGTAATAGATGTTGTTAAAAGAAAACTTAATGCATCAATGACACAATTAGTCATTATAATTGAAGGTGCTATGAAATTCAGATCGAACCATATCTGATCAACAGTGGTTCAGATCCCGTGAAGGTCAACTCAGCCTTGACTTTATCTGAAACATCAAATGAGTACCATCTTCTGATGGCGGATGGAATGGTGAAGAGGGAATTGCATTGTGAATACGTGTGGCGCATCGTTGCGCATTAAGAAACGAGACCTATCTGCCATGAAATTTGTTGAAATTGATCTGCAGTGTCGCGGCTAAGATCAACAAAGAGCGATTTAAATCATTGCTCTCAGCGAAAAAAGTCACTCATCTAAAAATAGAGGAGTGGTACGGGTTTCCTTCGGTAGGGCGACACCGTGTACATTACTTATTTTTGCCATGTACCGAAACGGACCAACCCTACAACTTAAGAATTAGAGATTTGTATTGTTGTTATAGGTTTTTGTAAGTAGAATGTAACTTCTCAGCTCTCAAGATTGTATTATATACGGGAATATATAATGGATAGGGTAACAAGGCAAGACAAAACTTTCGCGAAAATAACAGCGTGCGAGTCATGCCTGTTCAAGGTGGGAAGATGGTGGGCTGAACCCCCCCCCCCCTCTCTGAATCACCCCTTCAAAACATTTGTTGATTTGTAATGTGTGGTTTTCTGTATTGGTGGTTGCTTAATAGAAACTGTTTAGTTAAGTAAATAATTAAAATTGTAAATAATGGGCCATTAACGAGCAAGTATTAATACCAGTATATAGAAAAAAATTCACCCTTCAGCAGATGTCATTTGCAGATTTGAAAATATATTACAAACGATTGAAATCATTACTTTGGAATTTCCGTTCACGAGTCCAAACTGTGCATTCCTACCTTTTTTTGTTCACAAAAATCTACGTAGATGTAATTTTCTACTATTAATTTACATGAAAGTCATATAGATTTGTAACCGGAATAGGCCCTATACATATTCGTAGATAATACAATATTACTTTTTATTTTTCCAAATGGCGACCATTCATTACTTTTTATACTTCCAAAAATAGCTTATTTACATGCATTATAAAGCCTGTTTTTTCAGTCGAGAGAATTCAAATTTGGAATCAAATTGAGCAATAAATCCGCAAACATGTGCATGTCTATTATAGATAATTAAAATTTCATTTAATCTCTTCCCTTTCAAGTAACATTCAAATAACAAACGAAGTCTAAAAATTTATAATGGGAACATACCACCAGATTTACAAAAACTTGATGATATAACTTTGCCTCCATATAATTATTAAGATTTGTTAAATTGAATAATCTGCAGAAATTAGTTTGGTTGTTGAACTCAATTGCTAGACATGATCCAATTTTCTTGCAAATGTAATCACAAATGAATATTGAATCAACTTCAGTAGTGTTATCAAATTTATTCATTCAAATATATTTTGGTCAAATTGTAGATAACACTACAGGTTGCGATATTATAATATCGTCAAAATGTTTTGGTCTGTGACGCAGGCTAAGATATCATTTTTCGTAACCAATATTTGAATGCCATCTGAAAAGACTGTTATGATTGTCAAATATTGTATGACGGTGTTTGTCCTTAATTTGAGTTCCTACTAAAACTCTAGACGGTGACGTGACTGATGATGGATTGAGGGTCGTGGATTGAGGATATATTTGTCAATGAGATCTGACAGGCGAATAAAGCAAGACATAGGTGGTCGACAGCCAGTAAAGGTTGAAAATAAATCCAAATAATACAATTTTATTTTACTTCATCATCTTTATTTATAAGCTATAACCTAAGAAAGATTAGTTATTAGAATTGTGAATTTTCTATTGTTAAACTAAAATTAAAGTATAGGTCTTGATTAAGCCAAGCATTCCATTTTGGAGACGCTGATCACGGAAGAGACAGCGCGAGTACAGTAAAACCCTGAAATGAATACATGGGGTTGTTTTGTTAGAAAGCATTTGAATATCAAGAACGATCTAGAGTTTGTTTTTGCAGCTACAATTGAGGAATGATTTTATGATTTCAGTTCAGGAGTGGTCATAACTCTAAGATGATGCACATGACATTGAACTTATACTTGTGCCACTGTGTCTATACTACGCTTTAGCAACGGTTGCTTCGTACAGGAGATATTTATCGTGTTAGTGAATGATGTGATGCACTCATACTCATATACAAAAAATCGGAATGATTAATCACAGATTAGCATATGTGACCTATGGGGGTGATTGGTCTATTTTCTAACTCGTGAAATTCTTTGTCACGTCTTTGTAAATTGAAAAGCCGTTAAAAATGATTCGCGCATAGGGGGTACATCGTTTCACATGTAAATTACGCCCGTGTGTCTCAAGTAGTCAATTGTATTCTGTTTATAAAATAGATGACTGAGCGTTGCTAAGGCATCATTTCATTCCCTGAAATTTTACAAGGCTCAGATGTAGAGTAGCGGAATAGTGGGATTTGTGGAGCTAGGCTACATTTAACTTCTTCCTTACCTATTGAATAATTGACCATGCTGCTAACACTTAAAGCGTGCTGGAAAATCTTAGGCATAAAAGTTATATTTTCAATTTTTGTGTTGTGTTTGCATGAGAAAAGAGACAGAAAGAGAATTATTTATGGATCTGTTTGAATATATATGTTTTTATTTCCAATCATATAGCTATGTTTGACATTCAGATTGTAAGAAACATTCCTTTTTAATTGTGGGAGATGACGAGTTCACAGACATACAACGAGTATATGTTCACCGACGAAGAATCTAACTTCTGTCTTTCGTTATATCGTACTCTGCCACTGAGTGAGTTACAATCTGTAGATATCGTAGATTAGAGATAATAGATTAGAGATCGTTGATGAAAATCATAGATTAAGGATCGAAATAATATCAGTACTAGATATTACAACCAACAAGTTTTGACTATACGATAGAAGAACAGTGTATAATGTGAATGATCTTGCAAAAAATAAGTTTATATATAAAATAAAAAAAAACAAGATCATTCGATTTCTAATTACCTAATAAACGCATCATGTTGCCGAGCGTTTTAGCATTGGTTGGATTCTTCAGATTTGGAAAAATGGATATGTATATTCATAATTGAAACTTATAAAAACTGATAAAAAGTTTATTTTAGTTGATATTATTAAAATAAAATGAAACATAAACGAAACATTATTCAACTAATTAAACTTGAAAGTTCCAACACTTGTTTCAAAGAGTACGCAGCTGCTATAGTGAAATTGTATGGCAATGTGTCCCATTTGACTATTCAAAACAAAATTTGTAAGGATATTTGAAAATGGACCTTATTGGTTGGTGATAGATCAAGGTTGAGATACAGATGCGATCAATCAAATATCATAATCCTAAATAATCAGAATCAATAAATACCACTAAAAATCCGATCTGACTTGATCCGAAGACCTAAAATATCAACATAAATCTGACCAGCTTCGCAAGTCATTTGTGATTTCAATATACCGAAAAACTCCATAATTGGAAAATGCTGAATATAGAATAAAAAGGCAAAGGTTAGTTTTTATTGCGTAACTTATCGTATCTCAATTGTGTTTTTAGATCATGTAACAAATGATAAAGCAATACTTACTCCAAGTGATCAGTTTATTCAGTTGTTACTTGCATTCAGTTGATGCTCGAATACATCTAACTCGTTTGTCTCTCCACAGGCAACACCTAGCAAATTTTCTGAATTGTAATTCTAAAACTATCGAATGATGTCTAGTAATTTGAATGGTCATTGAGCGTGTAGGTAAAACTCGATAAAAATGCCCCAAGGGCGAATAGTGGTTTTGGGACCCAAAACAAAACGGAACAATTAATCAAAATGGCGGAACAGGTGATAACTCAGTTTGGTACATGACTTTTTCGGTACTAAAACGAAGAAGGCTGGAAGGTTTTCCAAAAATACAGACGAGGAAATAGTAGACGAACTTTTGTTGAATTCAGAAGTATATAATGGCACATGAAACTAAAGTACTTATAAAGCTAAAATACAAAACAATTATACTTTTTTATTATTTAAATACAAACATTCAACTCTCGACAGTGATATTGTTGGCATAAAATGTAAACTTCTTGTTAAGATGTACTTGTGTTGTTTCACATCAGATTGGGCATTTGTTAGTGGAATAAATGAAGAAATAGAAGAAATGAATCCCACGATTTTGGAGTAGTCATGTTTATACACCGAAGTAAGAAATACGCAAGGTGAAGATTCTCCCAAGTCCACATCCATTGGCATTTCTTATGGTCTGAAGCTCTATCTCAATCAACGATTGAGAAACCAAACAGAATGGAGATCCTCGAATGATTGTGACTGATTTGTGATAGATCACAAGAACATATTAGAACCACGTGCATTGGTTATAATTTTCCGAGGGCACTTCTTAACTTATACTCTGCAGAAATATTTACAACGTTGTCTGTTTTCTAGACAATTGTAAGTTTGTAACTATTTGATAGAAGGGGGTAGTAGCTGGTGAAAATTTTGAGTGCAACTCAGTTCGGGTTTATTAATTTGGATGCTCGACAAAAAAGAAAATGGATAACACATTTTGCGATGCTTTATTAAACGTTTCAATCGCATTTTCATTCACAGAGTAAAATCTATAAATCAACGTTTGGCTATAGTTATGGTAAAAAGAGTAGTTTATTTATTCCCATCATATATCATACATTTCATCTAATAAAACTGAATGCTGATACAAATGAATGTTACCTCCTGGACATGGTCTCTAGCATATGATATTCAATAATATGCCTTATTATACCTATAGTGCTGTTATAGATGTTAACTTTTACAAAACCGATCCGATCCGATATAGATCTGATGCTTCAATTTTGAAGCCTGATCCGATATAAATTTTCATAATGTCCATTTGATATAATTCGCGGTGATAACGGGAAAAATTGCAACTATGTACTTAAACTATACAATGAAATATGAAAACAAATTTTTAATGAAGACTCAACAAACATACACTTAATAAATGTCACATATCTAAAATCCTATACAAAAACAGCTACCTATATGGACGTCTAAAAACTAATTAAACATTATTTGAATAACATGTAACCTATGTAAATTTCATAAAACCTTAAATAACTAAATAATAAAATGTTCTATAAACATCATTTGATACTATACATATAACACGTGGTTTATATAATAAATATTAAATTTTGCCAATATTTTATCAAACACAAAATATACAGCTACAACTATATCTAAGCCTCATTATATTAATATATTTATATGATTATTTCAATATGATTCTGAATTATTATGGTGAAATTATGATTATTAAAGTTTTCGTAAGTCGAATTTCAGCCTACTTTCATCTGGACAGGAGTTATAAATGTCGTAGAGGACACCAATATATTGCGTACCTAAATGAGGATGTATACAATAGCCTGTTTCTACATGTTGGAATAACGAATTTGAAGCAAGATATTGAAATTTAGAATAGCCGTCATCACAGAACATCGTTGTTGTTATAATGTTGTTTAGCTGTGGAAAAAGGCATTTGTTCGATGTATCAATGTATATTCGATCATCAACAAAACTAAACACTGTGCATCTGCTCGGGCTATCCGATAGCTGGACATTACCATCGGTATACGTAACACACCATTGTGGGTACTGTATGGACCAAATTTCGTCTAAAAAGTAAACGAAAAAAATTAGTAGGAAGAGGATAGAGGATGAGCTGTAATCTAAAAATTCTCCTATAGGCTAGTAAAGAGAAAACATTTTCCGCTATTTCTTTGATTTATCGAATCATGTGTTTGCTTTAATGCGACATGCATTGTACTCGTTTATTCGTATTTTTAATTTGTGAGATTAATTATGTGTTTAATTTGTTAGTATATAACAATCTAAAACCAGCAAAGCAATAATTTCAAATATATTATATATTATGAACAGCAATTATCATCAAGTCTCAATCAGTGTCAATTGATGTCAATCCAGTGTTGCAAATCAATGTGTATCGAAAAATAGTAAACCTTTTATAATATCTAGCAATGAGATTCTCCCATCATTATTTAAATAATTCTCGAAGGACTCATTGGGTGCCTGTGAAAAAGCTCTCTTTCAATACATTTTAACATAACAGCACATAACATAACAAAAAGTTTATCAGAAGAGTGTTGATTTAATATAAGCGCCTCTATTCAAATTCAAAACATTGTTATAGGAAGCAAGGTTGAGATTGTTGATAAAATTCAAGGTATTATTTAATAAGAAACACATCACGCTGTGAAAATATTTGTAATTCATTTTTTTGGTTTCAAACTATTAATTTCTTGAAAAGCTTTCAAATTATATCTCCATTTACAGTTTAATACTATGAATTTAATCAATCCCCGTTTCAATTTGTCATCTTCCATTCAGGTTGGTAAATTAATCCCAATCACAATGAAATAAAACTCCATTAAATCATCCCAGTAAGTGAATTGATCAAATCATTTTGCTTATCCATGTTCGCGCGTACAAAATACCAAAATCAGTGAACCTGCAAGCTTCAAATAAATAGTCGTGCGATTGGAAAGAACACGTGCGATTTCACTGAGCGGTCATGATTGATTGGGTATATCCACTGGGAGATCTCTCGCAAACATTAGGCAGCAATTAGTTAAAGCAAAAAAGGCAGGAAAATGAAAAGATACATTCGAATGATGCTCGAACATTTTGATAGTGAATTGGGAGAATTATTAGGCTATATATACGTTTGAAGCGACTCTCTCTTATATGTTTAAGATTATGATATGTCTGTATGGCTTCCCTGTGATCACAACGAGGTGTGTCACAGGGTTCCCTGGCACATTAGATAACCACGTGTCTTGTAGAGTATTTGAATTTTGTTGCAAATATTTATGACTTTTATATTATTATATAATTTATATGGATGTGTATAATATTTCATTGTTCGAAATATATAAAAATAAGTAAAGGTATCTATATTATTTGGTCAGATATGACATGCTTGAAATGCTCGAATGTGAAATGCGTGACAGGTTTTTGTCTTCAACCGGGAAGATGTTAACAAACTTGTGAGCAATATGTTAGAGTTTGGTAGCTAGGCTCCAGACTCCTCCCGATCTATATATATATATATATATTATCTGTAATATAATGTATAGTTCATTCGCCAGTATAAAAAAAAATAAAGTAATGTGGACGTGTCGCCCTATCGAAGGCACCCGTACCACTCCTCTATTTCTAGAGGAGTGGCTCTTTTCGCTAAGAGCAATGATGTTAAACGCTCCTTAGATCTCAGCCGCGACACTGCAGATCAATTTCAAAAGATTTCATGGCAGATAGGCCTTGATCGTCAATGCGCAACGATGCGCCGCAGCTACTCACAATGCAATTCCTTCTGAACCATTCCATCCGCCATCCTTAGATGGTACTCATTTGATGTTTCAGATAAAGTCAAGGCTGAGTTGACCTGAGGGGGATTTGAACCACAATTGATCAGATATGATACGATCTGAAGTTCGGTTGCTCTGCCAGCTGAGCTAATCACCACATTCGTCAGTATATCTCGTCCATTGATTGTTGAATACATATTTCAACCGAACCTACATGCATTATTATCTTGTTGTTATCTAAACATAACATAAACATAGCACAATGCTCAAAATAAAAACACAAATTACAAAGCGAAGTATGCTTCAACAATGTTAAAGGTAAATGTTCAAACTGTCAAACTATCAAACAAGTTTGATAATTGTAAATATACAAATAGATAGAAATTATGAGATTGTTATTGCTTAATTATATTTAGTGTGGCTATCTCACCTCAAAATATCAACGCAGCTAGAGGAAATGAGTGTTCCAACATTGAATGCATTTCTTAAAAATGTTTTATAATGATGTATGTACCAAAACTAACGAATAATAGCGAAGGTCCAGTTTACTTGGCATTAAATATGGCATCGAGAGACATTTAATAACCCTCTATATAATAGAGCAATTATTATTGCAAGTAATCCTCCTTCTAAAATGCCAAACATGGTTCTCAAAGCGAAAATAAAAATGCTCAAGAGAAATTGTAAAGAAAATTTTAATCAAAAAGCACCAATTGATCAATCTGACCTTACAAAGCTTCAAGAAAGCGAATATATTTCGCTAGAAAATCCAACTAGCCTGTTTCAAAATGTTCAGTTAAATATAAGTTTTTTTGGTGTCGCAGAGGAAGAGAGGGCCAGCGTGATTTGAAAAAAGGCAGCTTCAGCTTCGGAGTGGATGCCACTGGGGAAAAGTATGTGACGATGACACATAGACAAGCCACAGAAAACCAGCAAGGAGGATTAGCGAATGACGATAATGATTATCAGAGTCTCGGTAGATTATACCAAACCAACATATCTAATGATGATTATATTGTTCTGAAGTTGTATATAACCAAACTGAACATAAACTGCGATGTTTTCTTCAATTCTCAAAAGACATTGGAATCATTCAGATCTAAGCTGGTATGAGAACAGGCCAATAGGTGTAAATACACTTGGCACCATGATGAAAACTATAAGCATAGCAGCAAAGCTTTCCAAAACATACACTAATCATTGTGTGCACGCCACTAGTATAACTCTGTTGTCGAATGCAGGATAATCAATTCGGCATATAATGAAGATGTCTGGGCATAGATATGAACAACCGTTGTCCCATTACAACCAGCTACCATCGTCAAAGCAGCTTCGAAATTGTTCGGATGTTATTTCAAATGCACTTGGGAGTGATCTTCAACAGCCACGATCTACATCAACATATCAATCGTACCATCATTATATCGTGCGTTAAATCCAACCTGCTTAGTCCAGAGCCATCTATTTACTAGAGTTGGGACACTTTAGTGCCATTTTTGTATCTTTTTGCCTGGACCCGAGCACGTTTTTAACAGTGGAAATGTACAGGAGATTGTTGTGTGTTTTTTTCAGCCATATTGTATTGTATTTTTTCGCGCGTTTCACTTGAAATGATTGAGAACCTGTTTCCAAAGAACAAAGATGGCATCCAAAAATCACGTGACTGGCATCTGTCCAATTGGAGACGATAGCGGCACATGAAAGGGTATCCCAACTCTTGTAAATAGATGGCTCTGGTTTAGTCAACGTTGATTCAACACAGATTGCACATTTATTTAGTAACTGTTCAATCGTAAATATTAATATAACCATTAATAATATGCCAAAATATTTTCGTTAACAACAACTAGAGTGTTTGTATATCGCAAGTTATAACTTATTTTGTATTCAATAAATTACTCATTCAACGTACGTGAGCATTTATTGAGCATTTATTCAGAATGCAGAATGTACATGACTCTATCGTTTGTGGGAATTGCCTTTCTTAAAACTAAATACCATTTGCTTTTGACACAAGAAATACTCAGAACAGTAACTTAAATCAGCTCGAACCTGTTTTACGTATTTTTTTGTGTCAAAAGCAAATAGTATTAAATTTTTATAAAGGTAACTCTCGCGAACGATTGAGTCGTTACAGTTTTTCTTCGTTGTCCTTATCAACCAATCTTGCTTATTTTAATACAAAGTTAACCAAACTCAGATTGTTGTTTGATACGGTAATAGTTTTTTTATTTTTTTTGATATGAGCTGATTTAAGTCCAAAATCCTACTGCAACTCAATTAAATTACACAAGTTACAAACTACATATCATCTATTTACAGTAAACCAATCAATGTAGCTAAAACCAACAATCCACATATTCTGTTCAATAAGATTAATTATAATATTACAATGACGTAATTTACTAAAGTTTACACTATACCACATTTAAGAGGAGGATTAGCTCAGATGGCAGAGAAACTGAGCTTCAGATCGAGTCATATCTGATCGACTGTGGTTCAAATCATCCGAAGGTCACCTCAGCCTTGAATTTATCTGAAACATCATATGAGTACCATCTGAGGATGGCGAATGGAATGGTCCAATGGGAATTGCATTGTGAGTAGCTGCGGTGCATTGTTGCACATAGCCAATCGAGACCTATCTGCCATGAAATCTGTAGAAATTGATCCGCAGTGTCGTGGCTGAGATCAGCAAGGAGCGTTTAAAGTCATTGCTCTCAGTGAAAAAAGTCACTCATCTAGAAATAGAAGAGTGGTACGAGTACCTTCGGACGGGCGACACCGTCTACGTTATATTTTACATTTAAGAGAATTTACAATAAAACGAACTATTTAACATTAACCGAACTATAAGTTGTAAACACACCAATCATCGAATAATCAGCAGCACATAAATCGTGTTCTTTTACATAAATACATGGCAACTTACATTTAGTACATGGTCTGTTCTCCAGTGAATCTCCAATGCAACTAATACCACCGTATTCTGGAGATGGATTTATGCATTCTTTTTTTCTTTTTTGTTGTGTAGGAGTACCGTCACATTTATACCAATTTGTCCAATCTGACCATCCACCATCCACTGAAATTGATATATAGAGGATTATTATCCGGGATAAAAACACGTAATTATGTGTCGCACATTTTCAAATATTTCATATGTGATTAAATATGATATAATGATGATATTCGAATAGTAATCTCTATGTAAGTTCTTCATCCATTCCTTTGATATTATTTCCTGGATTTTTTATAAGGATCAATAAATTATCTTGTTCATTGTAGTGATCCTCGAGGTAGGTGTAAATTCCTTCCATTATTCATAATTTTGATTAGCTCTTTGATGATATAATAAACAAATAACTTCTCTACGTCATCGTTAAGAAGATGGATACAAATTGTATTTATCATTTAAAGGATGCAGGCAAGGAATCCACTACAGACAGAGTCAAAGCATTAAAGATTGTATTAGATAATAATATTGAAACAAATAGATCGTTCCAAGTTAATTAAATTTCACAGATAGTTATTTGCGTCGATATTTAAACTTCACTTTGGCATCACTTTCACCCAATATTTAGATAGATATTAGATAGTTATTTATTTTAATCAAAATAACATTTAAGGAATAAGTAAAATACATACAAGTTTTTGGTCAAATCTGAAAAATGATACATGATCAGGTGTTATGCTAATGCGTATTACCATAATTAGACTAATATCGACTTCCCCTTTCCCCTGTGTATTGCCCTTTATTTTATTAATTACATTTGACTCCGTTTTGAAATCTCTACGAGAGTGGATGTTATTTTATCGCTCTCAATCATTTTACCCTCATAACATTTGGAGCCCGATAAGGATCAATTTTATTTTATTATACATTTGTTTATATCATAATTAGTATTCTCATGGCTTATTATTGGTTATAATTTTTATTCCATTCAATCTTCTACAATGTCGACAATTATGGATTCCTTAGTAAACTATATACGGAGAAAACAGAAGGAATATAAACAATTTGAAAATAGAATTTACAATGAAGCTGTTAACGAGTCCCGTGCTGAAACAGAACAATTTATGGCTGGATTACCTTCGAACGTAAAAGATTTCGAAATAACTTTGCCTTACCCTATTGAAATACTGGCACGTAAAATGGCAAGCGAATACAATTGTGTATATATTCGCTGCACTAAACCTTGCTGTTTCCAGTGGAGAAGGGAAACCACGCCTTCCGCTATAGCAGTCAACAACGATGTTAATAACGTTAATGAAAACCATGATATTAGAATATTATCAACTGAAAGTAATGAAGATTTACGTAATGTTGAATTAGAAATCAGTCCAATTTCAGACAAATGTTTAAAAAAAATATTAACAAATGAGCAATCAGATGGTACGATTGTTTCATTCACCAAAAAAAGATTTGAACAAAATACAACTTCAAGTTGCTGTGAGCTTAGTACAACCAGTAGTATTTATTTGATTAACACACAATTACATAAACCTAAAAATAAAGAATTTCAACATTCAAATATCCTAAATATAATTCTTCAGAGAAAATCGTTTTTGTACGCCCGACCTATAACGTGACTCTCGTAACTTAAAAAAACATTGGCATACCGGTAACACCAAAGACTACGAAGAAAAGACCAACTATAATATTTGAACCATAATTTTTATCTATTAATTACATGCAACTGCTTCATTGATTGGTTGTGATAGATATATTATCTATAATTTGCAATTTTATTAAATATCTAACTATCCTATTTTACATTTATTCTACGTTATTTTTATTATTTCTATTTTACAATCATCAGTTATATTACCTTCATATAAAATTAATGTAGATGTTAAACACCGGGGCGGTGCTTTTTTAACAGTGGGGGTATGTTATGCTAATGCGTATTACCATAATTAGACTAATATCGACTTCCCCTTTCCCCTGTGTATTGCCCTTTATTTTATTAATTACATTTGACTCCGTTTTGAAATCTCTACGAGAGTGGATGTTATTTTATCGCTCTCAATCATTTTACCCTCATAACACAGGTCATCCCGTAAGCTCTAGAAGCTTGACGGTATGTTTGGGAGACCTTATATTTATAGAAAAATAAAGTGGTATATCAGAAGTATTTATTTACAAATTAAACCTTAACATGCAGGCGTTTCATCTGAATAATTAATAATTAGTACAATTGAAACATTAAATAAAACATAAGTTGACATGACATGACACATTGAATGTTGAACAATTTCAACATGGCGATTTTTAAGTAAGTTTATATGTATTTCCTTAGTGAAAACATAGTGGATATATTCCAATTTTGGAGTTAGTAAATAACAAATGAAATACCATACATACAATGAGCTACCATAAATACTTTTGCTACATATTTTTCCATTTGTTCGGATGAAAAAGTCTACAAGTGAGTTGTTTTTCAACTTACTGAGCTGAGCACAATTTCCTGAACAGTGAAGTGAAGCAAGCGAAATTGTTTGATACACTTTCCGTTCCCAATTTTATTGATGCTGAAGCAACGCTTCCGAGAAAAAATGTTGCACTGGACGTGAACCCGAGGTAACTATTATATATTGCATGCTTATGAATAAGATATGATAAAATTCCACTCAATTTATTAGCAATTACCATTTAGCTTAGCACTTGACAAAGTTTGTCTTTTTTTATAAATAAAATGAAAGGCTACGAATGATTAGGCCTACAGTTCTCATCATTTATTGTAGACTAAACAGGAATCATGTAAGCTTGTGACTGTGTTTTGAATGGCATCAATCATTGAAATCTAATTGTGATTTATAATGTAGGTAGTTTAAACACCCTCGTCAATAGACCTTACATTCCATTTAATGATTAGGCTAAGTACATGTGTTTTTAGACCTACTTATACAAAATAATTCATCTTTAAACATGCACAATCACATGGTATAGGCTACATATATGTCATGATATAGGCTTCAGTAGTTTAATGCAACTTTAACAGGGATTGTGATTACTTTCATGATTTATCTAAATGCTGCATACATTTTAAATCTGCTGTCAATTATGCCCTTCACATTCATACTTTAGGCCTCTGCAAGTTCATCTAATATTGCAAAAATACCCCCTTAGTAGCAATACATTAATGTACTGTAAAAATTCTGGTTCAATTGTAGCCTATAGTACAGACTTTTGAAGAGTATATTTGTAGTATTATTTTATTGGTCCATTTATAAGATACTTTTTGGCTACTACTTTAGATACTGAATAACTATTCTAGGACCCATAGTGGTTATAAACAAATTTGAACAATTAGGTTACATAAATTATTTTAATACTATTATTTAATATACGATGCTAGCAAATGGTAATGAAATATATCTGTTCATTCATAGGAAAGGGTATCAAGGCCACATGATCAAATGGAATCATGGACAATTGGTGGACAAATAATTTCTTCTCTGAGTTTGGCATTCGATCGGACATCTGCTATGTACCATACCCTTATACCTGTTATGGACGCATAATTCAACATGGTCAACATCAGCATGCCGTGTACCAACTTAGAACACAAGAGTGTGTTTTGGTTTGTTGCTAATAGCCTGACTGAATTTACCAAAGACCTTTAGTTTACCTTTACTAACTACCTAATAATTGTATAATATTTATTGTTCAAAAATAGTTGTTCTCTCACAAATCTACTGCAGTATGTTATTTAAATTGTCAACGTAGCTGTATTTTGTACATGTATCACATTGATAATACTATGATTACAAATGGTACATTAATATAATTTGTAGGCCTACTATATTTATTACTCCTGTATGATAATTGTAATGTTCTACAGATTCCAAAATATTTTGTTTGGTTATGAATTCCTATAGTGATGCATCAACATACTAACAAAATGTTAAAACTTTTCCGATCATTATCCTATAATTTCATACAAAAATAGCTTATTATTAAGATTGTTCTCCAAATTGCCGGATAAAAAAGTTGTAGGACTACAACAGATCCTTCTTTCTTTTCTTTACCCCCCTTTCTTCCTCCTTGGGTGCTCCCTTTTTCTTCTCCCTTCCTTTTTTTCTCTTTTCCCTCATCCCCCCCTCTCGGATGGTAAGTTCCCCCTAGCCTAGCTCAGTTGGCAGAGCAACCGAACTTCAGATCGTATCAAATCTGATCGAATGTGGTTCAAATCCCCCTCAGGTCAACTCAGCCTTCACTTTATCTGAAACATCAAATGAAGTACCATCTAAGGATGGCAGATGGAATGGTTCGGAAGAAATTGCATTGTGAGTAGCTGCGGTGCATCGTTGCGCATTGACAATCAAGGGCTATCTGCGATGAAATCTGTTGAAATTGATCTGCAGTGTCGCGGCTGAGATCTAAGGAGCGTTTAACATCATTGCTCTTAGCGAAAAGAGCCACTCTTCTAGAAATAGAGGAGTGGTACGGGTGCCTTCGGTAGGGCGACACCGTCCGTATGTGTTTTGCTCATTTCCAAATACTAAATATTTTGTATATTATATTTAATAAAAAGTTCTGATATGAATGGTTGGAGTATTCACAATTCAAAGATGGCGTATAGCTCTCTCTTACATAAACTGTGTTGACATTCAAAGCAAATCAAACAAACAGAAAAATAATAATTCTGTTGAAAAGTTTTTGGGAAAAAATTGAGAAAAGATCGTATAGTTAGCTATTTACTCTATTATTTAACTGTTTAACATCTAAAGACAACGATTTTTATATTGCAGTACTCATTGTCAACATATTGATAATTTTTTTTCCCGTTTGAATCAACTAATCGATTTAACAGTGTGGAACATTTAAATTCGAAACATGAACATTGAAGAGAAAATTATATTTCAAAAATATTTGAAGTAAAAATTACTGGAAATAAATTGAAAATTACTATTAGAAATAAACATAAAATAAAGACACTAGAAAGCATTCAATAGAATTTATAGTAATCACTTAAATGCTCACCAGGACTACACGGCTGCAAATTGCATGGAATATTCCTCTCTTTGTGTCCTTCGCATTCGTCACCATTGCATGCTGGTGGAATGCATTCCCTTGTCTGTTTCATCACTCCTTCGCCACATGTAGCAGTACAAGAATCATTCTGCCAACTGGTCCATGAGCCATTGACTTAAAATATGAAATACAATACCATTTTCAAAATAACAATTTTTCGTGATTTTATAAGATATTTAATTCTTATTTAATTTTAATTCTAAATTTTACTCAACATGCAAAATTTACACGCCTGGAGGATCGTAATTTTTTAAGAATCTTTCATTTCTCACTAAGAATCCCAGTGTGTTCCCGTGTTCAAAACAGGGTAGATAAAAACCGTTTTCTATCTGCTAAATACAATGTTATTGTGATTTGAATCTTGTAATAAAAGAGTTTGCGTAAGTGATGAAAATATCTCTCACTCTTTGATAATGGATGAAGCGTTGACTATAGCCCGTAACTATAAAATGAGTTCAAGACTATATTGTTTATAATTTTAAAGTGATAAAATAAGGAGTTTTTAACTTAGATAAGCTATCCCAAGCATTAATCGGTCGGAAAGTTGTTATCTTACCAAGATTTGCTGGATTACAATCAATCTAAGAAGAAAGAAACAGACTCATGATGAGCACTGAATTAATAAAATATTAATTTAAATTCCAATAACACTTCACCAATATACCAACAAAACATTATGTACAGAAATGGTATTGCAACTGCATAGATAGATAGAAATAGTAATAATAATAATAATAATAATAATAATAATAATAATAATAATAATAATAATAATAATAATAATAATAATAATAATAATAATAATAATAATAATAATAATAATAATAATAATAATAATAATAATAATAATAATAATAATAATAATAATAATAATAATAATAATAATAATAATAATAATAATAATAATAATAATAATAATAATAATAATAATAATAATAATAATAATAATAATAATAATAATAATAATAATAATAATAATAATAATAATAATAATATAATAATAATAATAATAATAATAATAATAATAATAATAATAATAATAATAATAATAATAATAATAATAATAATAATAATAATAATAATAATAATAATAATAATAATAATAATAATAATAATAATAATAATAATAATAAATATTATCCAATAGCAGTAAAACAGTGCTCAATGTCTGTTGACAGAGCTGTAAATATAAATAGAGGAGTCAAAGACTACACATTTTGTTACTGTAACTTGAAGTTTCACGCTTTATTGCGATCATCAGACAGTTAAAACTAGATGAACTAGATAAATCTAGTTTTAACTGTCTGATGATCGCAATAAAGCGTGAAACTTCAAGTTACAGTAACAAAATGTGTAGTCTTTGACTCCTCTATTTATAATAATAATAATAATAATAATAATAATAATAATAATAATGTAATAAAATAATGAAATAATGTTATGTGATAGCAGTTGAGATAGTGCTCAATGTCATTTGACAGAGCGGTGAATAATAATAATGAAATGAAGTCAAAGACTAAACATTCTTTTACTGTTACTTAAAGTTTCTCGCTTTATGCGATCATCAGACAGAATATACTATTAATGAAAAATACACCAGTTTATCCTAATTAGACATATTAATTAAATGTGTGAAAAAGATGTGTGAAAAAATATAACTATTGTTCTACATACAATGCTATTATCTTTACCATAAACAATGTTATTCGAATATTGTAAAGATAATAGCATTGTATCTAGAACAATAGTTATATTTTTTTCACACATCTTTTTCACACATTTAATTAATATGTCTAATTAGGATAAACTGGTGTATTTTTCATTAATAGTATATTCTGTCTGATGATCGCATAAAGCGAGAAACTTTAAGTAACAGTATAAGAATGTTTAGTCTTTGACTTCATTTCATTATTATTAATAATAATAATAATAATAATAATAATAATAATAATAATAATAATAATAATAATAATAATAATAATAATAATAATAATAATAATAATAATAATAATAATAATAATAATAATAATAATAATAATAATAATAATAATAATAATAATAATAATAATAATAATAATAATAATAATAATAATAATAATAATAATAATAATAATAATAATAATAATAATAATAATAATAATAATAATAATACTATAATAATAATAATAATTCACATTCTGCGATTGTAAGTCCAAGTTTCACGTTCTTAAACGATCATCAGACAACAAACACTACATCTACAAACATACACATTAAAGGGGCAAGATTGACCGGCGACCGCTGCGAGCACAAGTTGAATTTATGCTTAGCGTAATTCAACCGTCTCGCTTTGAAACTATTGTTATACGCAGGCCTAATCTGTTATAAATTCATGTCAACAATGTACATTATGTTATGAACAATAAACATGCACTTGATCCCAAGTGCGTAGCGCCTGCCGGTCATTTTTGCTCCTTTAACACATAACAGAACAGGAACAGGAATCTGATTGAATTTCTATTGATATTTTATTACAACAGATCTATTATCTAATTGTTGGGTTATTTTTATTACATTGCTAAGTGTTAGCGGTTTTGATATTTGATAAGCAAAACTAATTTTCATGCCAGCATATTGAAATCAACTCTGACCTTTTATTTGATAATTTCCCTTTGGTGCAAATGATGTAGAACTTTTCTGAAAGGCAGAGGTAGCATCTTCTTGATTTATTCGAGTAAGTCGCAGCGGTATTTATAGGGCTCCACGCTATTTCATATGTTTCGAAATGAAATCATGTGTTGATTTAGCGTGCTTTAAATGGCCCTTCCGTCAATCCGATATTAGCTTTGCCGTGTTGGTTGTTACTAGTGCCTTGTAGACGAGGCTTTCAGTTTGGCACTCATCATGCAATGGGCACGTTCCTGCCGATCTGCAATTGCATTGCTTTTTCTTGTCTGGATTACTGTTGTCTATGTCATTGGTTATGTTCCTGTTGTGGCTATTTAGTATTGATTCCATGTTTCTGGTGCAACCGTAGCTTACTTTCGCCATATTGTTGTTGAGTATTTTGTTGTATTTATGTGACGCTGGAAAACGCTTGTTGATTAAATTTAAAATGTTTGACTTACATTGATTTGCACATTTTTATTTTGCAGGGTGGATTAAACCAGATAATATCTCTCTTCCGCTGTCGCTTGTTGCTTGTTATAAGTGGGGCAGGACATCGGATGTACGATAGGTGTGGCTCATAACCACTTCTTATTAATGGATTTTCATATTCTTTAATCGAATTTTTGAAAGTTTTGATATCTATAATATTATTACTATATGCAAATTTGTATATAGATAGAAATAGTTTCATTCATGATATAAAAACAATTTAATACAGGCAAAGGCTGGGTCAAATTTATTATCTATATTTAAATATGTAATCCATGCCAAATTTCAATATGCATGCATGTATTGACTATGTGTATCTTCTACTATTTACCTTTACAGTTATGACCGATATGACACTGTATAACACCATCAGACTTCAGTATCATTGTTAATTGGCACGTTTTAATTCAGTTCTGAATTTAAGTATGATCTTGTTTGCATCATCATATCTAATTCATATTTATTGTCTTTTTGGATGGCTTCTCTTGGTACTTGTGTTTGGATGTCTTTGAAATCTCATTAATCTTTGCTGTGGAATGGGAGCATTGAACATTTAACGAGACTTGACTTAAGACTTACCTATACATCAAACTTCATCTTAAGGTAAGTCTCGTTTAATGTTCAATTAATATGTAAAAATAATATATTTTATATATCATATCCACTCATATTTAATAATTTACATTTGAAAATCAATTAATGGTCTTTTTCAAAAATCTGAGAAATGTTTTCATAGTCGTGTTCTTTGCACAAATTTTAAAAAAATTGATAAATAATTCAACCGTGCAAAAATGTTTATTTTATAATTCACGATGTCTTGAAAATATTTAACTAATATACTTACTGCTAAGAAGATCATTACTTGGTAATGTGTCTTTTCTCTGATATAAGAATTAATATTTGTCAGATTAAATAGTCGACAGATATTTGTTTCCGTGTTATAATCGATCGCTAAACATGCTGCAGTAGTCTTGCAAATATGATTGCAAATTAAATTCGATTTAGTGGAAGCGACTTTCATCGCATAAGTACTGTTTATATATCTGTTAATAAATACTCTTCCTTTATACGCTGAAGATTCATTTAGTTTTCCACATTGTTGAGCATTGGCATTGGTGCAGACAATAATTATCAGCATTGTAAACTGATAGAACCACTCCAGATGAGTCATTTCAAATTATTAACCTCTATCCTCACTTGTTAGGAGTATGGCTCAAACATCAAGAACGTGGTTACTTAAATAAACATCGGTTTACGGAATCCATATGCATGACCTTTATCAGATTAGATGTCCATCTATTCAAAATGCATCCATATGGCTGGTGGCATCTGAAATTTGAATAGCTAACAACTCTAGTTAAATTTACAAGTACATACAATGAAAAGTTGTTCTTGCGCCAAATCTCAATAAAAAGAAAACACTTTATTCAACGATATTTAAGTTTACTTAATTATCACCAACATACAACATACCTGCTCAACTCAGCCTTCAAATATTTTTTTAAGGACAAACGTTTGTAGTTTTGTTTAGAATTTTAGAATATAAATATTTTTAATCTCTCAATTATCATACCGTCGGGCTTTTGGTTAACAATAGATTGCAAAGGCAAGTTTAGAGGTTTTTTTTCAAGTTTAGGCTTTATTGTGTAAAGAAGCCTTCGGCTTGTGGCTTGCGTCTGGACAAGTCAGCCTTCGGCTTCCTCAAGGAGGTCGCTTCGCTCCTTTTAGCATCCTTCAGAAAAAATAAAATAAAACAAAACAAAAATAGTCATGAAATATAGTTAAACAAACAGAACAACACTGATAATGCATTTCAGTTATGAAAAATAATCCTTACATAAATATAAAGTATAGTAAAAATAAGATTGATACTCTATTGTACTGCATATTTCAAATTAAATTAAATAATACGGGTTATGTTTAAGTAAATGGTATGTTGACTACATAGCTCGAACGAAGTAAATATGGATTGCAAATTAGTTAACCAATTAATGAACTGGTTTTTACAGTTAAAGGCATTGCTATATATGTAAGTATTATTGTTGTATTGATTCTCTGCATAAATCCTTGAGTTGTAAGGACAACAGGTGATTTTGAAATTTGATACAATAAATTACATGAGAGACCCATATTCCAATATTTTATTTACTTTGGCCAACTTCTTATTAGGCCCTGTTTACAAGGAGGGCGAGTTACCCGGGTAGGCGAGTTACTCGCCTTACCGAGTTAAAATGTGTTGTGTGTTTACAAGGGTCACCTGAGTAACCCGCCTACCCGAGTTAAATAATTTAAAGCCAATCTAAGCATGCGCGCTGAAATGAATCGATTAGAGAACAAAAGATGTCTACAGCGGAAACGTTCGAAACAATAGAAAATTAAATCTACCATTTTTAATTTTAACCCGCCTCCCCGAGTTACTCGCCTATTTCCGTTTACAAGTCAAAAAGTGACAAAAAGTTGTCTCGGGTAGGCGAGTTACCCGGTCTGTCAATGCGAGTAACTCGGGTAGGCGAGTTACTCGGGTGGGCGAGACAACTTTCTCATTTTGCTTGTAAACAGAATGCGCATGAACAATAGACCCGGGTAACTCGCCAACCCGAGTAACTCGCCTACCCGAGTAACTCGCCCTCCTTGTAAACAGGGCCTTACAGAGAGGACACATGTCTATAGTGGCCACCATTCACCTACGTCATATTGCCTATTGATGATTAACGTAAACAATGTGTTGACGTTGTCAATGTATGCCTCATTAAAAATGTACTTTTTGATAAACGATAGCAGTTAAATTACAACTGCGATTTTGTGCAATTGACAACTGCTTGACGACTGAAAAGTACAACACTAATTTTCAAATTTGTTTATTTGTTACGGGTCAAATCTCTCTGCGTGCAGTTTGATGTGAACCCCAGAACTGTTGATACAGAACAGCGACACAGTAATCCTTTCTTCCGAATCAAAGAACAGCAGTTCATTACAAAGCAAGCTATTAGCGATACCGTGACACAGTAATAATTTCTTCCAACGATGAGTTAATAACAAAGTAAGCTATCAAGGATTCTGATACTTAAAAGAAAACTAAAAGTAACGATTGCCACTATTGTCCTGTAAGCCCTCAACAAGGTAAAAACCACGGCAAAGGTGACTTCGACAGACTTCATATAAAACATAAGACATAAGAGTTGTAAAAGAATTACCGAGAAATGTGTCTTCCATTTGTGAGACTTTAAGTATTATGCATCTTAAAGTACATCTTCTCCTTCTAGGAATATTGAAATACTTTCGCAAAAATTATTTACAGATGTGAAAATACTTCTGCACGTGCACGTGGTCTTGATCCGCAAGTCTAATGGCTAAATTCTTCAATGCAATAGAAATTTCTTCATAAAACAAAAATCGGGTCTCCATATTATGAATGAATTTGAAAGCTTGATATTTGTGTTTATGTATTATTAAACAGCTCTGCAATTATCGCATCGAGCACTATTAAAGCTTGATATTAAAGCAGCAAAGACTAAAAAAGTATTTCTATATTATTATTATATATACATTATATATTTACAACTGCTGATCGTCACTATTCTACAATGGCTTAGAATTCAATTAATTCTAAATTCAGTGCAGGGAAAACTATTATAGCCGTCGAAGCAAAAGGTCAAAAGATTTCAAAACTCTAAGTCGATAGAGGCTACATCATATTACATTCTAATTGGTTTAATAGGGGAAAGATCGAAACTAAAACAAGTCATGTTTACAAGGAATTAATTATCATGATGATTAGTCATCTGGGATTTTGAAAATAAATTGACAATTTAGATTATGATGACCTTTGCAGCGACCCTATTGTCTTGACATTAGATACCAAGGTTTTGCTATAGGTTATTTCAATTATTAAGTTAAATTAAAGCTGACTAACCGTTTGTTCGCGCTCAAATGAGATAGAAATAATCTTCATTGCGTTTTAAATTCTTAATACGTTGTTTGGCGAAGTAAAACATGCTCTCAAGATAATGTTTTATATAATAAACAGAATAATCACGGGCGCTTGCAGATAATGAATTTATTTTTCTCGTGTTCGAATCTCTTTTCTCAATGAGTGACCACAGCCTCGCTAAATCCCATATCTCCGCTCACCCACGAATTACATTTTTTTAATAATTATTCTCTATGTATGAAACTTTAGAAAAAAGGTAATAATATCTTAAAATTGAAAACAGACTGATAAAACTGCAGAAAACTAGACACACAAGTCACGACTCACAACCAGACTTAAGCATTTATAGGCTTAACATCAAAATCGATTCAACCAACTTTGTTGTAACTGTAAGAAAAAAATTACGATTGATGTTTTATTCAGCTGCTCGATCTCATTTGTTATGACAGTTTTTAAGATAATAAAGCATCTCAGATTTGAGCCAGTATGATATTTAAACATAGCAGGGAGATACGTTCAGCGAAAGTAAAAGATCAAGTCTTTTTTATTGTGTGCAATAATATATAATTAATCTTGAATTAATGATAATAAAATCATGTGCGTTCCATTTTTCAATTCTAAACTTCTAACAACAGAAAAATATGAAATAGAATATTT
The DNA here is from genome assembly GCA_916610825.1 of Haliclystus octoradiatus. Taxonomy (NCBI): domain Eukaryota; kingdom Metazoa; phylum Cnidaria; class Staurozoa; order Stauromedusae; family Haliclystidae; genus Haliclystus; species Haliclystus octoradiatus. Next base: position 32,146,687 of record OU744448.1, read on the forward strand.
TCTCAATTAAATTGCGGCTTCGATCGACTTTTCTACGTAGACTTCCGTTTCGTGCATTTATTTTGAACCAGTTAAGCCAGATGATTCACAACTCAATAAAAGCATGCATTTGCAAACAACTCGAAATCTAGTATTCGTAAATTTCTTTTTAAAAAGATTTCTAATAATCAATAGGAAAGGGATTAGAAGCGGGGTTATAGATATAGAATATTAATTGCAAGGTATAAAACATTGATCATCTTATTCGCAGTAGCCTTGATAAAATCTAAACAGATTTCATTCGAAATCAATAAACTGATGCTTGCAATGTGTCTCTGATACTAGAAATGGTATATTATGCCTACAGAAAATGGCTACTAATACGATATTCCTTGATAAGATTATATTATGCTGGTTTGATATTGTCTGACAGCATTTTGCTTGGCATATCTGTCTACTTTTGGTGTATGTTTTGACGGTTCCATTGTTTTATTGCGTGATACGTCATTGCTCGAAAGCAATGAAATGAAAGAAATAGAGTTTCAAAAAAAAAGTGTGGAATATCATAATTTTATCTGTTGTTTGTTCTGCATTCTTTGCATTAACAATTAATTTCTTATTCACATGGCTGTCAATGGTTTTAACCAAACCATCGACCTACAACAGTTGAGACAAGTCATTGAGAGGCCACAAAAACGTGCCCATTGGGGTTTGGCAAGGGTCTAGACGTTGTATTCTATAATTTCTGCTGTTCCGTTAGTGTTTTAATCTAATTTTATCGCTGATTATAGCATTGATACCGTCTCTTTCAAATCTAGAAAAGTCGTCAAAATTAGAGAGCAAGTGGAAAACGCAATCGCCCTAGACCGAGCGCGACAGAACTAAAACGGCAGGTTTCTCCGGGCAACTTGAAGATCACATAAAAGTGTTCATAAAAATATGCTGAACAATTACCTATTCCTTGTTTAATTAAATTCTATTGTAAACCCTTCAAAAATCCAATTTATATTTCATATTTCAAAGCCCTCTTATCATGTTGAGAAAATGCTGGATGTGAGCTTCATGGTGTTTGATTCTTTTGTTCTCCCAAGATTTTGCAAATTCATAGAAGCATGACGAAAACAGAAAAACACAAACTGTATGAATTAAGAGGGCTCTGACGGTGAAATGATTTATAAATTCATCTCTGGTGAGCTCCACACCAAAATTTGATCAAAACAAGGAATATGTAATTGTTCAGCATATTTTTATGAACACTCTTATGTGATTTTCAAGTTGCCCGGAGAAACCTGCCGTTTTAGTTCTGTGGCGCTCGGTCTACCCGGCCAATCGGTCTCTTTCAAGTAACAACGCGACGAAATAAATCGTCTACAGTGCGTCAACATCACTTTCAAGCACGCCCCAAAATACTTAAAAGGATCTATAGTCTGATTGGATTGTGATATTTTAATTTTCTATTAAATAAGAATTTTATTGCATATAATTATTCACATAAAATCCATCATACTACACTATACCTTTCAAAACATAGGAAAACGATGAAAAATCATTTATTCAGCTGGATGACATCATTGTTCTATAAAATGTTCTTAGATAATTATTATAAAAGCTCAAGCATGTATGATATGTAAGTCTGACAGGTGAAGTTAAAGCGATACAATAGATATATTGTTGCTTTTGAATTAAAAACAAATTATTTTTAATCTAATCTGTTAATAGAAAATTAATAATAAAATGTAATATTTGTAAAAGCTCTCTAGTTATTAATAGAATAGAAATGATCAGATCTGGTATTTTTGTTTAAGCTATAGCAAATCGTTAGAATGAGAATTGTTGTAAATAGGGAAATGATTGGACTTAGGTAAGTGTTTATCGATAAAAGAAGCTCTAAAATGGAGATAAAGAAAAATCAGACTGCATTCATTCAATGTAGCAATGCCATATTCTTGGATATACCAAAAGAACAACTTCTATCAATTGGAATTTCCTGTACAATTTTATCTTTTGTGACAATATCGTGTAACGTCTTACTTGCAATAGCATTAATAAAAGCGAAACAGCTTTCATTTGGAATCAATAAACTGATGCTTGCAATGTGCATCTCTGACACTGGAATTGGTATGATCTTCCTACCGATAATGGCTGTTAATACTATGTTCTTTGATAAGATAAGAATGTGCTGGCTCGAGATTGTTGGACAATTTTTTGCCTACATATTTGTATATTTTTCATATGTTTTGATGGTGTCCATTGCTATTTTGCGATATCATATTGTTCGGAAACAGCGGAGTGAAAGAAACACAGTTTCAAACGCGGAAGTGCGAAATATTATAATTTTCGCTTTCGTTTGTGCCGTATCCATTGCTTCGACAGCGCATTTTTTTTTCAATTGGTTATCAATCCTTATAACCATTATCATAAATGCTTTATGTCTTCTCACTGTGTACATTTGCTACAACAAGGCAAAGAAAATAATATATCGTCGAATAAACACAACAATACGGAAATTGAAGAAAAATGACAATGGAAAACTAAAAACTGGGAAATTTGACATTGGAATATTCAAATTCATAAGAGCTTACTCATTTGTAATTCTGTTTGTTTATATGCCTTACAATGCAATATACCTTATTTGGACGTATCAAGTTTATGAAAGAAAAGTCAATCTCTCTGTTGCTATGGCTACAAGCGTGATGTGGATCAATGTCGTAACAGTATGCAATTCATTTATTAGTTCATTGTTGTATATGGCTTATAATAGACCTATCCGACGATATCTAAGGAATATATGCATTAAAACCAAAGAAGAATCAAAATGAGCTGTTTGATTCTATAGAGTATATTAACAGGGATTAGAATTAAATTTACACCACTCGGAATACAAAGCACCGTTTCGTAGGTTCTGCAGTAATAATTTTGAAGTTATTATATTTCTGCAGGATTCTGCCAATTAATATTACATTATTGTTGATTATGATTGATTACGTGAACAGCCATCATCGTGCAATTATTTAGCGCTTTGTTCTCTATGCATGGCTACTGCAGCAGCATCATGTAATGTTAATTAAGCCAAAGCTAGGCTTGAGGCCTTAATCTAGTGGTTGGTGTGTTGGACTTTGACCAGAAGGGATTTGAGAGGTTCAATCCCTGGAAGGAGCAATATTGGTTGGCGTCAGGAAGTGACAAACTAAAACACAAAACACATTATTAAGACTTATTATACTTGATTCATACTAATTGTGTTATAATAACGTATAACGTCACTGTAGTAAGACACTAATGTCATTTTCAAGGACAGGAGTTTTAGTCATCATACACTCGTCTAATTCATAATTAACCAGATGTTATCTGCTATTGCAAAGTCAGTACTTCAGTAGTACAGACGATGAAGCCAGTAAAAGCTATAGAAACACTGGTGTGCTGATGTAAAGTATATATTATATCACGTAGCTTTATGTTATTTTATGTAAGTTTCATTAATGATGTTTATTCATAGAATTTCAGGACTATAACATTGATTTGCTTCAGATAGCATTGAATTAATAATTAGTTTCAGAAACAGTCTGCGCAAATGATAAATCCAAACACAAAAAATACAAACAATCGCATGATCTGCTCATTTAAGGGTTACAGACTGCCTCGAGTCTGACGAGAGTGTTTTGGTTAAAGACCATAGAATGATCAGCAGCATTTGCATCCCGGGGGTGGGGGTAATTCCAGATCATGTAATAATGGCAGCTATGTACGGTGGCCCACGTGGCTCACGGCAAAACTTTTTTTCTCCATGGCAAAACTTACATTCTCACGGCGAAACTTTCTTTCTCCACGGTAAAACATACTTATTCACGGCAAAACTTACTTATTCGCGTCAAAACATGGTTATTCACAGCAAAACTTACTTATTCCCGTCAACCATTACTTCCTCACGGCAAAACTTGATTTCTCTCAATTCTCTTGTCCAACTTACATTCTCATTTTCAACCTCATTTCAAAACATAACTTTGCCAGGGGTTATAGGTAACCTGCATCACAGATTAACCTAAAACACTTGAAAATGTTGGATTGATTAAAAGAAATTGTGATTCTATGGGGGTAGGTGAAAATAAGTAGTCAATCCAGGAGCTCCCCTTTCGGTTCTGACTATATACACTTCTGCTAACTTTGCCGTGCAGTGCACTATGCGTGCAGTGTGTGAATTTTATAACATTTATTACTTGAAACATACAATTGTGCAAGATTCAGGGTCCAACAGATGAAACAGAAAATATAATGAATTAGTTATAGTATTAAAATAATCATATCAACTTATTGTTCATATGTTATCAATAAGAAGTATAAACTCCCTATAGTTAATCAACATGATGTTTCTTCCATTTTAATATCAAAAATAGTTGGCTGTTTGAGTTCTCGTGTTCTAATCTCATTATATCTGAATGCACTTGAGTCAAAAACTATATCTTCTCAAAACGCTAGGCTGTCACAGCGTAGAAAGTAGCCAGACATTTCAGCAGTTCCCTGTTGGATTTTCATCATATTTTAGTCACGCATAACCAGAATTCGAATAGCCTCAATCATTCCAGAGATTAACGCCAGAAAAGTTTAAAACTTGCTAATTTGGATAAATGTTCTTTATTTAATGTGTTCGGTTATGTATTGGAGTGGTTGGCAGTTATTTAGTTAACATTCCGGTAGCCTATCTGGAAGATCCTATTCAAAATGCCGCTTTGCCGTTCCTTCTAACTAGATTTTCTACCTTTCTCAAACCTCGAGGTACTGAGATTAGCAGTTGATTCTAAATTACATAGTTCCATAGAAATTGGAAAACAAAATTAGTCGGGTTACCCAAATGCATAGAATACGTATCTAGCAAGTTGATTTCCTGCATGTTCATCTGTAAATTTCACTCGTCTAGAGCTGAGCCAGTTGCTTCAGATGATGCAGGACCGATCACAGAAGTATACATAGAGTCAGACTTCGTGTAGATTTCAGTTCCGACATGCAATGTATATCCTCTGCGGGTTTTATGAGAAGTGCAATCATTGCATTGCTACATATAGGACGTATGCTACATATGATATGTAGTATGTAGAAAGGCAAGGTAATCTTACAAGGCTATGGTCTTAATCTGACTCAAAATCAACAACAAAAATTACAATCTGTTCAAAATTCGGCTGCATGTCTGCTCACTAGAACCAAAATATACGACGACCACATAACATCTGTTTTAGTAGACTTCCAATGGAGGCTTACATTTTATCAAGCTCGGTTATTTAATTGAATATTTACATTAGTATTAGTCCATCATAGTCAAAACAGTTATAAAAAGCAACAAAAATAAATACTAAATAAACAAACAAACAGACAAACAAATAAATAAATATATAAATAAATAAAAGTACCTACCTAATTTATTTGTAACAAATGACAGCGATAAAAAACACGGGATTTCATAACGTTTCGACATATCATATCTTCATGGCATCATCAGATAAATAAATACAAATTAAAAATTACAAATATATAGAGTTTGAGTTTACAAAGGAAATTATCAAATACAATTGCACGGAAATTAAACAAACAACCGGGATTTTATAGAATCCGATTGCGTGTTGAGTGTTGGCTTGATCCGCCTGATTTCAAGCATTTCATAAATCAGACAATCGGTTTTGTTTCTGCACTTATTTAAAACGCGGAAAGTGTGGTGACTGTTCCGGACAGTTAAACTGTGAGAGTGACGAAGGTGTGCCCCAACAGCTGAACCAGTGTGTCCGTCAATACGTTGATGAAGGTGTTGGCATGTGTAGCCAACATAACGAGCATCACACAAGTCACATTGAAAACAATACACAACGCATTGACGGGACAACATCGGTTGCTTTTGTTCGCGTATCCTCAAGTCATCAATAGGTTTTTATTGCTAAGAACTGGTCTGATAATTTGACCGATATTTGTACTGAGTTTTGATAATTGCCTTTTTCAATTATTTGCCGAAATTTATGTATCCCTTATACCTGTTTTATGGGTTCTTATAATCTTACTTAACTATATTGTAAAGTACCATTGGATTACTCTAAGAAATATAAATTAATTATATTATTGTTATTATTATAATTACTACTACTGCCATTTTACAAATATTAACTTTAAATATTGATGCATCTAGCATGAATATTGCTGACTTTTCCACTCTAATTCAAATTGGATAGGCTTATGGGATGGTATAGGCATCAGAATGAATAATGTATAAATCATTTAATTACTGCGACTCACTCCCGGATAATTCCTGCTATTCTCCAGGGGTTGAGTCCGTGCTATGGATTGAGTAAGCCATTATAAGGCGTGTAGTGCGATTGAGATGCATAACCGGTATGAAATAGACTCTGGTCAGATATATAGCCTTGCCAGCATATTGTAATTGGTGGCATACTAATTGTTCTTTGAGAAACCGTATTGAATTGGTCGGATTACAGACAAGCTTGGTAATGGTTACTTGCACTCTCCCCTCCCAATAAAATTTTTGGGTCCAATTTCGGGCAATTTTGAGATGAGACATTGCGAAAAAAAGTGCAATAAAGGAACAACAGTACTGAAGCTCCGAAATATGCAGTGCCACGGCTTGTTTTGGACAAAATTGATAGATAACCCATGTTATGCTAACCTTTTGGGAATTGGCAATGCTAAGGATTTTTCAGTAAGCAGCATGTCTGCAAAATAGCAGTTGTCTGTTGGCAGTGGGTGGTTGCCAAATTTACATGTATTAGTAGTATGAAAGCGATCTCTAATATTTATTAATTTGTTGTTATCAGGTCCGTCAATAACCTTTTTGGAATGAATGGCAGAGTGGACATGCAAGCAGAAGTAAAGAAAGGAGATTGAGAAGAATGTATAATCAGATTTTACTTTGATCGTGGTTTCACATCTATCGAAATTCTGAATTTTTTCAAGAAATATTACAATAGTTTCTTTAGGTTGACCATGATCAAACGAAATTTAACGTATTTCGGTATCCTCCGAAAAACTCCTGATTATAACATTGATGAAATAAGTGACGCCATCAAAGATATTGTTTATGGTCCTGGTTGCATGCTTCAGTATAGGGCAGAGTGGCATTCTCTTCAAGTTAAAGTTATGCACGTCCCTCGCGGGATTATTAAAAAGTTTCTGAGAGAAATTTCTGAGAGATTAAAAACATCAGAACAAAGACGAAGGCATCGATTAAAACGCAGAAAATATCACAACCCTGGTCCGAACGCATGGCACTTTGACAGATACGATAAACTTAAACCTTTTGGATTCCCAATCCATGTATGCATCGATGGATATAGTAAGAAGATTATTTGGCTGTACGTAACTAGATATAATAATCAGCCAGATAATATTGCATCATAGAAAAGAAGAGTTTGATGGATGTCCCGTCGAATGAATCACTGATCTATGAACAGGAAATGGCACATTGGCTGCAATTCAGTCTTTTTTCCGTGATGACATATGAAGTCATGGCTACGTTCCGTCTCCTCGTAATCAGAGAATTGAAGGCTGGTGGAGTTATCTGCGCCGATCTAGCACAACGTGGTGGATAAACTTGTTCGAATATCTTATAGACGAATAAGCAATCGAATCCACACAAGAATTACATACGCAATACTTGTGGTTTTGTTTTTCTAATGCACTACAAAATACGTTGAATAGTGTAACGGAGCATTGGAATACACATAGAATTCGAAGGTCCCACCACGATACAACAATTAGTAGACCTGATGATTTGTATCATCTACCTGAACTCTGGAATGCACGTAATGATTTACGGCTTCAAGATCTTCAAAATGAAAAAGTGTATGTAATATCGCACATAACTGACAGGCAAGTGGAAACTGAGTTAACTACAGTATTTTAACTATGTTAAATGGGGCCTCTGGGGCCTCTCGTTTATCGTCAAAGGATGAATATTTTCAAGTGGAATGGGAAAGATTGCGTAAAATATTTTTAAATTTAAAATACCCTTAAATTAAATACCCTAAATTAAATACCCTAGATTAAAAAAGAGTCGGGTTGAGTGTGGGCCTGATTTGCCTATTGCAAGCAAGAATCCTGATGAAATGAACATTGTGCTACCTTTTAAGGATCAAGTTTCTGCTAATTCCATCAAGTGTCAGTTATCTGATTCAAGTTCGGAAATAGGGAAAAATCTTAGGCCAGTATTAACAAGTAGGAAAATACAAAATGATTTACATGTGTGTGAACAAAAACTGGCTCTCTTGTCTCGTCAATATGTTGTATATAGTTTCCAGGGGAATTCGCGTGAAGCGAATTATGTCGGATATACCTGCCGACACTTGCATCAACGCATTGAAGAGCACAAGAGAAAAGGGTCTGCTGTTTACTCACATGTAAACGAACAACACGGAAAATCCGTTTGTGGAAACAAAGACAAGATTGACTGCTTAATTCACGAAATGCTTGCAATCAGGCGAATCAAGCCAAACCTCAACACTCAGTCTTACTCAATCAAATCTCGGCTTTCCCAGCAGGATATTAAAAAGCTACAGTTCTTGCCTTTGTCTATAATAATCTATTAACGCATCCTGTTTCTAGCACTTTGTATAACTTAACACTTTTAAACCCATGTATTTTAAATAATTTTCTTTAAAAAAATATATATATTTCTGAAGATGACATAAGCAATGTCGAAAGCTCAATCAACGTCTATTTTATCGTTTACATTTATTACAAAATTAAACAGTTAATAGTTAATTACAAATAATTCCAATCACAAGATATTGAATATTACTAAAATGTTCAACTTTTGCTTAGTTACAACTGGTTGAAATACATCAGGACAATGCTAACTTGATAAATAGAATCATAAGTGATGGATTTTCCAATATTTTAACAAATGCTGCTGCACATGCGTTAATAGTTGTGGACGTATCTGACTTGATTTTTTGAGTTCATTCACTACAAAATGTATGTCTTGCTATTTATAAAGTTCATATTTAGCTATTTGAGATATGTATTCGAAGATCTAATACAATTCTCATTATAGATTTTCACCACATTCGAAAACAGTTTTTCTGAGTCAGCATTTTATTCAAAGTCGTCATTATCCGAGTTCCGCTTATATTCCGAATGAAATTCCGGTTGGGGTGTGAGGCTATAATTAATCTACAGAAAAGTTTCTATCGAATAATACTATTTATATAATCCTGTCAAAAAGTGCAGCTACTTGTCTTTTTTACGACCGTAGATCCTGTACTACACCATAAGATTCTAACTTTATCAAGAGCTTACTATGGAAAACAGAGTCAAAGGCTTTGATAAAGTCTACAAAGACACCGTCACTGCTACATCGATTGTTTATAACGGTATCTAATGAATGCAATAATTGTGTACAAGTTGAGCGACGACATAAAAAAACATACTGTGCCTCAGATATCAGATTGCAGTTCTCCTTCCCTTGGGTAATGTGGCCGTTTGGGCTGTGTGACGTTGGACCGATATTCGTATCATTCGCAAACCTATTCAAAAACGCCGTGATCTGATTGCCATACTTGCATCTATTAGTAACTAATTTGCCAATGTTCTATACCAACTTTCACAGCGTCTCAAACCCATATTCAAAAACGCCGTGATCTGATTGCCTTACTTGAATCTATCAGTAATTAATTGTCCAACGTTCTATACCAACATTCATTCGCAAACCTATTCGTATCATTCGTATCATTCTACATTCGCAAACCTACATTCAAACCTTTAGATCTCATGGATTTCACACCCACATAGCCACGCATGATAAACGTCATCCAATTGCAGGTAAATAACAATGGAACAGGAAACAATTTTCCAAAAATTAAAGCCACGCAAAAGCCACACATGCAAACCGTTTTTGAATATGGGTTTGAGACGCCGTGAATGTTGGTATAGAACGTTGGACAATTAATTACTGATAGATTCAAGTAAGGCAATCAGATCACGGCGTTTTTGAATATGGGTTTGAGACGCTGTGAAAGTTGGTATAGAACATTGGCAAATTAGTTACTAATAGATGCAAGTATGGCAATCAGATCACGGCGTTTTTGAATATGGGTTTGAGACGCTGTGAATGTTGGTATAGAACGTTGGCAAATTAATTACCAACAGATTTTAGTAAGGCAGTCTAGTCGCAGCGTTTTTGAATATGGGTTTGAGACGCTGTGAATGTTGGTATAGAACGTTGGCAAATTAAATACTAATAGATTCAAGTAAGGCAATCAAATCACGGCGTTTTTGAATTGTGAATGTTGGTATAGAACGGCGTTGACAAATTAATCACTGATAGATGCGAGTACGGCGGCAATCAGATTACGGCGTTTTTGAATATGGGTTTGATACGTTGGGTTCAAGTAAGGCAATCAAGTTGCGGCGTTTTTGAATATGGGTTTGATACGTTGGGTTCAAGCAAGGCAATCAAGTTGCGGCGATTTTGTGAATACATTTGCATGTAATAAATGTTTATCTTTTTATTTTGTAAAACAACAATTAATGTGGATTATTTACAGAAAATGTGATTATTTACAAGTCACTCATTTAAGATGTTTTGAGAAGTTCTCAGATTTAAAGTCGTGGCTAGATCAGGGGTAACTCAAGGAATTTTTTTATGACTTTTTATTGTTTCTTTATCTTGTGTTAAAGTTTGCTTTCAACCGATTTTCAAAATTCTTTTTGCATCTCGTACCTAAAGATGTTTACTACAAATCTGTCTTAAATAAAAAGTTATCTTGTATAAAATGAAAAATAAAAAAAATTATTGCAGCAACTGTTGGCAGCCAAAAGGTTTATCACCAAGTTTAGTTTAAAAATTGAATAACTTTTTATTTTTCAAATTATACCTGGTAGTTTAGTGGTAAATATCCAAAGGTACCACTGAGATGCAAAAAGATTTTTTAAACTATCGCTTGAGTAATGATTATAATACAAATAAAAGAATCGATAAAAAATCATAAAATTTCATTGAGTAACCCCTCATCTAGCCACGACCCAGATTTAGTTTAGATTCAAACACTATTTATACATTTTTGGCTGAGTGATTAATTAAATATAGTTAATTATAATGAGATTAATTAATTATATGTTAATTTGATATCAATTAAATATAGTGAGTGAGTAATTATAAATATATGTATGCAGCGTATATTGCAACAACAGAATTTTGAATACGGATTTATCGATTTCTATGAAATTTTCTATATAATTAAACGTTCTTCATAAGTGAAGTCTAATTCAGGATCAGTGGTATTAGATAACGCTTTGCATGTAATGTTTTTCAGTGGTTTGTATATAATGAATAATCTTGTTAAATTCAGCTGCAGCTTCTGGTGTGAAACTTGAAGTTGCGGAAATCTAGAATGTTTCATTTTTGACTCTCATTTTTTATAAGTTCAGCTACATACATCATTATATCACACAAAATTATACAAAGTTGCTAATTAGCTTGGAATTAATATTTTAATCTAGGAATATGTAATTATTTATCGTCGTTAAATTAATGTAAGTTTTGAACTCTGATTTTGCTGCCATTCAACCCTTGCTCTTCTTTTCTTTTTAACTGTTTTTTGAGGTTGGCAAGAAACGTAAATGTAGCATCTTTGGCTGGTAGACGATGACAGATCCACGCAGGTAACATGATAGTCATTGCCACATCTTCTACATTCAATTGTCTTCTCTCCTTTCTCAGTGGGTATTCCATAAGAGCATGTGACATGAAATGATAGATGCAACCATTATTCCATAAATTTATTCCAATTATTATATTAAGCATATTGGCAAAAGTGTTGCAATATACGTACATATATAGTCGCTCAAAATGAACACGGGTCATCATTAGCGGATTTGTACCATGTGATCAAGTAATGTAATGACAACGCCTTACTTGAATCTATTAGTAATTAATTCGACAACAGTCTATACTAACATTCACAGCGTTTCAAACCCACATTCAAAAACGCCGCGACTTGATTGCCTTACTTAATTAAATCTATCAAGAATTGATTCGCCAACGTTCTATACTAACATTCGCAGCATCTCAAACCCATATACAAAAACGCCGTGACTTGATTGCCTTACTTGAATATATAAGGAATTGATTCGCCAACGTTCTATACTAACATTTGCAGCGTTTCAAACCCACATTCAAAAACGCCACGACTTTATTGCCTTACTTGAATATATTAGGAATTGATTCGCCAACGTTCTATACTAACATTCGCATCGTCTCAAACCCATATACAAAAACGCCGTGACTTGATTGCCTTACTTGAATATATAAGGAATTGATTCGCCAACGTTCTATACTAACATTTGCAGCGTTTCAAACCCACTTTCAAAAACGCCACGACTTTATTGCCTTACTTGAATATATAAGGAATTGATTCAACAACGTTCTATAGCAACATTCACAGCGTCTCAAACGCATTTTCAATAATGCTGCGACTTTGTTTATAAGAATTTCATTTCACAAAATTGATTTCTAAATTATTGACCCCAGGTCGACGTCCAAAACAATAATTGAAAGTTTTGATCTGTTGCATCATTCAATTAGATCATAAAAGTTCACGATGAAAATATATTAAACATTGCTAATTGGTAGTGTCCTTTGTTCCATTTGAGTCAACGAGCGCTTTTTTGGCATTTTAAGCAGTTTTTGATCAATTAATTGTAGCAACATAATCTGAAATGGAACTAATGATGCGTAACTTTGTATTTCTTCGTTATTAGGGGGTGGCCTAGGCTATGAAGACACACAATTGACACGCAAGAGCTTCATATATTTTAAGACGTCGCTGTGAAATATTTGTGCATCGATATTTTATTGATATTGGATTCTCATCCTTAAATTTCAACCGTGATTAATTCGTTACTTTTTCATAAAAATTTGTTTCAAAATGAAAGTTATCCATGATTCATCGAATTTTCATTGGAAGAAAAAAACGCTGTGCGTGGCTACGATGTGCGGGACACATGCGAGACATAGACGTTGTGAATATTGGATTGCGAATATAGGTTTGATACGAATATCGGTCCAACTTCACACTGGTGGGTAAAGTACCAGATCACATAGACATTTATAAGAATATGGAAAGCGGAAATGTGGAATCTCACGAGCTATAGATATCATGAATAAGGCTGGATAGCTATCTAATGTTCTGATGTTTTATTTGGTAGCCTAATCAATGCTTCATGGACATCTTTTGTTGATAAGGGAGCACAACAAATTAGTATCAGCCGGATAGCGTGGTTCCAAATCTGGATTAATGCCGTTGTCTGCCGTGAAGACACTAGAAAAATATTTATTTGGCAAGTCTGCTTTAGACGTGTCAACGGTACATTTGACGGCATTTGCATCTTCAAGAGTTGGTATTGGGAACGTGAATTGAATACAAAAACAACGATGAAAATTATATGTTAGATGTGTAATCAAAAATAAGATATATCAAATATAGCTTGAAAGATATTACAATGCCGTCTATATGTTGTCTATTAACGACCTATGCAGCCAAGGAAAACACAGCGTCGACGACGCCCGATACTTATGCGTCTACGTCCTGCTCGGCGACGTCGTCGGCGTCTTCTCAAACCAGTGAGCGTTCCAAACACATCTTGTTTTCCTGCAATTTTCAAAGATCAGTTGAGACATTAAATCCACTGGTTGTCTGTATATATTTCATGTTTAGCTATTGACCATCAACACGTAAGTTATTTTGTATTTTTTGTTATATGTTAAAAGTTCCTAATCAATTGGAAAACATTGTATGAGATTGTCTGCGGTTTTTCGTGATGACAAAGGCACAATAGAGACTGAAACAGGACCTTAATATCTAATGTCAGGGGCTGACAAGATCGGCATCAACATTTAAATGAATAAATGAATTTATTCGCATTATTTTAAATATAAAATACATGCTGGTAGCACAATTAACACTCTTGTGAGTATGGCTAGCGTGCTACCATTTAAAATTAAAATGCTATTAAATGAAAATAATGTTGATAGTTCAATAATAACGATCAAAAGATCACCTACTTTAAAATTGATATAAAGATAGCAGTAAAGATACTTGTCAATCGTTAAAGGGGCAAAATTGACCGGCGACCGCTGCGAGCTCAAGTTGAATTTATGCTTAGCGTAATTCAACGGTCTCGCTTTGAAACTATTGTTATACGCAGGCCTAATTTGTTATAAATTCATGTCAACAATGAGCATTGTGTTATAAACAATAAACGTGCACGTGATTCTAAGTGCGTAGCGCCTGCCGGTTATTTTTGCTCCTTTAACTACTTGGTGTTTGACGGAGAGCATCGAAAGCCAGCTAGAGTCTACTAGTGCATTCCTGAAATAGTTGAGCAACTCATCCTCACTAACCTTCAGTTACTTCTTCGTCTTCATCTTCATAGCTATCCTCTTCATCATGCTCCTACATAGAAAAACAGAACATCAATTATTTTGAATCGATTATCGCAGGATTATCACAGGTGCCTATTTCAAAATGTTCACAAGTTGCAGATCGAAAAGTAGTAAATCTGTTATTAGAGATGATATTAGAGCTACAGCACCCAGTTCTCGCACAATGGCACCAGCGCAAGCTAAAAATAATAAAAATTAAAACAGTACTATTCAGGGGTGGCACCAGAGGGGGCAGGGAGGCTACAGCCCTCCCGTTGGGGAATTTTTTTAACATATTTCGTAAAAAACAATAGGAATTAGCTCCATTCCAGTATTAGTGACTATTGCCAAATTGTTTCTATGTAACGTGGAAATTTGGCATAACCCCCCTGTCGGGGATGTCAGCCCCCTCGTCAGGGAAATCTTGGTGCCACCCCTGGTACTATTAATAGAATCAATACATTTGTACATTATGTTTACCTCTCGATCTTCCTCTCTTGCTTCGCCTGGATGGGAAAATAAAATAAATAAATGAATAAAATAATAATTTATCGGATGGAATGGTCCAGAGAGAATTGCATTGTGAGTAGCTGCGGCGCATCGTTGCGCATTGACAATCAAGACTTATCTGCCATGAAATCTGTTGAAATTGATCTGCAGTGTCGCGGCTGAGATCAACAAAGAACGTTTAAAATCATTGCTCTCAGCGAAAAAAAGCCACTCATCTAGAAATAGAGGAGTGGTACGGGTGCCTTCGGTAGGGCGACACCGTCTACATTACATTATTACACTAGTAAAGTTTTGAGTTTTTCCACTTACTGAATTGAAGAACAGCAATTCCCAAGACAATAAATAGCAATAAGGTCGTTGATCTCATCTGAAAAGATAAAAAAATATTATTTAACTATCATGCATCGAACAAATGATTCTTGTAGACATGGATATACAAAATATCCTGCTTTTCGTGTTGATAAAATCCTTTGCAAGAACTCCTCTTTTGTTTCTATTGTTCGTATTAATTCTATTGTCTGCCTATATAGAGAAAACTTTATTGTGTGGAAGATGTATTGTCTATATAAAGTAGGCGTTGGCAGGAAGACATTTAGATGAATAAATTGAAATTTGAAAATTATTGGAATTTAAACTGATTTTCTTTGAAGGGTTGAAGGAATATAAGGCAGGTATATTCATACTATATATCGACATCAGATATGAATCCTTATTTTGAGCAATTTGAAAAATGAATGTAGGATAAAACGAAATTTAGGATGGATTGGCCATAGCATATTGATGCAAAAAAGCTTCAAATCCTGGAGACTAAAACTTTGTATTAATTCATATGCTGAAGCAACATCAATTTATCTCTTAAATAAGGATTGAGTTGTAGTCCATTTTGATAAAATCGACATTTAAATATGTTTGTATTAATATTTAAGATCATTGCTTAATTATAATCGCAGCTACTGACTTGAATATTTTGTCGTTATTTTAAGACTATGAAATTTCCAGGGTCCCAGCCACTCCTATTTAAAACAAATTTGCAAATTTGACCTGCTAAAATTGAAGTACATCGACTCACCTTGTAACTCTTTATCTTTTCGCAGATTGAATTGGATGTTGACCGTAGTAGCTCGGTTGACTAATGAAAAACGTATTCAAGCTGTTCGTGTTTATATAAGATAATTCTAACAAAGTGTTCGACTAACCGTACAGAATACAGAAGAAAATTATACTTAAAAGTGTTCCTGTTTTTGAAATCTCTTTTGAATATAAATCAACATGAAAAAACAGGAAGAAGTTTAATATTGTTCTTTATATGGCTTTGCATCCGGGATAATTATTGAGTGGAGAATCCACCCGCAGTTGTGAAATCTACACTACTGGGAAATCTACAATATTCTACACAGGGCATGAAATTGTTCAGTCTTTATCAGAAATTATCACTATCCTTTAAATAGTTACAGTTTATAGTTATAGTTTCAGTTTATTTTCAGTCTGTTCAAAACCTCTTTTACTTTTTAATGATTGTTTCTAGAAATGTGACCGTCACTGCCAAAATATTTGCTAGTGAAGCAAGAAAATTTCTCAGGCGTATTTTACTTTTTTGAAAATTCCTTATGGCCCAGATTTTCTTTCGATGGCTCTGATAACCATGCAATATATGACAGTTTCAAGGATTAAGCTACTTAATTATACTGAGTTCCATCATTCAATTTAAAAAGAAGCAACAATGAAAGCATAAAATGAGAAAAGATGAATAAAATCAGAAGCGGGGAATAAAAATGAAAGCATAAGATGAGAAACGAAGCATAAAAATGACGAACATTGAATTTTGGCGGAGATATGATGCCATATAGTTACATGCCAACAAACTCTTGCGGTAATAAGTCCGACATGGCTGAATTTTTCACTCAGTCGTGCTTCATTAAGTTTATTAGTTTAGTAATGCTTCACCAGAGTTCACTCATTAAATAGAGTGACCTTATAGAGATCAATGAAGTCTGAAAGGGAACAAAGTAACTATTATAGTCCCGGTTATAGTCAGTAGAGTATGTAACAAAGAGTTAACAAACAATCCAACTTTGTTTTTTGTTTGTCGACTTATCCAATGTCCTGCATACTTTATTGTCGACTATATCTAACTGCATCTGGCTGTTCGGGAAAACGATCGGATGCTGTTGGTTCTACAAAAACATGTCGAACAAAAAAAGTCAGATCCGTTTTCCAAACAGCCAGATTCAGTTGGGTAGTTGACCATGGGTCGTTAATTGCCATCTCAACTTGTCTAACAGACTGGAAAAGTTTTTGATGAGTACATTAGAAGTAAAGGAATTTCCAAGACATTTTCATGTATATAGATATGTCTGACACATTGCAAGCTGAGCACGCGGTCGTAATATACGAAGACGCAATAGCCAGATAACTCAGTTCCGGGAGCATTTGATTTCTAATTTTTGTCCCTTATTCATTAATTTTGAATTGTTGATCATGCATCAGTGACGTTCTAAATTGTATTCTGTGCAGTCAGTTATTGTCTATACGAACAGAACAATAAGTAAAAGTTAACTTATTACACGAAGATATCATCTAATATTATAGCTTTCACGTCAGTACAGCTCTGCCTTTCGTGCAATCAGCGAGTATGTATGTCATATATGTACACCCACGGCCGTAACTATACATGCTTAATTCTGATAGGGAGGTATCTGTGTCACTTTTGCCCGAAAAAGGGTGTTGCATTTGGCATTTGTGTATTTCGTATTTGGGAGCTTCAGTAGTGTAATACAAGGCAAGAGCCTCTATCCCATGTTCTGCTCCATAAAACTGAGAGTTGCGGAACACGGGGTAGAGACGAATGGTCACCCTATACAGTCTCTGACGTCACATCTCCAGAACGAGGTCACTATTAAGATTGAAGTCTTTTTATATCTGAAATTCTGAACTTCACTTCTGGAGTCAAATCCGAAATAATATTTGAAAGATCTTGTCGAACTGTCATGGCGATAAAACAGTTTTTCTAACAACTGTCACCAACTTTGACTTTATTTACAATCAAATTTTTATTACATATTTTGCAATTTTTGTAGTGCTACTTTATTGAACCTCGCATCAACATTGTGGATGTTAAGTTTTATATGATGTACAAGTAATTATTTATTTGGAACAATTTTTCACATACTGGAAGCCAAACTTCATCCTCCTTCCTGTCAAGGCCGTTTTCATACCAGCTCAAACATCAAAGCTATGCATTATATATGGTGTTATACGTTTGATTAGTATTCAAGCAATTGTAACAAAATGAACAGTGTTTACATTTCACTTTTGTTTTGAAATAAATTGATTCGTGAATAGTGATCCCCACAAAAAAGATGGCGTGTTTAAGTTTTGACATAAATCAAATAAGTATCAAATTATGAATCAGATATTTTCGAGTAAATATGTTAGTTTAATTTTTCTCACTATCGATTGTCATTGGAGGGAAGTAAAACCGTGTTTCTATAGGCATTGCCTGTTGTTTGGTCACTTATGACATCCAAATTAAATTTCTTCCGCTTTCTTTTCAAAAAGTTGTGGTAAAATAATGGCGCCAAAAGGCGCGCTTTCTCGAACTGAATGCTCACTCATTATAATAGTTCCTTGCAATCATGGATATGATCCTATAAATTACCTGGGTAGTATAGTAATAAAGCCGAAAACATTATTTGTAGCAATTACAGATAATATCTTGCTATAATAGACTTGAAAATAGTCCAATCTGTAGGCATTAATTGTTACGTCGCTTTCTAAATTCTGTCTTCATAATCAGTCTTACAAATAAATTGAATAATAAATACGTAGCATCAGTACAGCAAAATATCCCATTTTACAAAACTTAAATCCATCGACAACAAAAACAAGTAATCTATTTAATAATTATTCCAAATCAATTGGCGGTATGGTGACAAAATAAAATGAAGGACATTTGTTAAAATTGTGGACCGCCATGCCAGTCAAATAGTTTGATTGAGTTGTGAGTGAATTCGGATTTGATGAGATTCAAAGGAAATACAATCCAAAGGGTAGTCTCGTTTTGGAGATGTGACGTCAGAGACTGTATGGGGTGACCATTCGTCTCTACCGGAACACGGGCTAGAGGAACTTCTAACTAAAAGTTGTTGCTTATTCCTGAGAACGAGAATGCCCAATCAGATGCAGTGGATTGCGACCTCAAATCACGCAAGGGATTTTGTTGTTGTAAGATTGTGCGGAGAAGTGACATGCGAAGCAGATCGAGACGTATCAGACGTGGAATCACAGCCTGGCAAAGTTACTAGTTTTGCGGTCAACTCTTCTTATTTATTTGATTGAAAGGAACGACATTGTCCATTGAATCACACTAGTCGTTTTCTGCTATTTTGAAAAAGGGGTTATTGTTTCCAGCACCCTCCAGTTCAGTGAAACCTGTAAATAAAGGCCAGCTACGATGGGTAGACAAAGTGACCACTATAGACAGGTGGTCTTCATATACAGGCTTTCTTCAATAGAAAATGCTATTTTGGATTTTGCAAGAGTGACCACTACAGACAGGTGGCCGCTGTATAGAGATGACCATTATAACAGGTTTGACTTTATATCAAACTATGGTAAGTTGTACCAAAGAAGGCCACAAATGATCAGTCACATTGCCAAGGTGGATCTGAATTACACTGTTTTCGCAATGAATAACATATAAGTGCGAATATCTGAGTATCTTATATCAGAAATCAGTTAATTCATTCACGAGCATGTGATTATGCTCGTGCTTGTTACCGGGGGCCAGCAAATTCCATACACTCAGCTTTCTTTGGATGTGCAATTCTGAATGGATGAATTTCTCCACTTTTACGGACACCAATGCATAAAAAACAGGGACTTGTGGACCTTAAAATCGAAGTTTGAAAAGAGCAGTGATGTCTTCATATAGCCTGCTCACAGCAGACTCACTGTCAAAATGCAAACTTTGTAGAACAGTAGTCCGGCTAATGTCTTGATTGCAATGGGATTCTCAGCTCAATTAATTAGAAAATGTTTCACCATACTGAAATCATGTCTTAGTCTGATATAAGATGTTACTATAATTTGGTGTCTACTCTATATATATTAGAAACGGTACATTTTATGTCAAACTTTTTAAAAAAATCCGTCATTAATTTTGAGTTTTCGATTTTAGTAACGTAGCGTTCGACTTAAATTCCTCGCGTTTTCGATCAAAAACTATTTATCGACGCGATTCGATTCGATGCAAGTCAATGTTGTTTCCTTTGCTACCATGCCAAATAAACAAATATCAAAATTGCCATGGTAGCAGAACACGGAAGAACACAACTTAGCCTCGCAATCAAAGTCTTTTGTAGTTTTCACGTGGAAATGAGGAATTCACTGATTGCTCTATTTCTTGTTCCTTCTTCAAATCACATGACAACAATTTTGGTGTCTGAGTGAATTTCGATAGTCTTAGCATAATTTACCCCAAAATTCATCGAAGAAGTACCATACCAAAGCACTGTAAGTACATAATTTTATGTCTTCAAACTACCTTGATTTCATTTAATCATTGCAAAGTTTAATGCTTCTTAACCTACTTTCTCTTGTTCAAGTTGTTGTGTTGTTGATTGTTTTTAGGGTTTGATTTTGTCTACAAGTTGCATTCCAATACAATCATGGGTTTCTTCGTTAAATCGTCAGGTTTGTACATGGTTACAATATGATAAAGCTATAATTTCAATCATTTTTATTTTGTGTAATGATGTAGGCCTAAGTTAGTAGTGAAAAATTGTTGATTGAATGAGATCGCTGACAGTCATCAGTAAGGGTGTTATTGTGGGTTACCAGTTAATCCGTACTCAGTGTGAAGCGTCCACGCTTTCAGCTCGCAGTTGAGTCAAGTTTTTAAAAGTAATTTAACTAAGTAATGTAAGATAAGTTTTTTCTAATCATCCTTCATGGCAATATTTAGAAGCTTAGGACTTTTATTTTATGCATCAGTTAGGGTGTTATTGTAAATGAATTGATAAATAGAATATTTTTATCTGTGAAAAAAGGAGTAATTCTGGTAGCAAATACCGAAGGTTTTCAAGCTTTGATAGAGTCTCGTACTTGGAAGTTTCTCATACTTTGATGGAATTATAAAATTTGAAATGTTCAAAATAGTTTCTGGATTTATTTATATTGTCATAAAAAAAAGTAATGTGCACGGTGTCGCCCTACCGAAGGCACCCGTACCACTCATCTATTTCTAGAAGTTGGCTCTTTTCGCTAAGAGCAATGATGTTAAACGCTCCTTAGATCTCAGCCGCGACACTGCAGATCAATTTCAACAGATTTCATGGCAGATAGGCCTTGATTGTCAATGCGCAACGATGCGCCGCAGCTACTCACAATGCAATTCCTTCTGAACCATTCGATCCGCCATCCTTAGATGGTACTCATTTGATGTTTCAGATAAAGTCAAGGCTGAGTTGACCTGAGGGGGATTTGAACCACAGTCGATGAGATATGATACGATGTGAAGTTCGGTTGCTCTGCCAACTGAGCTAATCACCCCTTATTAATTTATTTGTAAGCTGTTTTATTATGTATGATCCCTTTGAAAAGCCACCACTATCATTTACTTTAGGTGATGGCTTAGGCTACTTGATTGAAGGCAACTCTGATGATGAAAATGATGATAAAAATCTATAGGCAAACCATTGACCCATTACAGTCAGAGCCATCTATTTACAAGAGTTGGGACATGCTTTCATGTGCCGCTATCGTCTCCAATTGGACAGATGTCAGTCACATGATTTTTGGATGCCATCTTTGTTCTTTTGAAAACAGGTTCTCAATCATTTCAAGTGAAACGCGCGAAAAAATACAATACAATATGGCTGAAAAAACACACAACATTCTCCTGCACATGCGCACTGTTAAAAACGTGCTCGGGTCCAGGCAAAAAGATACAAAAATGGCAGAAGTGTCCCAACTCTTGTAAATAGATGGCTCTGATTACAGTAACCCATTTAAACATTTCTTTATCTAGTGTCTTTGTGTGTGCTGATGATGCTTTGCTGGGTAACAAATGGAAAAGTACTTATCAAGGCCAGCATGTTTGACAAATCGTAAGTTTTTATTTCTTGTTTCTATCTAGAGGTCCAGTTCACAAAGTATTGTAATGACAAGTTGCTAATCCCAGCACATCAACTCCATCCAGCCTCCTCAAATCCACTGTGGAAACGCGCTCTCTTAGCAACACTTTTTGGAAACTATGCGTATAGTAACCATTTCCAACCTTGAATTAATTATCAGAATTAAATTAATAAATTAAAGTAGCATGGTAGTCAAATCTTTTGTAGCCCTATTGAAATTTTTATCTTGAATATTTTTGGTATGAAAATGATGCAGAATTCTTTGGTATGATCATATAAGTCAATCCGGAAAGAAAAAACATTAAAAATATGAAACCGGAACTAGTGCCAGGCTCTTTTCGTTCAAATAAAATGGGTCTTCTTAAAAAGGTCGGGTGTAAAATTTCTTTGCATAAATCTTAATTATATTTGCTGATAATTGTACCTTGACATATTTGCTTGGATTCTACCGTGTGCTTTTTTTGATTGGTGAAGAAACAAAAAAGTTATTCAATCAGATGTTTAGAAACTTTCTAAAATAGCTGGAGCGTGACTGCTTTTTGAAACTTCAAAACACCACAACTTTTTTGTTTCTTCACCAATCAAAAAATGCACACGGTAGAATCCAAGCAAATATGTCAAGGTACAATTATCAGCAAAAACAATTAAGATTTATGCAAAGAAATTTTACACCCGACCTTTTTAAGAAGACCCATTTTATTTGAACAAAAAGAGCCTGGCACTAGTTCCAGTTTCACATTTTTAATGTTTTTTCTTTCCGGATTGACTTATATGATCATACCAAAGAATTCTGCATCATTTTCATACCAAAAATATTCAAGAAAAAAATTTCAAAATGGCTACAAAAGATTTGACTACCATGCTAATTAAAGTAAATTATTCTTTGAAGTGGAATCGAACTACAACATTCGAGTTATCTAGTCTCTGTCGTAGCCACTGCGCTATGGTCAATGAGGGCCTAGGTTACACTTACACATTAGTAGATAAACACGACCGGGTTGTACAGGGTCCGACAAAAGTAGGGAAAATTCAAAAGAAAATGTTGAAATTCCTCTAGGATTCCAAAAGGTTGAACTTTTTGTCGGACCCTTGGGGTTGTATCACCTGGTATTGACCTTAACTTCCTAACGGGTTCCTATCCGGACTGGGGTTGAGTGAAACTCTTGTTGAGGTAAACACGTAATCGAATTTACGAGAATATGTGTCCACAGTGGATTTGAGGAGGCTGGGATTGAGTTAATGTGATGTGGTTAGCAACTTGTATTGTAATTTGTTACTGACATTCCTGCATGCGGCAGGAGTTGACTCAAAATTTTCTATACACTAAAACCATACACTTCATCCTGATGAAGGTTTAAATCTAAAATGTGATATGACCACCAGCACTGGGACTCTATTATTTAAATATATTAAAATGAGAACAAAAATGTGCATATTCGATTTCTTACCAAACTGTATTAAAAATGCACTTATTTTTTCTATCATTTTTGCTGCTTATCTCATTCAAAACTTGCAATGCAATTCAAAGCACATCATTGTGTTCTTTGCAACCTTCAGTGATGTGAGAATTACTTTTAAAAAGTAATAAATTACATTACAAATTACTTTTCCTCAAAAGTAACTAATTACATTACTAATTACTTCAGCCTAAAAAGTAATTGATTACAATTACTAATTACTTTTCCAATAAAAGTAATTAATTACTAATTACTTCATGATTACTTTATCTTGTGAAACAAAAGATATTGCCTCCCTTTCAATAATGACATGTCTCGTTTGACAATCATGGCGGCCATCTTGTTTTTTTACGAAGGGGAACGATCGATTTAATAATATTAATTTAATACTGGTGACTGCAGCAGAAGATAAATTGACTTTGAAAACTTTTTAATAAAGTTGCCAAATAAATGGTTTCATTTGATTTATCAAAATGGTTTATTTTTGTCGGATCAATCTATTCATATAGCCATAAATTTTACATCATCTTTTCAATATTCGAAACTCAATCAAATAAAAAGTGAAAAACTATTGAATCTATTGATCAACAGAACAATGTCAGAACAGAGAAGAATAGGTTATGGGATAGGGTTTATTGGTCACATCTCACACAATTCACCTGGTTTGAATAGCTCTCGTGAAAGCTGCAAATAATGTGAGATTGCATCGCAGAAAGAACAATAAAAAGCGGAACTTAGTGACAGCAACGCCTTTGAAAATTACCACAAGACAACAAAGCAAATATTTTGTAATCATAAAAGTAATTTGAAAAGTAACGTCAATTACTTTCTCTCAAATAATACTCGTTACTTCAAAAAGTAATCAATTAGATTACTTATTACTTTTCTCAAAAAAGTAACTAATAACTCCTAAAATTACTCAAAAAGTAACGAGTAACGAGTAACGCGTTACTTTAGTAACGAGTATTCACAACACTGGCAACCTTGCGTTATACTTCAAGAAACTCAAAATACTAATTTCATTCAATTTTTCAATCTTTCATTCAAGTTCTTGTGTTTGATATATCTTCCTAATTGTCTCTCTAGATCTCATGAATGGGACCATATCGTTTACACACAATCCTGGCCACAATCATTATGTGAACACGAAAATGTAAGTTATTCAGATTAGTAATAATAATGAGAATGTCAAGGAAGAGACATTCTTTGGTTTTAACTCAGTTTCACGTTATTGAACGATCATCAGACAACAATAAAATAACAATAGAAACTGCAATTAGATTCCTGTTCTAGCTGTGTGTTAATGTGTATGGTTGTAATTGTAGTTAGTATTTGTTGTCTGATGATCGTTTAATAACGTGAAACTTGGAGTTACAACCAAAGAATATGTCTTCTTGACCTTCTCATTATTTGTTACTATTTATGCTCTGCTATTCACCAGCATTGAGCACTATCCAATTGCCAATATTAAGTTTTAATATTTCTAATATTATTACTACATATATATTAGTTATTCAGATTATATAGCATTTCATATCCCAGTATTTACACTTTCTTTGGCAACTACACATAAATTAATTGTAATTGAGATGGTATCGCCCTACCAAAGATACTCATACCACTGTTCTACTTCTTGACGAGTGGTTCTTTTCGCTTGAAGCAATGATGGTAAAATGCTCTTTATTGATCTCAGCCACAGCATTGCAAATCAATTTCACCAGATTTCATGGCAGATAGGCCTCGATTGTCAATGCGCAACAATTTGACTAAACACCTACTCACAATGCATTTCCCTCTGATCCATTCCATCATCATCACCAGCCATCCTTAGCCAAGTCAACAGCTCAACTAATACACACAACAACCACCTATCAAATTGTATCAGTCACAATTGAACCATTAAATTAGTTTCCTTCTCATAATTATTAAAAGAAACAGTTTTTGTGTGTAAATTTTGTTAGGAAGCAAGCTGACTCTTTGATTAGAATGTTGACCCTTGTGTAGGCCTACACTTGCACTCAAATATTTCTGGGATTTTAAATAGTAGAAATGAAGCCATAAAAACTAAACACTAGATGTAGCTATTTTTTTATCAAAATAATGTGCTGTGTGATAGAGAATTAGAGGATTCACGATTTCACCAAGAAGACATTTACACAGGCTAATGTGTCCCCAATAGTGTATCTTGTAGAACTACTAAGGAAAATATCCAATGTGATACTCTAACCATACTCTTACAACAAATTTTACCTCTCACAAACCTCTTTTTTTTAAGTTAGGCCTAGTTGTAATATCATAAAAACAGATTCTTTTATTTTTTGTGTTTCCTGATTTTTATAACGGTTTTATCTTTATATCCTGCATCTTACCAATTCCTTCTGATTGTCCAAAGCCAACCGTAAAATCCATGTTTGTAATTTTCCAGACTTTATTGCACTCTTGAACACTCAGTATTAATTGTCGTTTAATTTATACAACATGAAACATGTAATAAACAACTCGTTAGGATCTTAAATTATAATTAAATTGGCAAATTGACCGGTAGTTTGAAGCCATTCCGTTTCGCCATTGACTGACATTGATCATAATTGAATTTACACTAAGCTTAATTCAAGTTGAGCTTATAGCGACCGCCGGTCAATGTTGCTCCTTTAATTTAATTATGTCTTTTATTTTCAATTGATAGAGAACAGAATCCAATCATGTATGCGTGATACCATCAGCCTTGAAAACATGGAGTATTCATGGTATTTGGCCTTCAGAAGGACGTTCACGATCATCACCAAGTTATTGTGACGACAGCTATCCATTTAATGAAGATGAAATCAAAGTAGGTAACATTAATTTGTAACTAGATAGCTCAATCTGTGGTTATCTACAACTCCACTAGATAACTCAATCTACAGTCCCATGAAAAAAGCTCCAAGCTTATCGGGTGCTGAATAAATGATGATGATGATGATGAATCTGTAGTCAAATACTTCATTAAATTACTGGTTCCTCTGAAAACACGATGTGAAAGTTAAGTATTGAAGTGATGTTAAAAATTGAAATAAAAATACATTATAACATAACCGGCTATGTACTACATTAAGATTATAAGTAGTACATGTCAGACACAATAATCAAAAAGACTGTTCAAGCTGTCGCCATTTGGGATGCAGCTTGAAATGTTATTACAGTTTGCCTCTAGCAACAGCAATTGACAACATTTGAAATAACCTTATTAATAATATTATTCACTGTAAATGATTCGATTTGAATCTGTAAATTATTCATGAACGTTAAATTGATGGATTGATAAATTTGCACAGTTACACTAAGTTAATGTCAAGTGTTCGATAAAATGGGGAATTCTGAGAGTCCCTGAAGGCTAGCACAACTTAAGAGAAAGATAAAAATTGTTGGCCTTTTGCAGTTTTTTTATTCAGAAGAAAATCATTTGCTTCTTTTTCTTGGAATGAGAAGTAAAACTGTGCAATTTCTATCATAATTTGTATGACAATAACTGTAAAATGAAAAGATGTGAAAACATTTAGGCCTACATGACGAAATCACCCCAAAAAGTTGGGAAGGAAAAACTGGAATCCTGGAAGATTCATTCCATGGGAATCTGCAGTTTTCCCTGCACCCTCTTAGAATTTGTTAAAAAATATATATGCATGTGGATCTTGATGAGCTGAGTTTAGAAATGTAGTTTATAGTCACAATTTTGCATCGATTTTATGGCACCTCGAAGCTCCGGAAAAGGTGTAAAAATTACGTTTTCGCTACTCATTTATACACTTAATGCAGATTCCCCATGGAATGACCCGGAAAACAAAATATTTTATCAGACCCTGGTTGACGTCCAAATTTTTATCACATTTGAGCTAGATATATAGGTCTTAATGCCTCAGGAAAGTAGTCCAATAACGTTAAAGTCTCAATTTGAATGAATGGTTTATGGAAGGGTTCCAGGGATGTTAAAGTTACTTTTGAAAAGTAATTAGTTACAGTTACCGTTACTTGGACGAGAAAGTAGCTAGTTACTTTCAAACGTTACTTTTCAGAAAAAGTAACGGTTACTAGTTACAAGTTACTTTCAATTCGAAAGTAACTAGTTACAGTTACTTTTTTCGTTACTTTTTCTAAATAAATCTAAAAATATTCAACAGAAGCAATGAGATATATATGAAATATTGAAATAATATTTATGTATTTTAATTTGTTAATTTATCAAATCAAATGCTCTTTTAGAAAATAATAAATACCAAAACAAACACCCGACGAATAATTCACAGCGATTCCTTTAGCGTGTTTGAATGAGCGGTCTAGTTATTCGATCCCCCTAATTATCATAACAAAGAAATCTCAAGTTACGCGCCATTAGTTCTATTTCAGGCTTGGTTGCTATGACAATTGATTGATCGAACAGACAAGTCAGACATAAAACGCTCGTTGAATCACTTGAATATTATAAACTCAGAAAAACAGAATGATTACATCCCCGAATGTAATTTTTTTGACATCCAAATTAATGACAAGACTTCCTGCAGTTGCAGAAAACATTTGTTTGTGTTTTATTTTTCTTGGATGGTAACAATAGGAACAAAAGATTTTGATTAAGCAAAACACAATTGCGATCGAGAAGCTGCTAACTTTCAGCACTCTATTGTGAAAAAAGTAACGGAAGAAAAGCGAAAATGTAGTGAAGAAGTAACGAGTAATCGTTACTTTATTTTTAATCCTAAATGTAACTAGTTACAAGTAGAAGTTACTTTTACAGAAAAGTAACTAGTTACAAGTAGAAGTTACTAAAAAGTAACGATTACAAGTAACGTCGTTACTTTTGTAATCGTTACTAACATCCCTGAAGGGTTCACAATAAACATTCCAGGATCCTGGCCTGGTATTTGTCTTTGTTTTCAATGTTCGTTTAGTGTATATAACAATTAAGATGATAATAATATATGGCGAAAAAGTCAAAGAATACACATTCTTTACTGTTACTCAAGTTTCACGTTTTTCACAGCGATCTTCAGACAGATTTTTTACTCAAGTTACTATTTTTATTTTTATTCAGTAAAAATCTGTCTGAAGATCGCTGTGAAAAGCGTGAAACTTGAGTAACAGTAAAGAATGCGTATTCTTTGACTCTTTCGCCATATATTATTATTATTTACCGCTCTGTCAAATGAAGACATAGAGCCCTATCTTATCTGCTATTAGATAAACATAAATTTTATTATAACAATTAAGATGTAGATAATTTGACCATTATACACAGGTGATCTTCATAAACAGGGTTGATTCAAAAGTTGTCATTGATCAAAGATACAATGACATCAGTACGGGCAAACACAAGAAAAGTACGGGAAACCGTATCAAAACCGTATCAGAAGAAGCAAGAACCCATCCTTCTTCCTTGTTACCTTGATCAAATATACCTTTTTCAAATAATGTTCTCTTACCCACCATTTTGAAGGTTTGTTTGCCCCTAGTTTGCCCTTCCATTAATTTGATTGGGAAGCGTGCTATAGAAAAATGGTCTGTCATTTGGTAGATAAGAGTTGCCACGATGTCTAGACAGACAGACAGATGTCTAAGGAAACAGACAGCCTTATAGACAGACAGAGTTTTATATAATTGCCTGCTGTACTAAGGTATCTGCTATAACGGGTTTGACTGTAGGAAACGTTTTCATCTAGTTTTACATCCTTATTTTCAGGATATTCTACCAGAATTGAACGTGCAATGGGCTAACATGTTTGCAGATACAGAGAAAGACAGTTTTTGGTGAGCATTGATCTAGCTGTTTCGAGTTAATCGCTGTCAATCTGACATGCCGTGCTGTCACAATGGTTTAATTCATCTTGGAACCGCGTTGTAAGATCGAAAACCTTCTGGATTGAATTTTAAATGCTTGAAAAATCTGAAGAGATGCTATCAATGTTTTGAATGTGACTTATTTCGGTTTGATCGTGAATTTATGATAACATAAATTTCAAGAAAAGAAATATGTAGTATCAATGATAATGTAGTACAGTGAAACCTGTATATAACGGCCATCTACGAGAGGTAGATAAACTGACCACTATAGACAGGTGGATTTTATATACAGGTTTGATTCAATAGAAAATACTATTTTAGACATTGCAAGAGTGACCACTATAGACATGTGGTTGCTGTATAGAGGTGACCGTTATAACAGGTTTGACTGTAAAGTATTTGATAACGAATAGTATATTATTTTAGGGAACACGAGTGGACAAAGCATGGGACATGTGCTATGAGTCTACCTGCGCTTAAAGGAGAAAAGAAATACTTTCAAATGGGATTGGATTTGAATAAGAAATACGATATTATGAGGTAAGTGAAGTAATGATACTAGATCAGGGTCCGACAAAAGAATCAGCCTTCTGGGATCCTAGAGGCATTTCAACATTTTCTTCTGAATTTTTTTGTTGATGTTTGACCAATAAATCAGTAAAACCATCAATTTTCTTCTGAATTTTGTCTAGCCTTCCGGGATCTAGGATCCCAGGATCCCCACTTTTGTCGGACCCTGTACTAGATAAACAGATAACGTAGTTACTGCCAGGGTCCTGCATAAATGAGAATCCTGCAATCCTAAAATCGAGAATGCTGGAGACATTAAACTATTATTTATGCGTCGATCTTCAACAAAATACTTAGAAGAAAATATTAAAATGTTCTAAAAATAATGTAGTTTAGAAGGTATATCTATTCAAAACTACGATTCTACATACGGTCAGGGTCTGACAAAGGTGGGGATCCTGGGAACCTAGATCCCAGAAGGCTCGACCAAATTCAGAAGAAAATGGATGTTTTTAATAATTTATAAAGTCAACAGAACAGTTCAGAAGAAAATGTTGAAATGCCTCTACGATTCCAGAAGGCTGAACCTTTTGAACCTATAACTATGCTTGTCTAAGCATAGAAAGAACACAAACAGGGTCCGACAAAAGGTTCAGCCTTCTAGAATCATAGGGGGGCATTTTGACTTTTTTTTCTGAATTTTCTTGTTGAGGTTTGACCAGAAAATCATTAAAAACATCAACTTTCATCTGAATTTTGTCTAGCCTTCCTGGATCTAGGATCCCAGGATCCCCACTTTTGCCGGACGCTGAACACAAACATACATAGCCTACCGGCATACATTCAAGCATCACAGGCATAACGACTTTCATTCACTCTTGTAGATATATCAAGAGTGAAAACTAAAGACCATTAGACAGTGACAGTGACCGTTACAATTAGGTTTTTCCCTATATGTAGATGTAAATTGGTGTAAGATGTGGTGCGGCCTTGGTGTAGTGGCTAGAGCGTTGAACCACGGCCCGCAGGGTCTCAGGTTCAATCCCTGTCTGGTGGAGCACTATAGGTTGGCGTCAGGAATTGGCATCTGGCTATTAAACGCACACAAGCTTCAAATACTAACAAATTAACCAACCACCCTGGTGAAAAAAAGCTGCAAGCCTACCCGGTTTGTGGATAAATGAAAAATCCAAAACAAAAAAAAAAATAATAATTGTATACTTGGTTTTCTCTTTTAAGTGCTCTTGGTGATGCAGGAATAACTCCTTCTAATGATGAAACATATCAGGTATATATATATATATATATATATATACGAGTTTGATGTTATTTTCTGTTATTGTTTATTTCCTATTATTTTATACAGTGTTACCGGTACATCTTCTCCAAAATATAATTTGCTCCAGAGTTTTTCTGTTCTGATGGCTTGCAAATTATTCTCAAGGTACTGATTTAAGAAAGTCCTACACCAATGTGGAGAGAATAGCATCAACAACTGCTGCATGCTAAGACTGTATACGAGTTACAAAATCAGAGCAATCTAAAATAATCATTGATAACCTAAATATTGTACACATTTTAAAGTTTGTGTCAGCTGTATTTCTATTGTATTCAAAATGTGCCTGCAATCTGCTAGCCTGCGTACCAACCCCGAGGTTTTTTTCTAAAACCATAGGGTCTGTGAACTAATGTGTGATTCTCAGCCCATCGAAAATAACACCTACATACTATTGTTAAATTATTCACATTCCAATTCACACTCTATCACAAAAGATCAATTGTCATAAAATCACAACTCTTCGTCAAACACGTCATAGTTATCAGCGACGACAATGAACTTAATGATAATACAACGTAATGCATAAATTATACTGTATCCCAAACTCATGAGAACTTGTTGGGCTGAAAATCACACATTACTTCACAGACCCTATGGTTTCAGGAAAAACCTCGGGGCTGGTACGCAGGCTAGCAATCTGCTTTCCCAATGGTCCCATGATTTATTGTGCACGCAACACACTATTGCAATCCATTACACCATTGATATCCCCCATTGCAATTCTGAAAGGCATGAATATTCATTTGCTTTGAAGGTAATCAAAGCATATAACCTGTTGCCACTTGACATAAATTGATCGGAGAGCATACTTTCATCCAAGAATATCAATCAAAAATGAATTGATCGATAAATTTCTGTATAGAAAATAGGTAATCATAGTGAAATGATATTTCGTAGATATAATAAGGTTCATAGTCTTATTTAGATAGATAGATAGATATATATATTTCAACCACATAGAAGATAATTGATACAGGTGATAATTTTAAGTAATTACAATTAGTTGTATTCTATGGTTGCTGTAACCCTGTAAGCACTAATGCTTGTTTATTTAGGGCACAGTCTAATATAGGTAATATAGGTAACATTGTTTATGGTTTGAAGTAAAAATGAGAGAAATCGATGTCAGCTGGAATTTTCAATCAGAGTCGCAGAAGCATAGAGTGGAAAGTGATAGGAGTGTGCTGTAGTTAGAAGCAGTTGACATTATAATAAGCAGGATTTCCAAGCTTTGCAATGAATGATATTCATGGTACGAAATAAAATTAAAAATCTGATTAAAGTGATATGAGATTGAAAGAGTTGTTATAGGTGAGATAATTATGGGTGTTATTTTTGCGAAGGATATGCATTTGGAGGATGATAGGCTATTAATTTTATTAATTCTATTAATAGGCTATTTGATTTTATTGAATTTTCTTTAACTTTTTTATTTCGTATTTCCAGTCATCTGATATTGGAGATGCGTTAGAGAAAGCATTCAATAGCAAAGTCTGCCATTCTTGTAAATCTGCAGATGTAAGTATTTTTTAATTATTATTTGTCATGTTATAATCATCATCAACATCATCATACTTTATTCAACATCCTGCGTAGGTTTAACATTAACTTATTTGTAGAGGGGAGAAAGCTGATACATATAAGTAAAAATAAAATACCACAATGGTCGTATTTTATAGATACATGGAATTATGTATAGTTCTCTTACAACAATATGTCTGTTTAAAGGGGCAAAATTGACCGGCGACCGCTGCGAGCACAAGTTGAATTTATGCTTAGCGTAATTCAACCGTCTCGCTTTGAAACAATTGTTATACGCAGGCCTAACTTGTAATAAAATTCATGTCAACAATGAACATTGTGTTATAACAATAAGCGTGCACGTGATCCTAAGTGCGTAGCGCCTGCCGGTCATTTTTGCTCCTTTAAGTGAATTCAAATAAACTTTTCTTTTGAAAATTTTTACGAATAGTACTCAGCCACGAGGACAAGAGATTTCTGTTAAATACTTATTAATGTTCTTAGGATTTAACTACAGTGTATATTTGAAAAATCTTTGTACCGGTAATTGTAATTGTTATTTTATGTTACAATTACAATATCTTTTTACCAACAGAAAAAAGAAGGCTGATAGAAGGCTGTTAGCTATTTTCTAAGGCTAAAATTCTGAAGATACGAGAACAGTGTCTGACAGCAGTTTTAGCGTTCCGAAATCCTAGAACATTCCAAACTTTTCTATGTGAAGTTTTTATTGATGATTGGCTTATATCTATCTAAAAGATATCCAATTTTCTCCTGGATTTTCGCTAGCATTCCAAGATCTAAGATCCCACTTGAGTCTAGTATGAGAATGAGGAATATGATGAAGCAATTGACAGTTGGATGCATTCTTGTTGGTAGAAGCTTACTGTCCACGTTTCGCACCCGTTTCAAATATTATGTTGTGACTAGCATGTCTCCAATCTAACAACTCCAAGCTAGTTACAGCCAAACCTGTATATAACAGCTAGCTATGAGAGGTAGACAAATTGACCATTATATGCAGGTGAACTTGTCTATGATTGATTCAATAGAAACTATTAATTTGGGCATTGTAAGAGTGACCATTATAGACAGATGACCGCTGTATATAATTGACCATTATAGTAGGCTTCTCTGTATCTGGAAAAAATGATGCAATATTCCAAGCAAAGTGTTGTATTTCCAGTATACTATAGCGAGAATGCACTACCGGGGCTCTATTAGGACTCATGTTGCCTCTAAACAAGCCATTAATATCACACGAGAATCACATGGGAGTGCCCCATTTGCTACTGATAGCCTAGTCAAAGTAGATGGACCTAAAGAACCAGTAGCATGCGTACCAGCCTCGAGGTTTATTTGTAAAACCATAGGGTTTGTGAGTGAACTAATGTGATTCTCAGCCCATTGAAAATAGCACCTGTATAAATTTTGTAAATTATTCACACTCCAATTCACACACTGTCACAAAACATCAGTTGTCATAAAATCACAACTCTTCGTCAAACACGTCATACTTATCAGCCGGGACAAGGATCTTAATATTAATACGACGTAACGCATAAATTATATTCCAAACTAACAGGAACTTGTTGGGCTGAAAATCACACATTAGTTCACAGCCCGTATGGTTTCAGAAAAACCTCTAAGAAAGAACCTGCTGTGTTGCTTGTTTATTCAGGGACTGATCAACTTCTTTTGAATGCTCACCAGAACTTTTTTTTGATGAGTTCAATGAACTGAAATGTCCGTTGTGAAAATATAGTTCTGGACAGTGGTTACCACTTTATCAGTATGGTTTTCTGGTATATTGCAGGGAAACCTGTAGATAACAACCAGCGCTGAGAGGTAGATAAATTGACCACTATTAACATGTTGCCTTCGTATACAGGGTTAATTCAATAGAAAATGCTACTTTAGACATTGCAAGAGTGACCACTATATACAGACTTAACTGTAATTAATTTTAAATTCTCTATTTGTCTGCAGGGTCATCAAGTTCTTTCCCAAATTGAGATTTGCCTTGACAAAAGCCTATCTGTTACTGATTGTCCAGTTTGTGATGACGATTGCAGTCATTCAAAACCAATTTATTATCATCAATTACATCACAATAGCGGATTTTAATTGGATCAAGATAATTAATGCTGATTGTTAGATTTGATTAGCTACTTTTTGTATATATTTCCTTTGCAGACGTACTGTATGTACTACGCTTGAGTTGTACTAATTATGCTATTTTCATTCAAACACCAAACAATAATAATTTTATTGTGATAATTCTTGTGACTTTGTAAGAATAGAATTTCATATAATTGAATATACGTAATGTTAAAACCAAATTTGGCTGCTTTATTTATGATTTTGATATGTTCCTTGCGACATATACTAGGGTGTGACGTGTGATATAGTTTTGCAACTTATTACCTAATTACAGCTTATTTTGTTAGTTTTCAATGAGCTCCTAATCAACTATCAAATTTCGCAAATCAAAATAATTTGGACATTTCAAAACCAGATAATGATCTCTGATTAACATATTCTTCACAATAGCCAAAATATTGGTTTAGCGATTTTTCTATTAATTTTTTAATGAGTTATTTCAATGAATTTCATTCTCATAAGTATTTGCTATTTATACTATACTGTATTTACAACTTTAAATACTGTATTCCGAACAAATGTGTAAAACAAAACTTGAAAATAAATTCACTAACGAGAATTTATCCAAAGAAAGAACTGAAAAATAGAACAACAACAAGGAATTGTAAGGGGATGACCAAAAGGGAATCTTATGGTAAATACGTTAGTCTCCCCAATCCTCTTGAATGTTGCTTTCACAATCACTTTGCGTCTCTTCCGTCCGTCGCCATTGGAAGGGGACACGAATATTTCAAGCAACAAAAAACATAACAATATCTTCTAGTCTGGCGAAGACGTCAAGACTGTTGGCTAACAATACATTACCCATTTCCTACAATTCATTGGCTCCATCTTGTGAAATTTAATAAAGTATAAAACAGTTTTGGTGACTCTTAGACGCACAAAGTGTATTGAAGTTATTGCCGTGTCAGCATTCAAATTGGTTCAGAAACAGTTTTGTTCTCTGTCATATGTTGAAGGTGTAACGCATGGAGACATACGTTTAAAAATGAAAAAAATAGGAACTATAAGTTAACATTTGCAGGTGAGTTTTATTATATTTTATTCTGCAACTAAAGATATCCTATGAAAATGCCAGTCTAGTAACCTACGAAAGACGCCATTTAATAAATGAGATGACTGACTAAACTAAAATTGAATCTGGTTTGTTTATCGAATTACTAATTGATTATAGCGAATGATTCATTGTTTTTTCTTAAATGCAGCCGTATTGTAATGCAACGATTTGCGTCGTTATGCTTCTTTTGCTCTAACTCGAAGGTAGCTTGCCATAAATTTCGGCTATATGTTGTGAGTTTACTCAGAGAAAGAGTGTAACATAGTAGGATAGAGTAGCCATTTTAGCTAGACGTTGTTTTGTTTTGAAGAATTCGTATATACAATACATAACTCATGAGCGGGGTAGCACGTTTAAACAAATATTCTTCCGTATCACATTTTATGCTGTTTGCCATGAACTTTGAATGCTAAGTTTAATATAAGTGGAACACCAGACTTTCACATTGTTCTTTTCTATAAAATAAATATTATATCATAATATTATATCAATGCTACCCCCAAATGGCAACTCCAAAGGATAGCCAACTATATGCGGAAATGTAAGCGCTAGGCGATACTGACTTTATTAAACATTGGAGCTACAAATCAATATAACGTATCTCAGTAATTACCAACATTTGTAAGACAATTTTGCATCAAATATACAAGCATGCTGTTACAGGGTGACTATCAGTTTTACATTAATGTAGTTGGCTGAAATGTTTTATATTATTATACTGTTTACATATACTAGAAAATTATACTAGAAAATCATGGTCGAGTGAGCAGACAAACGTAACCAAACATGATGTCACATACAGTCAGGCTGTCACAAAGTGAGGGATCCTGGTTCCCGGAAGGCCAGCACAAGATCAGAATGTTTCCAATCTTATCATGATTATTTTCTTATTCAAAATTCATTATTTTTGTATTTCGTATTATTTATGTTTTGAAATTCATGCATTCTTGCTTCAAAGTAAGTCAATTTCTGAAATTTTAAGATCAATTCTTCAAAACTATGAAGCATTATAAATTCAATCCCAGAAGGTTTACAATCGAACAACACAGTTCCTGGAAGATCAAACTTTTGTGACACCCTGCATACAGCTTATATAGTAAGGGATGGGACATATAACCGGCCAACAGTTTGCTAGGGAAACTATCGGTTTATTATGATTAACACCAAACTTGCATCTATTCATTACTTCATCTTACAGTTTTACAAGATATTTGTAAATATATACTCAACATCATGGGTGATATTGATCCTGACACACTCTTGGAATGGCTAACCATTGGACAAGGGGAAGAACGAGATATGCAATTGATTGCATTGGAACAGCTATGCATGCTATTATTGATGTCAGATAATGTTGATAGATGCTTTGAAAGGTAGGTAGGCCTACATAGCAGTGGTGACTGCTCCATTAGGGCAATTGGGGCAGTGCCCCACTTTAACTTATGTTTTTCAAATATTCTTTTAGATTTGCTTCTATGTTTTTCAAAATATATGTGATAGCAAGAAATTGTTACAAACATGAGATATATTCGATAGATTAATGTAAGGTTTTATACAATATTTACTGTGTTAGGTAATCTCAGAACCTTTGTTGATAATTTTATTTATTTATAATCGATGTGCTATCATGAGCTGAGCTTGAGCACCATGGAAAAAAGCGATTAACAGCTGCAGAGACTAGTTGAATTTAAGACCACGGTAGTATGTCAAAATTATTTCATGCCCCACCAACTCAAAAAGTTTCCATGCTGCCACTGGTACACAAGCGAGAAATGTAATTGGGGGAGCTATACAATTTCAGAAGGAAAAAAAATCCGTTGAATATAAGTTTAACCTACAATTAATTTATTCTTTGGTGTTGGTATGAAATCTCATGAATATTTGTCTATAAAATCAATGCTTGTTGGAGGTTTTTATGAAGTTCATTTTAACTAATGTAATTAATGCAATGTTGAATTATTGATAACTTTCGTAGGCTACGTCACATATAGACCAAGCGCCACAAATCTCTAACAGCATGTTATTAAGTAATATTGTTTTTCATAAATGTTTTTTATATCATTTTCCTGTAGCTGCCCCCCAAGAACATTTATCCCTGCACTGTGTCATATATTCATGGATGATACTGCTCCGGATAACATATTAGAAGTAACTGCAAGGGCTATCACAGATTATTTAGACGTATCAGCAGAATGTTCACGTCGTATTGTTTCGGTTGATGGGGCCGTCAAAGCACTTTGTAACCGTTTACTCGTAACTGACATCTCTAGCAGAACAAGTAAAGATCTTGCTGAACAAGTTGTAAAGGTTAGTAACATGACATGTACTGTACTTACTTCGAAATCCATAACTTTTAAAACATGACTTATGCTACACCAGTGGTGTACAGGAGCCAAAGTTAAACTCCGACTCCTGCAGGAGTATTCATATTTCAACAAGTACCGCACTGGAGTGGATTTTTGTCAATCAGGAGCAGAAGCCAGAGTCTAGAATGCAATCCTGGTATTTGCTTAATAAATTGCAAAGTTCAAAATTGTTGGGTTATTTCCATATAGCACTTGGTTCAAGGTTTTGCTTTGTATTTCAAATGATTTTAACTTATTTTTTACCTTTCTATGTTTGCTTAATTTTGAATTGACCAAATTATCAATTTTTGCACTTTTTATAGGAGTTTGTCTGAAATATTTATGAGCCAGAGTCCGAGTCCAAGTTAATTTTTCTTACATTTTAGGAGCCGGACTAGTTATAATTTTTTTTCAGATTTGGTGTACGGAAATAAGTGCATTTTTCAAAGTATTATTTTGCAAAACTTTGCATCCATTTGTTAAGCAACTTGCCAAAGTAAGCAAGGTACTTATGCTAATAAGAACGGAATGAATTTTGATGCTTTTTGCCTCTTATGCATTACCAAATTGGGTCTAGGACCTTGTCAGGCTACCAAATCTCTCAGCATCTAACACCACTTATACATTTAACCTGTGTTTTCTTCTTTTAATTTCAGCTTTTAGAATTGATGTGCACCAGAGAAGCAGGTGCATTATATGATGCTGGTGGCCTTGGATGTATGTTGACATTTATACGTGAATATGGTTCACTTGTTCATAAAGACACATTACATTCAGCAATGTCTGTTGTTGCAAGATTATGTACTAAAATTGAACCAACTGACTCTACTTTAGAAGAATGTGTTGAATCTCTGTCAAAGCTATTAGAAAACATTGATTCTTACGTAAGTTTTGTTTGTTACAGTGGAAACTGTTTATAGTGTCACCTTATATCTATAACCATGGCCCGACAATATGTTTACCTTCCGCAATTCTCAACGTTTTAGATCAATTAATGAGTGATTGTAATGTTATTATTGTTCCTATTTTTCTAATGATTTTTGATTTATATCCAACAATTTGCCTCTATCTTCTGAATTTTGCTAGCCTTCCGCAAACTAGGTTTCAAGGTTTCCGGACTTTGTCTGACCCTTTCTTTAATGGATCACTGTTTATATGTACTGAATTTAACACCTTGTGAATTTGGTATGTTTCTACTAACGAATAATTGGCTATAACGGCACATTGCCTATAGCAGACTTTTTTAAAGCTCCCTACCCTAGGGGTGCCATTATTAACAGTTATTACTGTATTGTATCAATAATGATATGACATTGACTTTATAGTGGATGAGCCTTGGTTTAGTATTTGGGGCATTGGATCACACCACAGCCTGCATTGTCTTGGTTTCTATCCCTGACAGTCTAAGCACTATTGGTTGGTGACAGGAAGGGCATCCAGTCGTCACATTCCAAAAGTTAGCCTTCACAAATTGCTAGAATTCACCAAATGCGGTCACGCAATCCAAGTGTCAAACACAACTCGCAAGCGGCAAGCTCTCAATAAGCTCCATACAAACACTTGCTATTTCTGATATACTGTTATGACGTCCAAGACCTCATTTCGATCGATTTTGTAAAGATTTTGATAAATTTAGATTCCTGAATTTTTACCGTAACATCACATAATTTTGATAATGTTAAGTTACATTCTTACCCTATTCATATGCTTTTTAAGTAAGAAGAGTTTGACCGCAAATATCTAAGCCTTCTAGTCTGCTTCAAGCTGTGATCCCACATTCCATGTAGGGAGAACAATAGCAGCGCTTTGAGAATTGTAGAACATTTCCCATGTTTTTCTAAAGATTGGCTTTCAATTCATACAAATATCAATTTTGGTATGAAATTTCCTTCTAGCTTTATGAAATCTAGAATTACAGGAAAGCAGAATCCTAGAATCCATAAAGCTATTAAAAAATTCAAAATAAAACTGGAATGTTGTTTTACTTCAAAAATATAGAACAAATAAAACAAAAATCCTAATATGTTCTAGGATTCCAGAAAGTTTATGCCAGACTATGTTGATCCATTCCACTTGCAGAATAATAATTGAGCAGCATTGTGATAGTTTTTAGGGTGTTGAATCTTTGGTCGCATGAGGTCTTGAGTTCACTCAATCAGGCAAGGGTTGTTATTGGTTGGTATCAGGAAAGCATCCAATCATTAATCCCTCATACACGCTTCAAAAAAAAATGCTACTCAATCACTCCCGTGAAAAAAACTTCAAACTTTACCCGGTATATGGATAAACAAGAATTCATAAAAAATGACAAAAGATTTAGCCTACCGGAAGCAGAATTTTCTGTTGTGGTTTGGAATACAAATCAGAAAATTATCCATTTTCTTCTGAATTTGCTCTAGCCTTCCTGGATGTAGGATCCCCACTTTGGTCAAACCCTGATCAAGAAAGTATTCAACTGAATATTTTTAATTATTTTGTAGGTGGCTGATGGTGCATTACGCTGTTTCGCATGTCTATCAGATCGATTTGCAAGAAAAAATGTTGACCCAACTCCATTAGCACAGCATGGATTAACCGATGCTCTTTTAGTTAAGCTTGGTGACCTTGCTGTTTCAAATGCTGACCATGGGCAAAATCTTTCAGCTTCATCAAGTGATACTGGTAGCAGTGGAAATATCTCAATCATTGTCAGCGTATTATCGACATTATGCCGAGGATCAGCTACTATCACGCATGTAAGTTATATTTTTATTGCCGTAAGCTGAATTGTATGCTCTTATTCAGAAGACATCAGGAAGAGTTAGCCTACAACATAAAGTTGTCCAGTGATAGCTTCTAAGTAATACTATTTCAATTGTTTATGAACCAATAGGTTATTGTTTACCTAAACAATGGTTATTGTTTACCTAAACAATTTTTCTAGAAGTATATCTGTAACCTATAAATTGCAAAATCGGAATATTCGAGTTGAGATTTTAACGTTGAATAGAATTGGTAACTTGGAAAGTACATAGAAATGTGCACAACCTTCTGTGATGAATGGTTTTATTTTTCGTTCGCGGTTTGCATCCTTATATTTATATAATTCTGGTGTGACCTCCTGCCCCTTAACTGATCTATTAACTTATAAGGATAGTGTAATTCCTAAACTTGTCTGTTGTGTGATAAATTTCAAGCTATATGTATACTTTTCATTGTGTTAACCAACAAGCAAATACAGTAGCAGCAATGCTGGCATACACAAAGAAGACTCCGTGTGGAAGCTCCTCTCTAGATTATTACAATGATTCTCATTGGTATTTTGATGATGTGATATTTTAGAGCCTACTTCGTTCTAACCTTGTTGAAAGCATCAGCAAAGCAATGAAAGGTGATGAAAGATGTCTACAAGATACGATGCGTCTTGTCGATTTACTATTGATCCTACTATTTGAAGGCAGAGAGGCACTTCCTAAATCAAGCTTTGGTTCTCGTAGTGGTTTGGTTGTCTTCAATCAAATGGATGGAAGCGGAGATCGATCTCATCGACAATTGATCGATTGCATTCGTAGTAAAGATACCGATGCCTTGATTGATGCTGTTGAATCTGGTTAGTAGAATGGTCGTCGTTTCTTATGAAAAAGATTGCCTTCTAGTATATAGTAGATATTTGATATAAGAAAACCGAATCATTTGATTCAGGGTCAAAGCTTAGGCCGATCCGATAAGTTATGATTGAGAAATAAGTTTGATGTGTTTATTCTGTGAGCATGTTCCTTTTTATGATGTCATTTTAATAAACTTTCCAAGAAAAAGATGTTCTGTGACGTTACCAAAGTCAATGTGTGCAGAAGAGTAAATATATCATAGCATTGATATCTCTGTAATTTCTTATCGGCTCAACTTTGATTAATAAAATTTTATTTTAAAGGCAATTTTTCATAAGAACCCCCATCATAACAATTTTATTGCAATATGTTTGTGTATTTGCCATTGACTAAATCCAGATTCTGACAATAAGTTAAGTCTTTCGGAATCTTAGAGAAGAATTTTCAAGTTTTTTCATCTGCATTTTAAATAAGTTTTAGCTTATCAATCAGAAATTTCTTTTTTTATGAATTTGCTCTTAGCCTTCTTATATCCGGATCTCAGGATCGTTACTTTCGTCGAACCTTGCCTAAATCTATGGCCATTATGGCAGAATCCCTTGGTATCATTCTGTTCAAAGTCCACATTTGAAAGTCGATTGTAGATCTATTACATACATAGTTTTCAATTTTACTATTTAAATCTCACAACTTACTCTTATTGGTACAGTAGCAATGTTTTCATTGATGTATTTTTATGTGTATGTACATATAGGTAACTTTGAGGTTGACTTTATGGATGATGTTGGTCAAACCCTTCTTAATTGGGCATCGGCTTTTGGTACTTTGGAAATGGTAGGTATTGACAAGGAATAGCACTTTAATTTCAGAACAAACAGTATGTTTTGTTTTCTTGTTGTTATTAGCAATGAGTTACACGTGTCTCAGGGTGAATTTGGGCGGATTTAATTGTAAAGTAACTAAATTGTTGATCATTTTTATTTTTTGGCTGTTCAAAACAAATTGCTATAAGCCAAAATCATTTTGAGCTTGAAACTCATACAAGCAAAATAGTCCATAAATCTGACACAAACGAAAAAGCACGACACCCAATGAATTTTGATATCCACAGAAAAAGCCTTACAATTATTACAATTGAAACATTGACTTTTTAATTTTGTTATGCGAAACAAAATTAAGCCTGTCTGTACCACAACTGGAAAATAGCGATTCTATTCTTACATAACATTTTCCCATTTGTGCTCTATATTGCTCGTTCTTTCAATGCAAGCTCATTTATTGATTCCCTATTTTTACATTTTAGGTTGAATTCCTATGTGACAGAAGTGCTGATGTTAATCGTGGTCAACGTTCATCGTCATTACATTATGCTGCATGCTTTGGTAGACCTGCTGTTGCCAAGGTAACATGACTATCACTTTTGCAGTTTATGTTGTTTGAGAAAACATGCCATTAAAATTTTAATAGATTGGAATGGATGATTTTTTTATTCTTAAGGGGATGCGATTTTTTTACATAAAAGAATGACTAATGTCATCACTTGAATTGTAGTAGAGTCAAACCTGTTATAATATTGGTCACTCTTGGGAATGTCCAAAATAGTGTTTTCTATTGAAACAAACCTGTATATAAAGGCCACCTATCTATAATGGTCAATTTATCTATCTATCGTAGCTGGTCGTTATATACAGGTTTTACTGTATTTTGTTTTATGTTGTAGGTATTATTAAGATGTGGTGCCAATCCTGAATTAAGAGATGAAGATGGTAAAACACCATTAGATAAAGCTAGAGAACGCAATGATGACGGACACAAAGAAGTTGCACTTATTTTACAATCACCTGGTAAGTGGTCTTGATTAAAAAGTAAGTAAGTCATGTAGACGGTGTCGCCCTACCAAAGGCACCCGTACCACTCCTCTATTTCTAGATGAGTGGCTTTTTTCGCTGAGAGCAATGATTTTGAACGCTCTTTGTTGATCTCAGCCACGACACTGCAGATCAATTTCAACAGAATTCATGGCAGATAGGTCTTGATTGTCAATGCGCAGCAATGCGCCGCACCTACTCACAATGCAATTTCCTGCATAAGCAGTCCCAACATTTTTGAAACCATATGATCTGTGCACTAATGTGCATTTTTCTGCCCAGCAAAGATAACATCTACAGTGGCCACAGTTAACCTAATGATCATATAAAGTAGCACATCAATTATATCCACAACTTTACAAAAAACAATTTTTAAGCGGAAAAATCACTCGTCAGTTCACAAACCTAAGGAAACCAGATTGGTAGCCAAATTGATTTTAAACATTCCTATACTGTATACAGACATGAGAATTTTCAGACTTCTAGCGGATTTCAGACTATTATGGGTATTGTAAAACTCTGGTTATTGCTTTTTCCCATTCAATTCCATTGAGC
Source organism: Haliclystus octoradiatus (assembly GCA_916610825.1). NCBI lineage: Eukaryota > Metazoa > Cnidaria > Staurozoa > Stauromedusae > Haliclystidae > Haliclystus > Haliclystus octoradiatus. The sequence goes on from OU744448.1 coordinate 32,190,938, forward strand.
TTTATATCAAGATATTGTAGATTTCAGACTATTTTTGAATTCCAATTCTCATGTCTGTGTATAACAGAAAACATTTGATCAGTTCATGAAGTATCCATGAGTTACGAAAAATGGTCCAATTTTTATAAACGTGTTTTAATTTTTATGATCTTTTTATGGCAATTTATGAACTGTTCACAACGAGTTTATGGATGATAAGCATGAAACGTTTGCAAAAAAGTTTGTGAAACCGGGGCCGTGTAAAGGAGCAACATTGACCGGCGGTCACTGCGAGCTCAACTTGAATTAAGCTTTGCGTAAATTCAACAATTCAAACACGAATGTGACTCTAAGCATGTGGAGCACAGCAGTCATTTTTGTCTCTTCAACACGCCTGAATTGTTTATGAACCCATGAACTGTTTTTCGCAGGTGCAATTATCTAATTACCTAATTAAATATAATTCATGTTTTGATTGTAGGTGATTACTTAGCTTCTCCTTCTGAGAAACAAGAAGCTCAAAACAAAACTAAAGATAACGATAAAAAGATTGAAGGAGCTGAAGAAGTTATTAAAGGCGATCCTGAAATGGCACCGATTTACTTGAAATCATTATTACCAATATTTGCAAGAACATTTTTATCAACACTCAGTGCTACTACAAGAAAATCATCATTATCTGTCGTTAAGAAAATCATTCATTATATCCCTACTGAAATCATTGATCAAGTCATTCCTGATCATGCAACTGCATCACAATTAGCAGAAGTTATTGCAAGTGTACTTAGCAATGAGGTTTGTAACTTGATTATTTATATAAAAGTTTTTTATTTAATCCCATTGTTGAGTTTCAATGGTATTTACTCACATGGCCTTCAAGAACCTTGAACATTTTCTTCTGATTTTTTTGTTGAGGTTTAACCTTCCATATATTACTGTGTATAAGTCTACGTTTCAAAACTTTAAAAATGGCTCCAAAAGCCTGCCTTGACTTATACACAGAATCTAGTCATTAAGTAAGAAAAATGCCACTGTTTATGTACAATAATCCTAAGTTATTGCAACAACGACGAAAACAAATCTAAATCTAAAACGGCCACTTTTTGACGCATGTCTTCTATGTCCTACTGCGCATGTGTTGCAAAAAAACAACAAAAGAGGCTACTTAATTATGGTCAAAAAATGTTGATGTTTTCACTTGAAAGTGTGACATTTACGAGCTTGATTACGGTACTGTTTTTCTCTAATACTAGAATTTTGCTTCAAAAATCGGGGGTCGACTTATACGTGGTATCAACTTCTACACAGCAATATACGGTATAAATCAGAAAATGATCAAATTTCTTCTGAATTTACTCTAGCCTTCCGAGATCTAGGATCCCAGGATCCCCACTTTTATTGGACCCTCTGTATGCTAACCAACCGAGTAGAGAACTATATACATCTGTTGCTTGATAGTTGAGATCAAACAAAACTGTGTAAACCAAAGAAGTAGTCAGAGAAAAAGTACTAACATAAATACATAGGTTCTAACAAATATAATATTGAGTAGAGTCAAACCTGTTATAATAGTCACCTCTATACATTGACCACCTGTCTATAGCGGTCCTTCTTGCTATTTCTAAAATTGTATTTTCTATTGAATCAAACTTGTATATAAAGGGGCAATTCCATGGCGTCAAAATTAAACCAATGATTTGAGCAAAAATATGACAACTAATATCAAATATAATGCTTATAGGTTACTAATATCTATTTTTCATTAAGAAATTATTTTAACAATATCGAGAAAATCAATGTTTTTTATCATGCGTCGTAATGGCCGCTCTAAAATTCTACGAAAACAAAATAATCAAAATTAAAATTTTGCGCTCTCCTCGCATTATCTGAATACAAAATTTATGTTAAAATCTATGTCTGTATCATTGATATTGTAATATATTGTTTGGCTTTTGGTGCTTGGTTGGTGGGACGGCTGGCAGTTGACCATAACCAGGGCTAGGCTACCGTAGACAGCAGACCGGTCACCACCAAAACCAAGCAACAGTCACACTGCTATGTCAGTGGAATACCTAATATACTTACCTAACCATGTTGAGAGAGAGAGGAGGGAGGGTGTGGAGAAAAACTGATCAGTTGCAATATCGGTTAGCCTCATTGCAGTATAGCAATTTCCTCAAGTGCAGTATAGCACATAATCCGTAATGTGCAGTGTAGCACATACTAATCTATGATGATGAATCTGTGTAGTGTAACACATACTTCGTACTGTGCAGTATAGCACATACTATACAAGTGCAGTAAAGCACAATACTGAAAAAGTGCAGTATAGCACATAAAATAAAGTGATGACAATGTGTAGTTTAGCATCGGCATACCTTGATGTCACAAGGATGCCACATTGCATTTGAATGAGACAATTAGAAAATGTTCTTGCACATGTAGCACATGATAGTATGTAGTAGAGTGATATGCCCGGAATTATCAAAGGCAAGATCTTCACGATTCTCAAAGAGGTAGCAACATGAAAATTCAAGAGCTTCTCGAAAGCAACTACCACGCTAGGTCACAATGGCAAGAGTGATTGACACACCCAGCCCTTTGGGACATGCGCACACATACAAAGGGGTACTGTTACACTCACCGACTCGTATTGCTTCAGTAGTCGATCCGCTAACCTGCTGCGGTTTTATCATTGCATCTTGTTCACTTCCGCTACTATTAAACAGGTCCTAGATAGCCTAACAGTAGCACATCATACATCATTTTAACTTCACTTATATCTTTGATTTAACCACATTAACTCGGTGTTATAGTCCTTGTTTTACACTATCCAATAATTAGAATTAACAGAATGAGTGTCTTTTATCTCCAAACATCAGAAATGTTTCATGATCTTCGACCTCTCGTAAGTGGGTCACGAGAAAATCATAAAAGTTTTGTTTACACTTCAACGTGACACTTCAGCAAAGAATCCTTTCATATGCAAAGTAGATTAGGGCTAATTAGCATATCTTTCGGGAAATTTCTTCCTTGTTGCCAAATTCATTCATTTAATCTGGGTGACCCACTTACAGAGAGTTTGCTACGGCCTATTTTTTTACGAAAGCAAGAATCGGCAAATCAAACAAAATACCGCAGTGAAAACAAAATCAAAGATACCGCGTGACCGCTTACACGTGTGTTGGACACCTTAACACCACGTTTAATTTTAACGTCGCTGTTGTTGAAATCAGCCAATGATATTGCACGAATTTGTCGCTTTTGGGGTGGAAGGAAAACGAAAGTTATCGTCGTTGTTTAGAAAAGTTATGATTCCTTACAGCATTTCGAACAATTACATCAGTCAATCTACATTCAATGATGATTTGAGATTCGAAATACACTCAGAAACACTTAGATTATCGCGTAATATTTGTGTTTAACAAGAAATGTCGAAGCTCATAATAAGCTGCTTCGTAGCTGTAAGTGGATCACAAAACGTGTGTAAGTGGGTCACATCGTAACTTCGTAGATTTTTCCAAGTTGAATGAAGGAATTTAATAAATTCGATTTTGTACCTAAGCTATTATGTCTAAAGAAAACGATGACAGGGAAATTTTATCAATTTTCGCTAAGAATTCACAGAAGTTTTATGTTTTTCGTGTCTGATTGGGGAACATCGCCGAGTGCGATAAGTGGGTCACGGCTCTTCAACTCATTCTAATTCACTTAATTTTTCATATCTGTTGAATTATTTTGAATAATAATGTTCCTCTTATCAATCTAAACAACTGTTAACAAAAATGAAGCCAAATGTTAAAATATTTCGAAGCCCTGAAAGGACAAACTCTCCGACTTGTAAGTGGGTCACAATGGAATTGCCCAAAGGCAACCTGTCTATAGTGGTCAATTCATGTACCTCTCATAGATGGCTGTTATATACAGGTTTCACTATATACAATTTGCAGCATTTTTTGTTGCAAAATATTGCAATGCACTGTATGATTCTGTGCAATATTGTATTGAATACATTTTCCATGTGTTACTTTATTTAGGATGATATAGAAGGCCATGGTGTTGTATTTGAATGTCTGGAAGATTTGATGATTAAAGGCAAAGAACTATTTGGCTTGCATTTTATTCGTCTTGGTGTTTTAAATACCATTACTATTATGGCAAGCGCAGCGGAACCATCTGGAGATTGTGAGGTTGACGGTGGTAAGATCAAACCATTGGTAAGTGGATTATTCCCCTTCGAGGACCAACAATCGAAATGTCAGACCTCAGAGATTTTTGAAACATGTCAGTGAAAAATTATTTTTTTCACTCTGTTTGAAAAATGTTCTCTCCTTTAAAATGTAGTAGAGCAGGAAAAGCATTTGGGCCTAACACTTGGTCAGGCCCCAAGGTAATAACCTCAGTTAAGTTAACCCCGATCTCAACAGTCCTACCCCTATCATATTACCCCTTCGTCGGCTGAGGAGCTTATCAGATTAACTTGAGTCTAGGCTAACATCTTTGTAATGCTATGCTTAGTAGGTCTATGTAATATGTATTAGCAAATGAGAATTTTCAAACAATATGAGTTTCAAAGTAAATATTTAATTGAACTCACCAAACACGACTTGTTGCGAGATATTAAACAAAGTGGGATGTTAAACTGACTATAATCACATTATTATTGTACTGAAATGAACATACTGTATACCGGTTTTTATAATTTTCCCCATCTCTTCAGGTTACCGACGGCTGGGTTTACGACGACGCATCATCTATTAATCTTAATGAACCATATCATTGGAATGATTGGTGTATTGTCAGAGGAACAGATTGTCTTTATCTTTGGAGCGAGTTTTGTGCTATTGAACTATCAAACGGTAGTAATGGTTGGTTTAGATTTATATTAGATGGTAAATTAGCAACAATGTATTCAAGTGGCAGCCCAGAAATGGGATCTGGTTCATCGGAAAGTAGAAGTGAATTTTTAGAAAAACTTCAAAAAGCTATTTCTCAAGTACAACCCAATGCCGTTAGTCGTCCTATTTTATCTGAACCTGGTACCCCCAAGATTATTGTAGGCAATTGGTCATTTGACTGTAAGAAAGAAAAGAATTTACTTGTTCATAATGCTGATGGTCAACAAACAACTGTTTTAAAAGAAGAATTATGTGGCTTTGTATTTGAATCAAACAGGGGAACAAAACATACATTCACAGCAGAGACACCTTTAGGTGGGTACTGAGCATAGACTTACATAGACTGCTGATGAAAATACGCAACATGGGGAACAAAGATGGCTGACGCAAAGGACTTATTTTTGCGCTCTCCTTATTGACATTTTCAAAATTATTTGATCTCTCCTATAAACTCTTTTGCAAACTAAACTCTAAACTATATGTTCTCACTGTCATGAAAAGATAGTTGAAATAGGATTTTCCTGCCAGTGAAGCGACATCTGTTCATAGGATCACAATTATTTTCAAACATTTATGAATAATTTAAAATCCCACCAAGAGACAAAGAAATATAAAAATTAAAAAAAATACTATTTACCTTCAGATACGATTAAAAAATAGATAATTTTACTCATGATTGATGCAACTTAACATTGGTAGTCACGAATAACTATTTTATCAAAAAAATATCTGTTTCATGCAGAAACAAACATTGCTCAAAACGTGGCTTGAAATTTCGCAGTTTTCAATCTTCTGTTTTGGTCCTTTGCGTCAGCCTTCGTTAAGTTTGGCAATGGAATCAGCAGTCTATGTAAGTCTATTGTACTGAGTATTATGTAACAGTACATCTGTAGGCCTACATATTATGTCTATTGGAGTACAAAATTGTTAAAAATGAAGGGTGTTCAGTATTTTAGAGTTTTTGCTTTGATGCAACAAAAAAACAGGGGACATAATTTGTTTTCAATACTTTTCAATGGTAACTATTAAATTATACGAGAATGATATGTTTTGACATTTCTCACTGTTGAAAAAATATCAGAACCTAAACCGCTGGTTAACTAAACCACGCGAAACGAAGTTTGTCTCTGAATCAGATTTCACCGTATCAACCTGACTGTTATTGTATCGCCGCTCATTTATTTGTTTATAGGGACTGACTTTGTTTCTACATGGAATAGTAAAGCAGGGAAGAAATTTCAATCAAAGAAAGATCTCTTGAAACAGAAACTATCATTAACAGCTTCCCAGATTATTAGCAAATACTTTTCAAACATTGAATCAATAGCTGTTGGAAATATGGCAAAGTTGAGAGAAGTCAGTGAAAAACTCAACGAGGTAAATACAAGGTCTAATTTACTATTCTCTGATTTGATGTTTTGGTTTTGAACATGCTTGTTGTGTGATAGTTGGTTTAGATGCTTTCATGTAAAATCTTGCTAGGAAAGTGTGGCTTCCTCCTTTCTGTTTCTGTTCAAATGAATGCAATGAGATTAGTTCATAAAGGTGTCATGTCATCTAATCGCCAGGACGTGAAAACAAGCCTACATTAACAGACATTTACAGACACATACAACATATGTGCACCAACGATGAAACAAACCCTGACCTCCTGCACAAAATCCAACTAATCTGCCACTGAGCTAGAAGTGCACACATCTGATCGCATATTTTATTAATTCATTTCTAGATTTTTTACTTTTTTTCTTGCCTCTATTGTAGTTATTACAACAAGATAAATACTCTGAAATGTCAAGTGTTCTTAGTGATCTTTGTGAGTTGTTAACAAAAGAAGCAATGTTATCATCATTTGAAATTCAAAGCAGTGGCCTAGTTGCAGCATTAATGAATTGTCTAAACAAGGTAAGTAGGATGATTTCAATCTTTTTCTGCCTTTATAAACTTTAAAAAAATGTGTCTCTCAAGTCTTTTACCATTTTGTCTGACATTTCCCGTGAAAAACCTCGAAATCAAAGGTTTAGGCCTATCTAAATTATCTTAATTTATTTAATCGTGATGATCTTGTCATTAAATTCTATCCGTTAAGATTACTCATTTGTATACAATGTCAATCTGGGCCAATGAAAGAAACCGTCAACTAAATGATGTAATTCAAATTTAATCCCTTTTATCATTTACAGGCTAACAGTCACTCTAGACTCGGATCAACCAGTGAATTGCAAAGTGCTAAAGATGTATTCAAATCTGTTTTTGGTGGAAAAGCATCTGCTGCTGCTAGCAGGTACGTTACCAAGTTTTGAATAGTATTTTTCAATTTGGAAATAGCTCTTATTCATTCTCATATACAGATTCAGGAAAGTTATTCTACAAAGTTATATAATAAAATCATGACCTGTCGCGGTGAATACTGTTTGGTTTTTCGCTTGTCTCGCATGAATGCTTTTACAACGTGTATTACTAAGTTCTCTATTATATTGAAATCAATTATATTATTTATTTAATCAAACCTGTTATAACGGTCACCTCTATACAGCGGCCACCTGTCTATAGTGGTCACTCTTGCAATGTCTAAAATAGTATTTTCTATTGAATCGAACCTGTATATAAAGACCACCTGTCTATAGTGGTCAATTTATCTATCTCTCGTAGCTGGCCGTTATATACAGGTTTCACTGTACCATTAATGCCATTATATCTAGCCCAAAGTTGATCAAAGTATTGTTATCGCAAATTTCTATATTACATGTTAATAAAGTAGTTTTACATCACAAATACTATTGTGAGAGGCAATAAACTATCGACCGCACTACTGGTGTACACTAATAAGACTCATTTAACGTTAACATTAACAAGATATCGACATATTATACATTATACATTACTTACGGCTATTGCAGTATAGCTTCATCTGAATAATGGCCAATCACCTAACCAATCACACTTAATCAATCACAGTTTCGGAAATGATTTATCAATTTCATAATATATTTTATTTGTATTCACAGTGGTGATGATGCTCCTGCCGTCGTTCTTGTTCGTAAACTTGTGGCTGTGTTTGAGGCTGTTGAACGTCTGCCTGTCTTGACGTTGGATAATTCAGTTAACAGTGGAGGCTTACAGGTAAAATAAATGCTCATTTGTATATGTACATTGAAACCTGTGTTGGTTGCCTGCTGGATTATATACAGGATTGATTCATTGGAAAATATTATTTTAGGGATTGCAACAACCAGGGTCTGACAGAGTCTGAAAAGATAAAATGCTGGATATATAGCAAAATTCATTAGAAATATATTAGGGATTGTTGCGGATGCGTAGATGATAAACTTTAAGACGCCGTTGAATGTCGACTGGATTACTAATTTAATATATAATTCACTAAATAAAGACAAATACAATGAAATTAAGAAAGCTGCACATATAAACTAATACAAGGCATTATAATGATATGGAATAGAGTCTTACATCGGTGGCTTTAACTTCAACGACGGCTGATATTCTTCTGATGTCAATTGTCACTTTGATTTCTTTGCTTGTTCTGTTGTAACGACATTGACTGCTATACTATTCTGATGTTTATACATTTAAATGCAGCTTTTATACTATTTTATGGCTGAACTATTTGCTTACTACATGTTTTTATACTACAAAGCAATTGCTAACATAAGGTAAATTTACGCTTTGCTTGCATGATATTATGATAGTAATTTGTTTACAAATCATTTTACGATAAACTGCTATTGTTTTCATATTGCTAAGGTCATCTAAATGTATGCTATAATGTTTTGAATTAAATCTATCTAAAATTAGTTTGTGATGTAATGTATTTTCTGAGTCTTTTTATATAGTTCTTACTTCAAGGTTATAATCTAATATTATGCTATGTAATAAATTTGTACAGTTCAAAACAGGGATGAGACGATTGTTCTGAAAAAAATCGGATTTGCCGATTATTGGTGCCAATTTTTACTAATCGGAAAATAATCGGCATCGGCAAATCTACCACTTTGTCAATGAAATTCAATTTACAAATTTCTTTATTCGAAAATTTTCTAATTTAATGTTTTGATGTCATCTTAAACTTCATTAAAAGTTTATATCACTCATTGCATTCGCTCTGTTTTGTTTACATCGTTTTGTAATTAAAAACGTATTCAAAACGTTTAAATGATTTGTTATGCCACTTGACACCTTCTATTGTTATAAAGAGGAAAAGGTCAACACATTACGGTGATGAGTAAAACACGTGAGCATGGTCGAATCAATAATTGTATTGAGGATCAAAAAGCGGCCGTCGGGTTTTATTTTGTAGGAAACAGTTTTAAAATAGTTGAAGTAGTTTGATATTTAAAAAATGCTTGTACAGAGATGTTATTTTTATTATTTTGGATGAAGTAAACTGGAAAGATATACGAATTATTTACGAGAAAAAGTCCCTTCGTTTAACGTTGCCTGCTTCGTAGTGCTTGTGTGGACAGGCAAACTTTTGCTATCATCAAATTTAAGAAACATAACGATATTTCATTTTGTTTAATTCAGTTAATGGTTTGACTAAATTACTTCAAACTTTGCCAAGTTGATATTCAATTCATTATCTTTTGGTAAAATAAGTTTCAATAAATTCTGAGAGGGTGAGGTTTTTTCTGTTTGCGAGTTGACGTGGATTGACCCAAACCTAGTTTGTGGAAAGCTAAGAAAATTAAAAAGGAAAAGACAAAATGCTGGATATAATTCAAAAATTGTTAAGATGAGAAAAGTATGAATACTAATGTTGTTAAAATTAATCATCCATTGATGTAAAACGTTGAGGTTTGTACCTGTTGTAAGATCCACCTGTGTATCCTTAACGTTGAGGTTTGAACCTGTTGTAAGAGCCACCTGTGTATCCTTAATGTAATGGTCAGGGCTTTGTACTTTTACTGCAGGGTCTTAGGGTGAATCTCTGGCAGGAGCACTATTGGTTTTCATCAGGAAGGGCGTCCAACGGAAAAAAACATAAACACATCAAAATTACTAAACTATTAAATAAGCCACCATGCAGAAAAAATGCTTTAATTTAAGATTCAAATTGGTAATATATGAGACATCCAAAATTATAAAAAAGTAAAATTAGATGATCATTTGCGAAATGTTTAAACAGCACTATTCTATCAAATTAACCCTTTATAGTAGTATGTAAAGGCGCCTGTACTATACAGATAGTGTTTCATATTATCTAGATCTTATCAATTGCTATTATACACACTGTTGCTATACATGTATTTGTATTTTATTTATAGGTTCTCTTGCGCCGACTTCGATTTCGTTTGGAAAGAAATCAAAAGAGTAATACTCTTATCGATCACTCAGGTCGACTGATCAAAATGGAACCGCTGACAACTGTTGGAGAACTTCAATCTTATCTTAGTAAAATGGTGAGTAGGAAATGATAAATATTATATTATAAAAAGAGATCCAACAGTCGCAGACACATTTCAAGAACAGTAGAACAATTGCTTTAAATGTGTGCAAATCTGATCTGATTGAATTTTTGTATCGGATCGGATTGACATTTTTCTGTCGGATTAATTCAGATTTTGAAAATATTTTCACATCGTTTTTCATTTTTGCAGTTTTTATTGTTTTCAACGACATTTGTCACGATTTTTAATCAAATAATGTCATTCTGATGATGAAGAAACTGTAGTGTCAAGATTACTAATACACTAATCACTGTCGATAACAGTGAAATTGTAACATTAAAATCTTTTTTTAAAAGGCTACATTTTTAATTTTTTCGGATTTGGAATAAAAAATTTGGATCCAATTATTTTTTAATCTTGAAGTTCCGATTGGATTCAGATTTCAGATAGTTGATACCTGTGATCAACTTTTGGAAAATTCGATCCAGTGCACGCCTCTAGATATCAGGCACACATTTTTGAATTGTACAGGTTATACCATTTGGAATGATTGTTCCAGATTTTTCTGGATTTAATAAATACTCTTTATGTTCTACATATGTTCCAATCAATGCTATTCACACAAAAAATTGTATTGAAATTAGAGCATTAAACAATAGATCCTGGAGGTTAAACTTTATTTGAATGCTGATAAAACAGAAATTATTTTAATTGGCATTAGATAACATTTTCCTTGACAGATTCATCATCATCACCATTCATCATCAACAATTACGATTAATAAGTCAAAATATATTTTTCAATTTGTGATTTTCTATCGTTGTTGTAGTTTGCAAAACAATGGCATGATTTTGATCGTGGTTCATTCAAATTTGTGCAAGACATCAAAGCTACGAGCACAGGCAATCGTATCAAGTTTTCGTACGAGAGTGATTTCGATGAGAATGGATTGTTTTACTGGATTGGAACAAACGGGAGGTAAATGTTTTGTTAAATTATGCTGCTGTTTCAATCTTAACTATTCAAACTGCAAATTCTGCACAATCTTCATTTTATCGGAAAAGTGCTAATGTTTCTAATTATTATTGTCATTCATTCATTCATTCATTCATTCATTCATTCATTCATTCATTCATTCATTCATTCATTCATTCATTCATTCATTCATTCATTCATTCATTCATTCATTCATTCATTCATTCATTCATTCATTCATTCATTCATTCATTCATTCATTCGTTTTATTTCTTGAGGGTAATCCAATAAGCTCCCTCACAGTTTCTCAAATTTCTTGTTCTCCAAGGGATAAAGATCATTCATTTTACTTGAAATCATTCATTGCAAATTTATGCCGTTTTTCCTTGGAAACATCAGACAATACAACAGAAAAAATTCTTCTGAGGGAGCTTTTAAGCTTGAGCTTGTCTTTGCTGTTGTTTTATTTTATATCAATATTACAGATAGACTCATACAGTAATACAGTATCCTGTATACAATTCCTGTTTCAATCAAAGATTCTATCCAAATTTATATCCATATTAAAAAATTATTTTATTTATTCATTACAGGACAGCAACAGATTGGGTAAATCCTGCTCGTTATGGTGTTGTAGTAGTTAGTTGTTCTTGTGGGCGAAGCCTACCTTATGGAAAACCTGAAGCAATTTTGAGTAGAGATGCATCCATTTTAAATTGCCATACAAACGATGACAAGTAAGTAAATGCTATGTTATGTTATGTTATGTTATGTTATGTTATGTTATGTTATGTTATGTTATGTTATGTTATGTTATGTTATGTTATGTTATGTTATGTTATGTTATGTTGTTATGTTAAGCTTTGCTATGCCAGCTGTGCTATGTGATGTTATTTTATGCTATGTTATGTTATGCTATGCTGTGCTATGCTATGCTATACTATGCTATGTTATTGCTGTTATGTTATGTTGTTATGTTATGTTATGTTATGCTATGTTATGGTATGTTATGTTATGCTATGTTCTGATAATTTCCACATCCGTGCCTTACCTGAACGGGAAGTACATCTGAGCTCAAAACCTATATAATTCCTATGCATTGCTACTCTCTCTCTCTTTTATTGCAGAAACTCATGGTTTGCAATTGATTTAGCATTGTGGTTTATCCCAAATGCTTACACTTTAAGACATTCACGTGGTTATGGAAGGTAGGTAGTTTACCTTGAAGTGGATAAACTTTTGAAGTTTGGGAACAAATCATCTCTCTAAGTTATATTTGTCAAGAAACTAGCATATCTCTGACTCGCTGTAATGAACTATCCCATTCATCACTTCATCCTCCATATTACAGTATGTTACACATTTGTCAGGGCTGAGTTAATCGTTAGAGATTTAAACAAATACCATTTTATATGTAGTTTGAGTGCTCTACCATCTCAGCTAATTTATCTTGTAAAAATTATAATTAAAAATTTGGCCAATATTCAATTTCGTATACATGCTTTGAAAATTGTTATCACACTGACAAGGTTGGTTATGCACATGCAGGGTCCGACAAAGTCCAGAAACTTGGAAACCTAGTTTGCGGAAGGCTAGAAAAATTCAGAAGGTTAGCCAAAATGTTGGATATAAAGCTAAAATAGAATTTCAATTTTACGCTTTTATGTCAGTAAAATTACTGGGACATTTTTCAAACGTTTATCTAATAATATAAGGTTTGCGGAAGGTAAAACATTTTGTCGGACCCTGTGCACATGTTTCGGCAATGCCAAGGGACTCATTTAGAGATTTTTCTTCGTATGTCGTATCTCGCAAGGCATTTGACCTGAAGTCAAGCTAAAGGGTAGTATATAGATGACGACAACCTCAGTACAAATTGCATGTACAGTACCAGTTGAATGATAACATGGCGATTAAATCAGTTTCGCTGTCCAAGATACTCATCAGAATATTTGAAAATGTCCGACTATAAAGGCAATCTTTTTTTTCAGATCTGCTTTGCGTAATTGGGAATTGCAAGCATCCACTGATGGACAAGAATGGGTCACAATTAAAGAGCATGAAAATGATGAAGCCCTCAACGAACCTGGGTATTAGATTGTAGTTATTCAACTCGTTATCATTAGCGTATTTATATTTAGATTAATAGTTATATGCAAACCATTTTAGAAGCTGTTTGATACATTAAAATCAATGCACTGCTTTACCTTGGTTGAATTATATATAGATGAAACAGAAGGTTATCATCATCATTATCATCATATATTCCAACAAATTTCATTAGCGTATTTATGTTTAGATTAATAGTTATATGCAAACCATTTTAGAAGCTGTTTGATACATTAAAATCAATGCACTGCTTTACCTTGGTTGAATTATATACAGATGAAACAGAAGGTTATCATCATCATTATCATCATATATTCCAACAAATTTCATTAGCGTATTTATATTTAGATTAATAGTTATATGCAAACCATTTTAGAAGCTGTTTGATACATTAAAATCAATGCACTGCTTTACCTTGGTTGAATTATATACAGATGAAACAGAAGGTTATCATCATCATTATCATCATATATTCCAACAAATTTCGATAAATTTTACAAAGGTCGGTTCGTTTGAACTGACTACTTTTATCACATGTTAGTCAAGCTTTTTAACACGACTCAAGTGTATAAATCACGCTTGCGCTTGGTAACATGTATATATCATATGTTTTGGGCACAATAAATTTGCTACAACGAACAACTAACTTTTTATTCTATTTAAACATGTTCATCGTTACGTTTTGTATTGCACAAACAATGAAACGAAAAATGAACTACTGTATATTAGTCTACCACAAGCTTTTTGACCGTGCCAAGTTCTATCCAAATCCGTTGTTACCCTAAAGGCTATAAATACACTTACAACAAAGTTTTTTTAGTGTCACAAAGCTAAATTAAAAGGCGCATACAAAAGCTATATCATGGATTGGAAAATTGTTTAATAAGGTCCTCCTCAGCTCTTCAGTATTCTTCAACAACCAATTACCTCCGTAACTAGATCTCACCTACAATGATATTTAAATCAGGTAAAGCAATGGCTATTCATTTCAAAATGCTGGTGCACACAAGAGGAACAATCTACGGTTTACAATACTGATAAAAGTAGTTTTAATTTTCAAATGTCTCCTTGAAAAGTATTCAAACGCCAACATAAAAATTGAATCTTAATTTTGTTTTGAAGTTTTTGTTGACTTTGCTGTATATTATTTTATGTTTATTACTGTATATCATTGTTTAGTTTCATAATCATTCCTGTAAAAAAATGTTTATGTATATCTGGTGCTGAATAAATGGTGATGATGATGATGATGATGATTTAAACTCTCTCTGTTGTTTTATTTTAGTTCTACTATGACTTGGCAACTTGATCTGTCTGGGATTGAAACACCTGAAAGAGGTTGGAGAATATTCAGAATTCAACAGGCTGGAACAAATGCTAGTGGAAAGACACACTATCTATCTCTTTGTGGATTGGAATTTTATGGGAAAATCACAGACGTTTGTGTTGACTCTCCAAAAAGTTGTTTACCTGAAGACAGTGATGTTCGCTTACAACGGCATCTTAGTCGAACGGCAATGCTTCGTTATATGGCATTAGACTGTAAGGATGGTACAAATTGGAAACTAGCACGGGAACAGACAAAAAAATCAAGTGGGAATCGAACTGAAGAGTTTCGTAAAGATAGCGAAGGTAAAAGCTGTTAACAGTGTTTTAATACTGTTATTTACTAATATTTAGGCACATCATATTCCAATGCCATGCTGCATTGCCTCCATAGTGGAATCCTTGAATTTTGAACGCCGGATAGTTACGCCAAAATTACGCCACACCAAGTCAGAATTCATGAATACGCCAAAAAGCCCAAATTTAGTTGAAAATTATAGAAAATTATCAAATTTCCACGCCAAAGAAATCAAATTGGCGTAAAATCAACTCAGTTCTACGCCGGATATATCCGGCGTAACATACATGGATTCCACTATGGCATTGCCTTGTGACACTAACATTTGATTGATTTAATCTACCATACTTCTTGTGGTGTTGTTCTAAAAGATTTTCTTTAAATTTCACAATAAAAGCACAGCAAGTAGGTGTGTGTTTTATTCAAAAGTGACTACGTCACACTTTAAAAGTAGAATAGGGAATTTCAACACTTAAAAAGATCTAACCTCATAACAAACCCTTTTGTAAAATAGAAATACTGAATTAATTTTATTTTACTCATTAAATTATATATTTAATATCTTGTATTGCCTCAAATTTCATAGATTTCTCAAAGCGATATTCTCCATCCTGTAAAACTTGCCTATTTTGGCAACTGCTGTATATTACATACATGTAGTAGAATGCAAGTTAAAATGAATACTCCCACAAAGCAGCTTAATATATGGACTACTTCAATCACTCTTGATGCTTCTATTCCACGCACTGAAGATTAACTATGCTTTAGGCAAGATTACATACATGATAATTGTAGATTATATGCCAGCTTTTCTACAACTGATCAACTACACTTTGTGGTGCTAAATAACTCTGTTTTGAGTATGAAACATCATTCTTCTCAATCAAAGGTGTAGGCTCTACACAAACTTCTTTAAAAAACGCTCCCGGTCATTTTAGACTCTCTAACTTTGTAAAGTAGATGAAAAATGAAGAAATGTTTGAAGAAATTTCAGTCTACAGCTTTCCAGGTTTCCTTCAAATTTACAAAATGTCTTCGCTTTCATTATTTTCATTATTTTTCATTACATTTGTTTTAGGATGGGTAGAAGTTTCATCAGCATTGAATAGACTAGGCCGTGGTAGAGGTGTAACAAGAAGAAGAGTACATCATTCATCGGGTGGAAACAGTCGTCCTGCACTATACGATGATATAGACCAGTTAACTAGAAGAGATCTTGGTAATTCAATGACTCGCAAAGCCATTCGTAAACCAATATCAAGACCACGAGGACCTGTTCCGAGTGATACATTGAAATCTTCTGAAAACTCATTGAAACGATCGAATAGCTCAGATGTTGTTGAACAGGTATTAACATTTGGTTCTGAAAATAATGAACGTAACAGCGATGTTCAAGACACACTTACAAGAAAAGTAACAGATATGGCTAATTTCAGACTACTTTTAGCTGTTGAAGATCTCTTAGATAATGCATCGTCAGAGTTGGTTGCTAGTGCACTAGCAGAAGCAGCTAGCTTGGATCAACTACGCGCTGCGGCTAGTACTATCCGTTCATCATTCTTTAATCGAACTGGAGGTGTGACACCTTCTAGTCAAACATCACGAGAGAGTAGTTCACCACGAGATGATACTCCTGACGATTCACAAACTGTCAGCTTATTGCTTGATAACGAGCCACACATAGAAGAAACCAATTCAACTGGTTTCACTATCCAACGTAATGTCGAAGGACTAAGTTGCATTGGTAGTGGATCAGACGATGGATGTCAAAGTTATGCTCTTGTTGATTCATGCGGTAGCGATTCTGATGGTATCGACGATGTAGTAGATGGTGCAACACCAGCTATGACTAGCGAACGATACACTGGTTGTATTGATAAAAGCATCGAATTGAGTGTAACCCCACCTAATATCATAGCACCTAACATGACAACACCCATTGTTGACAATCAAAAACAAGACATTGAAATATCTACTGTTGTTAGCCGCAAAATTGATATGCAAAAGTTGTCTGCTGATAATGAACTATCTAATCTTAATGCCAAAAATGAATGTGCATCAGACTTACCTGTTGATGAGGCAGCATTAAAACTGATGTCAGGCCGATGCAGTGGCACAGTTGACGATAAAACAACAAGGTATGTAATTGATAAATCTTGTAAGTTAATTATTCTACGGTGTAACCCATCATTAAGTTTTCACAACTAGCTTCAATCAAATTCAGCTAATTCACTCCAGGTATTATCACAACTGGTTTGTTGTCGCGATTTGTGGCTTCCCAATTAATAATTATAATTGCCTCTGCGAAAACAGCTCAGGAGTTCATGAATAGTTTAGCTGTTTTTTGCAGATGTGACAGAATAAGTATGTTTGTTGCACAGCATTTTCAATTATGGCATACTGAATGGACCAGATAGGAATGTATTACGAAGAGCTGAAGTATGCTGCTGTGCCTTGAGAATCAATTAGAAATTGGCACACAGTAGCCTATGAGTTTTTCTCCTAACAAGAGGTGTAAGGAGAGAACCTGAGCAAGGCGACTATGATGACCCCAAAAACCAATAGCTCAAAAGATCTGTACGCCGTTTGAATAACTAGCAAAGACTTTTTATAAAATTTACTTGATTTCTGATTCATAAGTTAATGTTTTTGAAAATTCCTGACCAAACTCGAAATTCTCATATGTGCTCCTCAAGTTTCAATTGTAAAGATCAAAAGCGGTTTCGAGTCTAGTTTTGATATGATGATTTGACATCATAGCTCCAAACCAATCGGATTAGTTGAATCAATTCCGCTATAATACGATGCATAATTGCAATGCTGAAATTGATATGCAGTGTCACACCTGAGATCGTTAATGAGCATTTGTCATCATTGTATTGAGCAAAAAAGCCTCTCATATAAATAGAAGATCTGTCACCTCCCCTCATCATTATTTTTCACTCTTTAATCGTGCATTTATTTCATTCCAGTGACATTCCACCGAAACCACCAGCGCGTCTAGGATTAGATACAAATTCATCTGATCCTGACAACTCACAATCGCCATCTGAAGGTGTAACGTTATCTCAGGCATTAGAAGAAGAGATGGCATATGAAACAGAAGATGATGACTGCGATGACGATGATGATGATGAAGATTTTGACGAAGATGAATATTTTGATGATATTGTCAATGATGACTGTCAAGATTCAGAAGAGGAACACCGCACGGTATGATACTATAGTCTGTAATCATTTATTTAAGCTATGCTATGTGCCAATTTTTTTCCAGCCATATCGTATGTGAACCAACATATGACTTTTTGCGTGTCGAACTCTCCTGTCTGTAGACTTAGCAATGTTTTCTATCTGCAATCCAAACTCACAGAACTAAAGTTCAAGTCGAAGGACTAGCTCAGATGGCCAAGCAACTGATTATGTGGTTCAAACCCACAACGGTAAACTCAGCATGGGCTTTATCTGAATTAGTATTATCTGAATGATGAATGGAATTTAATGATGAAGAGCTAGGATGTACCGTTGCACACTCTATTGGCTGCTCCTGTTCACAATGATATTTGTTTTTCAAAATTTTAATGGAAGCTCTCAATGTTTATTTTTGTACAGGATGGACAGCCAAAAGTGAGATTTGTTGAACGTACAGCACGTCATTCATGGGATGATGAATTTGTATTGAAAAGGGAACATGTTGCTATGGTACCCGCGTTTGATCCACGTCCAGGAAGAATCAATGTACCACAGAATCAAGATATTGATATACCTCCCAAAGGTAAGACTGGTTCATGATTGCTATAGGATCGGCATTGAGGAGACATAAAACACGCAAGTAGCTTCTCTTATAAACTTTAACCCATACACAACAATGATTGACAAGCAAGAGAGAGAAACACAAACATGAAAATACAGATAAGAGTTACTAATCACATGACAATACGTATCACCAATCACAACACATTACTAATTATCACACGGCATCATATCGACACAAACAATACAATCACGTGAACAACAAGCAAAATACCTAACTGACTTTCGCAGGGGATGATACATTGAACACATCGTAAATACAACACTTCACACAGATATATAACTGAGACCAGGAAGACTTGTTACCATAAACAATATCATAACTAAATCCTAAAACTTGTATGTTCAAAATCAAATGATGATTTGAGTTTAAAATATTTAATTATACTATTATTGTTAATTCCATACACATGTAAACAATATATAACAAACATATGAAATCATAAATGTGTTCTTGAAATACGACATTTGATAGAATTTGATGTTGAAGGTGTGAAAGCCGTGAAATTGATAATGTTGAAACAGTATATTCTCTTTCGTTATGCGAGGCCATTGTCCATTTTCTTCTGAATTTGTTTGTTGAAGTTCCAACACTTCATGAAAATATCAATTTTCTTCTGACCTTCCAGAAT
Organism: Haliclystus octoradiatus; assembly: GCA_916610825.1. Taxonomy (NCBI): domain Eukaryota; kingdom Metazoa; phylum Cnidaria; class Staurozoa; order Stauromedusae; family Haliclystidae; genus Haliclystus; species Haliclystus octoradiatus. The sequence continues at coordinate 32,210,367 of OU744448.1, forward strand.
CTAGGATTCCAGGATTTTCACTTTTGTCGGACCCTGTGCGAGGCAGAAAGCAAAATTAAAAATGCAAATTTCGAACCACAACTGGAAAAAAGTGATTCTAATGACACTAATTGCTTGTAAACCAACTGAGAAAGCAACGGACACTGGACTGCACACACACACACACACACACAAAATGATGAAAAATTAATTGATGTGTTGTTTTAAAAAGATGATTAATGATGACAAACTTGACTCGAGAGAAAAAGCCTGAATATGCTGTATTTTGGAATTATTAGGTACAAGCAATTAGTGTAGGTCAAGTACTGGAAATAATTTATTTACAAACAGATACTATTATTAGTATAAGAAGATAGATATGCTACACAATCTAAAGCTAGCGCTAAGTGTAAGGCATTAGTTGTATTCTTTCAAAATTTCCTTTATCTTTGAATTACAATATCTTGCAGGATACCAAGCAACTGAAAAAACCAAAGGTGATCGTGTTCTATTGGCATTACGCCGACAAGCTGACCGAGGGGTAAATTTTTACATTTTGTACCTGGAAATTATCAACACACTACATTTTACTCTACTTATAGCCCAACAAAACATTTTACCCTCCACAAACCTGAATTGTTTAGATAAATAATCGAGTAATTTTTATGACGAAACAGCGAAATTTATTTTCATGTTTTTCTGATGATGTTCAACTTTTTAATTGATTAAATGGCTAGTCGGGCGCTTGCGGGCATGAGAAATTTCTGACTTTTAGCGGATTTCAGACTATTTTGGGAATTGTAAAACTTCAGTTGTTGCATTTTCCCATTCAATTCCATTGAGATTTATCAAGATCAGACATGAGAATTTTCAGACTTTTAGCGGATTTTAGACTATTTTGGACCTTGTGAAACTTTTTTTTATTGCTTTTTCCCATTCAATTCCATTGGAATATATCAAGATATTGTATATTTCATACTATTTTTGAAATTTCAATTCTCATGTCTGCAAGATGTAGTTGATTTCAGACTATTTTTGAAATTTCAATTCTCATGTCTGTACGTGCTTCGTCCATATCAAGAGACTCATCAGAGTCCTTTTTGATGTGATAGCCTGTCAAGCACCGCTTCTGAAATCCCGTTAACAAATTGTATAGATTGGGGCGACCTCAGTGCATCTCGGTGCAACCAAGATCTCAACTTTATATATACTTTATATGTACTTCTTCATCTTTCTAGCCTTCTGCAGACCACATTCTCTGGTTTTCAGACTTTATCATTCCCTGAGTCTCTAATAATAACAGTAATAGCAATAATGATAACATAATTCAACAACCTGTTTACCGGTATCTGAATTTGGTATGAAGAAAACAAAGATAGTAGCTATTTTCTAAATAAAGAGACCTTTTCATTTACGATTGGGAATCATGGCATTAACAAATGATCAAAAAATTTAATTGGTGCGTTTAATGATGAAGGATGATGAACTTGACGTGGGAGAAAAGGCGTGAAAAACAAACATAAATAAATTCTATGAATTCTAAAAAACAACAGTTTTTGTATCTTCTACCTTATATTTTCTACGTGTGTATTCTCAACTTTTAGAAATGCATTCAAATATTTGCCATTTTTGATTTCAGAAAACTGTTGAAGTATCGCTAGACAATCCTAAGGCAACGATATTCTCTTATATACTGTCATTAGCATTAATGGATGGTCAATCATCTGGAAAAGCCGAACGATTGAAAAGAATTTGGGATCCCACCTACACGTGAGTAAACTGCATCTACATCCTACAGCGGAGCTTTCTCAAATTTATTTCTTAAACACACTGTAAATCAGATAAACTGTTAGTTTGATGTTAAGACTTTGATTTTTGAAGAATAGATAGTTACTGAAATCTCCATTCATAGGTAGTAGTGTATCATGCGTGAAGACATGCTTTTCATTTAGTCCGTCTGCGCATAGCGCCGAATATAGAGTACAAATTGTTCTTAATATGTTGTGATGGGCTAATAAAAGATATGAACAATTAACAAGTATTTTAAAATGATAGAAAATTGCTGAGGTAGAAAATGTTGGGACCACTGGGACCGGCGGTCGCAGGCACAATTATCGAACAATAGAATTCCTGCAGGCACATTTTTCTAAAATCTAAAAGTATTCTGAAGTTATGAATAATTCATCAAGTTTATTAATGAAACCGAATAAAAGGTGTATAAGGATGAAACTAATTTCTCTGTGTATAAATAAAGTACTTTTAAATTGCTTGGCAAGGAAAATTTCCGGTAAAATATTTGCAGGCACTTTCAAGCCAAACTTATGTGGTCGCAGGCACTAAAAAATGTTATTGACCCATGGAAAATTGAGTAATTGCAAGAAACCACACTACGTAAATATTTATTTAATATGAATTCAGTACAAAGACTTAGTACGGGATACTCAGCGCCAATATGCAGATGGACTATACAACAGAAAAGTCTGTCTGCAAGCAGGCTAATAGTAATGATGCATGTTGATATCATATTATCTTTTGTTATATTTAGGCTGGTTTATGCATCATCTACTAATGAATCTGATTCAACTGATTCGCAATCTACATCATCAAAAGTATGTACAATGAAACCTGTATATAAGGGCCAGCTACGAGATGTAGATAAATTGACCATTATAGCTAAGTGGCCTTTATATACAGGTTTGATTCAATAGAAAAAACTGTTTTAGACATTGCAGGAGCGACCACTATAGACAGTTGACCGTTATAACAGATTTGACTGTACAATGAAATGAAAATGTATTATTCAATCAATTTCTATGAACGTTTCAACTTCAAATTAAGCCTTTATCAGATATCACTAATAAGGTCTGGCACTTTCCATTATTTGGTAGGTAGACCTCTGTCATTATAAGCTGATCTTCACTTCGTCTTTTTCATATTTTGTGTTATTGGTTATAAGCATGGTGTAGCTAGAACAAACTCCAATAATTGATACTGTTATGCCTCTTGAAATAAATCTTGTCTCGTCATCGTCTTGGGAGTAGAAATAGGAAAGTCTTGAGTAAGAAAGTTATAGGCACAATTCGTATTAATTCTCTTTTGTCTGATTCAGATCAAATGGGAAACGCAATTTGTTGAGAAAAATCTTGGAACATCCACCTTGCTCAAATCTGAAGTTGTCCAGTACTTACAGAAAAATGCTGACAAATCATTTCTGCGGCAGTGGCGTTTGTATGGAACAAAAAAAAGCTGTAGAAAACAAAGAAATTGTTCACAGTTATTAGCTGCGTACAGGGTGTGTATACCAAGCAAGCTTTGATTGAATACCATTAACTTACGTTTGCAATACTATAGAAATGTTACTCTAATAAAATAGTTTTCAGTAGCCTATACTAAAGCAACCATTTTAACCTGGAAATATTTTCTGTATTATTATTATACAAGCCTTTGGCTTGCTCTTTTGCCCGAAACAAGTCAGCCTTCGGCTTCCTCAATGCTTTCGCTTTCCGCTCCTTTGCCTGTAGTAAAACTTGTAAAGAGAAAACACATTTATCGAAGTACGGGAAGTAGCCCGTAGCATAGGGAAGTAGAAATTTCTTTAACACAAAAGAGAGAACAAAGGCAACACATTTTTAATCGCAATTAATGAGTAGTTTATTGCATTTTAAGCTGTAAAAATTAAAACCTTGCCTAGCTGAAGGCCTATATATTCCTTAGAATTGATTTAGAAGTTCGAAGAGTGCGCCGGGAAGAAGGACTTCAACGATAATGAAGTCCATTGTGTTTGTTGACCAAGTCGGTTTGGGTATTATTATAGATAATGAAACCTGTATTTTCACTATTTTGAGCTGAAAATTTTGCCTTTTCCCTTTGAAATCCATTGCAATCCAAACATCCTTGATTTCGGACTATTTTCCAACTTTAATTTCCCTTGTCTGGGTTATGAGAAGTAGAGAAATTGTTCGCTATCCAAAGGTGGTCTCTGTAAACAGGTTTTATCCAATAAAAGATACGATTTTGTACATTGTAATCCCGTGAAAAAAGCTCTGAGCTTATCAGGTTTTGAATAAATGTTGATGATGAAGATGATATTTTGTACATCATTTGAATGGCCACTCTAGCAGTTTTGGTTTTGATGATTTCCCTAATGGTTTGTAGGTTTTTGCTCATTCATCAATGAACACTATGTCTGATGATCAATCTTCTACTTCAAATGATGACAAGCAGCGTAACGTTGTTTCACACCCGACGCAAGTCAGTCATGTCAGTCAAAGATTTCCATTCATTGCTGAAGTTGCTCCTGTAGAAGATGTTTTACAATTCCTTGCATCTCTGCAAAAACTCAGTACAGAATTGGATGATCGATCCCTTATATTAGGTATGTGATATTTCATGTATTCCCTGCTGTGGAGACTATAAACAAAACATTTTATTCTTTGAAAACAACCTTGTATATAATTTTAAGGGTTACTCGCTATTCATTTTAAAACACTGGAAAGTTGATGAATGGGGTATACAGTCATACTCCTCGTAAGCGACTACTCAAAGGATCATTCGATTATGGTTGCTAACTAGGCGTGGTCACTGAATAAGAACAATATAAATATATAGCAATAGGCGGAAACAATAGAACATTAATCTCCAGCGACCGACTTATTAATTTGAAAGTAGTTCTTTTTCAGTCGATTTTCAATGAATATTCAAAACCAAGGAAAGGTTTTCTGATGACATAAAATAATTTTTCAGTACCCAATCCGTTTATCAGAAGATTTTCAGTGGATTTTTAGTAAGTTATAATTCATTCAAAAATTCACAGTGGGTTTATAGTGGTCAATTTATCTAGATCTTACATGTGGCTGTTTTAGTGCTATATATAAGATTCAAGGTAGCTGCTACAGTCGTCTGTCACGTCATATGATTGTACTGTAATGTGTCTCTCTTATGTAACATAGATACCACACATAGATAAGTTTAATCATTCAATTATTTTAGTTCTCGTTTGGCTGTATTTGGTATTATGAATTATGTCAAAATAAATATTTCCTTGTACCGACTGTCCTATTCTGATTGAATTATCTTGCATTCACAGTTCAACAAAAATGGGATCCTGAGATCCTAGATCCTGGAAGGCTAGAGCAATTCTGAAGAAAATTGATAATTTTCTGATATGTAGGTCAAACCTCAAAAAAGTTTACAAAATATACAATATTGTATTAGATTCCGGAAGGCTAAACCTTTTGTTGGACACTGCTTCATTTCAATTAAAAAATAATTGCACCTGTCATTTGTCGATGTTACTGACATTTGAATAATAACTGTCATTTTCAGATGAAATGGTGTTTGACGTTGGCACTGAAGAATTTTTATCAAAAAAGTTAACAAACAAGCTAACACAACAGCTACAGGTATGTCAATATCATTACTCAATACTCAGCATGTTATGTCCTTGTCTGGTTGTAAGTTTTAGCATTTAAAGGGGCATACCAATAGCTGCTACAAGATTGAGTTGTAAACGGTTTACAACACTTGGCCTCAGTTTCAAGCTGGATTGGATCAAGTTCTGCTCTGGCAGAAATCAATATGAAACACAATGCCAGCGCCGAATTAACCCATGGGCAGAACAGGCGCAGCAGCCATATGCCCCGCTAAATTATAGGGCACATAAAATAGGGAAACAGTTTTTATATTTGTAAAATCCTGGCATGAAAAAATGCTGAATTGTTTAATAGTAAGACAAATTGATCTTGTCTACATAAGATCCATGTATATTTGTTATATTTCTGAATGAAAATCGAGGCAAGACAACCGTTTTATTCTCATCAGTGTCTATTTTAAATAAACCATAATCGCTGCAAACTTGTAGTTTACCTGGTTTCACAATACCCTAACCCTACTTAGATCTCCTTAAAGCTGAGCATCCTTACACCCGCAGAAATTCAATCCGGCACTGCACAATGATATTCTCCATTTAAATATGTACTATTCTAATTGTAGTGTTTGATATTATATTTCTATAATTCATAGGATCCATTGGTTGTTGCATCTGGCTCCTTACCATTATGGTGTGATCATCTCGTTATCAATTATCCGATGATGTTCCCTTTTGAAGCAAGACAACTTTATTTTCAAGCTACTGCGTTTGGTTGTACAAGGTATTCATACCCACGATAGACATAGGACACTAGACTAGGTCCTAAATGAAAGGGGTCGTAAATGTTTGTATATATTGCGAAGCATTGTAATTCAACTCTGTTAGTTATTTGCCTCACCATTTGACACCATTGTTGATATTGTCTATTGTTATCACGAAGAGGTTATCACCTTTCCAGCGTAGGCAATGTTAATGTAGACAAATTCACATTTCATGAATACGACTATGAATACATATTATATATATTTTTTATTTTTCAGGTCTGTTGTTTGGTTACAAGGAATGCATGATGCTGCTATGCAACGGTCCCGTGGTCATACACCAAGACGAGTTGATGGTCATGAATTTAAAATTGGACGGTTAAAACATGAAAGAGCAAAAGTACCACGTGGTGACGAGGTTGGGTGATTAATTACCATTACCTATACTTTACATTATGGTGTGCACATTGTATATATATATAGAGGAACTCATGCCATATTTGACCGGTCTTGAAATCAATATCTTCAAACCGAGGAACCTCAGAATATTTTCTCGTTTTGTCCTCAGTCTTCTGGCATCAATTCAAGATTAAGCTTTATGCTCGCATTGTGAATGCATTACAAATCAATATTTTCAGGTTTAAATATAGAGACCTAGAATTATGATTTGATATTTAGGAGTTTTTTCTGAGAGATAGTAAGTTGTATAACTTAACTGTCTATTTGAAGTTTGTGTGCACCACTTTTTGAAAGTACCTTTCAAGGAAACACAGATTGACATTCAAGCAAGGTGAATCATCTTCCGATATAACTCTTCTTAATTAACTATTGCGTTGTATTTCAGCTTCTATCATTTGCGCAGAGGTTGATGAATTTCCATGCTAGCCGGAAGTCTATCCTGGAGGTATGTTTATTATTAAATCATTTATTACAAATTACGTTAACTTATATGCTGTTGTTAGAGGTCCGGTTGCTGAGTCCTTTATTATTTTTGGTAAAGGTATATTCAGCTCATGTAGATATGAACAACTGGACCTTTACCAAAAATAATAAAGTGTCTGGCGATCGACATATACAAAGATACAAAGATGAGGACAGCCTCATGCACAAAGCACAGACACTCTGCCACGGTCAGTCGGTATTGGTTCATAGTCAACATTGATCCTGTCTGACGTCAAACGCAAGTTCATTGGGACTAAAATTTAATCACTTTAAAGAATCGTTTATTTTAATTTAATAATGAAATTTTGTTTCACAACTGGAATTTTTACTAATGGGTTTGATGTTGACTATGAACTAATGCAACCCTCTGCCACTGATCTACCAGTGCACTTTTGATCTCAAAGGGTTTAATATGAATTGACCAACCACCTATATACTGTTTTTGTTGTTAAATTGTGGAAGAAACTTTATTTAGAAAATACAAAGTGATACAAAGGGCTATGACATAATTTCATGAAATCAAGTGATTTCAAGTTTCATGAAATCGAATGATTTCAAACTTTTTTCAAACAGACCAATCGTCGTTTCACACTCTTCATGATTTATTATCTCCTTCCTTCAATAACAGATTGAATTTAAAGACGAAGAAGGAACTGGTCTGGGGCCTAGTTTAGAATTTTATTCTTTGGTATCACGTGAATTACAACGGCGTTCGTTGGGAATGTGGATGACTGATGATTTATCGCATGTTGATAAAGACAGTGAGGTAAGGTTAACAATTATTAGCAATGCAATACAACTAATATATCACACGCTAACAATGGTCATAGACAGTACAGTATTTATTTATTTATTTATTTATTTTTATTTGTCATTTTTTCACAATCCGTGTAGGCTTGTAGCTTTTTTTCGCCAGGACGGCTGGTTATGGTAATTTATTACTGTAGCCTAGTATTTTTGAAGTGTTTGTGCATTTTATGGCTGGATGCACTTCCTGACGCCAAGCGATAGTGCTTCTGCCAAGAACTGAGCTCAAGACCCTGCGGCAAAATTTAATAGTTTTAATGTAAAAACAACAAAAGAAAAAAGTTGTCGGTGTAACAAACAAAGCCCGCAGATTTTGTTAAAAATGTTGTTTTCACACATAAAAATATCAGATTTTATTGTTAGTTAAATAACAACTTTTTCAAATACAAATTTTCTCTGTGGCGGAAAACCCAATATTCTCCTGATAATTGTAATGAAATCACTACATATGTGTGTATGATTGTATGTTTACTGGATCATTCAACATCTATGCATTTCAAGGATGTCAGCTATATATGTTGTTTATTTAGGCATCAGATAGTCTTCATGAATTTGTTGTTCATCCTAATGGATTGTTCCCAGCTCCAATGCCTCAAGACGGTGAAATGGTTGAATCGGTTTGTGAATTATTTCATTTCCTTGGTATTCTATTAGCAAAATGTTTGCAAGATCATCGCCTTATTGATATACCATTATGCATACCATTTCTCAAAGTCTTGTGTGCTGCTACAACTGTTCCATCGGTATCTCCTTCGCTATTATGTTGCCCTTCTCTTCCATCGTCACCCGTTCCCATTTCTACGGAGCGTGATGAACACGGTGATTCTGGTGTTATGTGTAGCTGTTGGTTCAAAGAATCCTTCACTGATATTGATTTTCACCTTGTTCATCCTGAAAAAGCTAAATTTGTTTTGGAATTGCGAAGTTTAATCGAGAAAGCCAACAATATTCGAAACGATACATCATTATCTGAAGATGCAAGACAGAAGTTACTCAGTGAATTGCAACTGTTAACAGAGAATGGACATCAATGCGCCCTTGAAGATCTAAGGTATAATTGTGATGTATAACATTATCATAGTACAGTCGACTCAAACCTGTTATAACGGTCACATCTATACAGCGGCCACCTGTCTATAGTAGTCACTCTTGCGATGTCTGAAATAGTATTTTCTATTGAATCAAACCGGTATATAAAGGCCATCTTTCAATTAATTTGCTACTTTTTCGTCCAAGGCAATTCTTACTAAAATATTTTGGCACTACGTATGTGCTTACCTAATGATATACCATTCTGATATGCAATACTCTAATGTATTTTGCTTTTTATATTTCAGTTTGACGTTTGAGTATGTACCATCATCAGACGTCTATGGTTTTAAATCAGTTCCATTGAAATTTAATGGAGCAGACGAGGTATGGCATTTATTAAGAATATCTATTTCTTACCAATACACACTTTTCAAGATTAATTTCAACAGTCTCTCAATCAATTTCAAGCTTTATCAATCAGATTTCAAAATCTCAATCGGATTTCGAAGTTTCCATAATTCATATATTTGAGAAGAATACTAAAATGCCCAATGATCAAAAAAATATAAAGAAAAAATTCCATTTCAAAAATGTCAATTAATTTGTTTTGAATCAATATGACGCATCGGTTACAATTCTAATTTTTCTGGGGGATTTTTAATTAATTCTTTCTTGGAAATAGATTGTGAATGAATCGAAGACTTTCTGTTTATTTTATGAATGTCAATGGCGCCAGCTATGCATGATGTTGAGGCTTTTGCCATCTTAAAAATATTTTTTTACATCATTTGATTGTCACGTTTTATGTTTTTTTTGTAGATTTTAAACATTGACAATGTCGAAGAATACGTCCTGTTATTAACTGAGTTTTGTATGCATAAAGGCATCGAAAGACAACTTCAAGCGTTTTATGGTATGATCAGTATGGTTTGAAAATATATCTACAGAACAGTATTAACAAACCTGTTATAATGCTTATTCTGTCACCTTTGTACAGTAACAATTTGCTAATGTTGTGTAGAGTGGATAGCTGATATTTTTAAAATTAAAGGATTACAGTATAATCAATTTTTGTATTACTGTACTCAATCAGTATCTTAAATTTAAGCTTACTAACATTTTAGAAGTAATGAAACAACCCTGCCTCTAAAATCCGAGTTTCCGGTATATACGTTCGCACCCTGTAGACCAAGCTATAGGAAGGTACACTTACTCAAAACCTCAACAAACCAAAACATTCTATGCTTTTTGCTTCTTCCTGGCGTTATTAATTTCATTTTTCTCATAGCATTTGTGTAATTTGTATTACTAGCTGGCTTTAATCGTGTCTTTCCAATGGAAAAGCTACATGCTTTTACCCCGCTGGAAGTGAGACGTGTTCTAAGTGGAGAACAGACCCCACAATGGACGCGTGAAGATTTGGTTAATTTCACTGAACCAAGATATGGTTATACGAGAGAAAGTTCTGTGTTTAAGATGTTGGTAAACGTTCTTGATGCAATGAATGGAGAAGAGAGAAAGGTACACAATTAAATATTGTACTGTCAAGTATGATATCACAGCAACCTCTATATAATGACCACCTGTCTATAATGGTCATTCTACTATTACCCATTTCGCATTTTTTCATTAATTCAACCCTGTACATAGCAATCAATTTCTCTGTGTTGTGTAGCTGGCTGAAGTATTAGGCCAGTGTCCGACAAAAGATTAGCCTTCCGGAATCTTGAAACATTTTTAAAATTCTGTTCTGAATTTTCTGTTGAGGTTTGGCATATAAATCAGAATTTTCTTCTGTAATTTCTCTAGGTCTCGTGATTTAGGATCCTTGGATCCCCACTTTTGTCTGACCCTGTATTAGGTTATAATTGTTCATGATTATCAGATTATGACATGTGTGATGAAACCATAGACAATGATATAGCCTATGCATTCGTTGTGCATGTAGTCTGCGCGCATAATCAATCCTTTTTTGATGATTAGAATGTATCCTACTAATCATCAAAAATTGGTTTGGGTCTTCGAGCAGGCTATTGTGCATTTAACTAAAATGGCAATACAGTGTAACCCGCTTATGTGCAATTCGTATAAGTGAAATTCCTGTGTATCTGCAACCTGGCTTTGAAACCCGTTGAACAATTTTCTGGTCAAGTCTTTGGTAAACAATTTCGGATAAATGCAATGAAAACCGTTGCCAATTTTGACTTGCACTTAAGCGGGTTACACTTTTTATGAAATTGTTGGATTATTTTCCAAACTAGATTGAGAGGCGTTTTTGATAAAGCTACTGTATATAGATTAGTTTTGGGCGATAAGGAGATTAGCTTCCTCAATGGCAATGTCATGATTCAAATAAATCGAATAATATATTCAAGATATACTATATGTTTAAGGATTTAGCAGCAGACAAGTACATGTTTCTGGCCATTAGCCGTCATCAGTACTGCTCATTGAGCGAACAAGGGACTGACTTCGGTTTATACCTAGGTCAAGATGAGTTACCAATGTGGTGAAAAAATTCATCACATCAAAAAACACCTGTACCATACCAGAGCGCTCAAACTACCGAAGTAGTGGGCAAGATTTTCGGATTTGTAAATATGGATGATTGAGTTTAAATTAACCTGCCAGAACGGTCACCCCTACAGAGCAGCCACCTGTCTGCAGTGGCCACTTCAGTAATATATGCCGCATGCAAATGATTAATCTATTGATTCATCCCTGTGTATAAAAACCACCTGTCTATAACAGTCCATTTAGATATGTGTAATCATAAATGGTTGTTATGTACAGGTAGGTGGTCATATTTTGATGCCAGTTACAGTAGTTAGGGTCCATGGATCATTGTTTTGACCAATGAATGCGCAATTGACAAAAAAAGCAATTGGTAACAACGTAATATTT